>PVIA01001749.1:110703-252465 GCA_004024845.1 Tonatia bakeri
AAAAAAAAAAAAAAAAAAAAAAAAAAAAAAAAAAAAAAAAAAAAAAAAAAAAAAAAAAAAAAAAAAAAAAAAAAAAAAAAAAAAAAAAAAAAAAAAAAAAAAAAAAAAAAAAAAAAAAAAAAAAAAAAAAAAAAAAAAGCCTTTTTAGGGACAGAAGACCTGAAATGCATAAAACAAGAACAAAATATTTTAACAAATTAAAATAATAAAAAACATAATAAGAGAATTATGCTTTGAAAGGAAGAGCTCTTGAAAAGTAATAATAACAGCTAAAATAAAAAAATTCAATAGAAAGGGTAGAAGATAAAGTTGAGAGATTCTTATAGAAAGTAAAACAAAATTAGGAAAAGATGGACAACAGGAAAAACCAGTAAGAAAATAAGAGGCCTGAATCCAAAAGGTCAAACACACAATCTACCAATGACCTAGAAAGAGGAAATAGTGAGGATGAAATTATTGGAGAATTTTTCTGAGACATGAACAACATAACTTTGGAGTTGAAAACATGTATTGAGTACTGTCAACCAATGATCACTGACACCAATTCAATGCCAACGGTAATCCCAATGTGGGATGCAATGAAGAAGGAAACTTTACCAGGGTGTCCAACCTGCAGCCCAGGATGGCTATGAATGTGGCCCAACACAAAGCTGTAAATTTACTTAAAACCTTCGTTTTTTTGCTCGTAAGTTTTAATTAGTGTTTGTGTACTTAATGTGTGACCCAAGCCAACTAACTCCTCTTCTTCCAGTGATGCCCAGAGATGCCAAAAGTTTGGACACCCCTGCCAGTGCAAAAGAGCTCAATTGTGACATAGCATAGCTGTGAAAAAAGCACTGTTGTGACGTAGATCTGTGGACAGGCACCTCTCCATCTGGACAGCTCTGCTCTGCTCCATGCAGGTTTGCTTTACCCTGCACTGGTCTGCTCCACTCTGCTCTGGCCTGTGCCAGTCTGCTCTGCTCTGCTCAAGAAAGACATCTTCAGTGTTTCAGCTCAGCCAGGGAAATGGTCTTTAGTGGAAAGGAAGAGTGGTCTTTCAGAGACAGAGGGGAACTGACTTAATTACATAAAAGTCCCTGTTCCTGGACCCTGATTATCCTCTCCTTATGCAAATGGAGACTCTAAATCCTTGCAGTTTGATCAGTCCAAAAGGCATTGTCCTGATTGGTTAGAATGAAGCTGCTCTGACTGGTTGGTAAAGAAGCTGATGGAGAAATATAGCTGCTCAGTTCTGATTGGATGCGAAAGGCCTCAGTCTTATAGGCTGAAATAGGATTCCTGGGAATGCTTTATAAGGGCTGGCTCAGATGGCAGAAACACAGTGCATACTCATGGTTAGGTGCAGAGGTAGGTAAAATTCAGTGCAGGCTTCTCCCTGAAGTGCAGTTTGCATGAGAGGCTCCTGTCTGGAAATGGCTGCTAAGCTGTTTTCTTTTTTAAAAATTTGAGCCCAGTTAGCCACTTGGAGCCTTCCCCCGCACCTAGGTATCTTCTTTCTCAGGGTTCAAAGTATAGCACAATTGCAAAAGAGGGAACTTCACAAGGCAGATCATTGTAATAGTTCAGAATAGGAAGTATAAAAAAAATATCTTAGGAGCTTCCAGAGAGGAAGAAAGAGATACACACAAAAGTTCAGAAATAAGAATGGCATTCCTTCCTAACTGCAACAGTGGAAACTAGAAGACAATAGAGCAATGCCTTTAAAATTCCGAAAGATTGGTGTTTCAGGGTTCTTAGGATATAATCCTAGCGATGGAATTGCTGGGTCAAAAGGCAGATCCATTTTTAGTTTTCTGAGGAAATTCCATACTGTTTTCCATAGTGGTTGTACCAGTCTGCATAAGAACCCTGAAACACCAGGCCAAAAGAACCTATGCACCCCAATGTTCACAGCAGCACAATTTACAATAGCCAAGTGCTAGAAGCAACCTAGTGCCCATCAGTAGATGAATGGATCAAAAGACTATGGTCCATTTACACAATGGAATTCTATGCAGCAGAAAGAAAGAAGGAGCTCCTACCCTTTGCAACGACATGGATGGAGCTGGAAAGCATTATGCTAAGTGAAATAAGCCAGGTGGTGAAAGACAAATACCATATGATCTCACCTTTAACAGGAACCTAATCAACAAAACAAAGAAACAAGGAAAATATAACCAAAGACACTGAAATAGAGAACAGGCTGACAGTGTTCAGAGGAGAGAGGGGAAGGAATTTCAGGGGAAAAGGGGAAGGGTTTACAGGAGCAAGTATAAAGGACACATGGACAAAAACTAGGGGCAGGTGGAAATGCGAGGGAGGTGTGGAGGGCTGTGTGGGTGTGCTGGGATGGGAGTAAAAGATAGAAAATTGTACTTGAACAACAATTAAAGTTTAAAAAAATAAAATAAAATTCCAAAAGATAACAATTTTCAATTGAGATTTCTATAGCTAGCCAAACTATCACTCAAATATGAAGGCAGAGTACAGACATTTTCAGACAATATAATGTTAAAAGATTACCTTCCATGTACTCTTTCTCAGGAAGCTATTAGACTATACACTCTACCAAAATAACAGAATAATCCAAAAAAGAGCAGCAGTGAGGGATCTAATGCAAGTTAAGAGCCACAAAAAAATTCCCAGAATGACAATTGTATAGCAGCAGTCCAGATTGCAACTGGAGAACAGAGGACTCCTAGAGGAAGCTTTCCAGAGGCAGAACTGAACTGAATACTCCAATCCTCTAGACCAACGGTTTTCAACTGGTGTGCCACAAGAATTTTTAAATCATACAATACCTGACTATTTAGTCAGAGGTACTGACTTCTTTTTCCTTAGATTGTCAAATAAAAAAATGACAATAGCCAATGCAAAAATGGCCATCTGGTGTGAATGAATCAAAATTATACCTATTTTTTTTGTCAGACTGGCAAAAATATATATATTTTTAGTATGCTGAAGAATTTTAGTATTTAGTTTATGTGTGCCATGAGATAAAGATCAAAAATTGTAATTTTAGATAGATCTGTATGAGAAATTTATGGCAAGGCTATCTCAGGTTTTAGAAAATTAGAGAAAAGTTCAAAGAAAATCAACACTTCTGATGAACAACACACCCTAGATACTATATTTAGTCTAAAGAGTAGAATATTTGGAGCCTGAATGAGAAGTCTCTGTCCTAAACTCACATATATTCTAATTGGGGAGCTACTCCATAGATATGATGTGAACCAGTGTTTTTCAAACTTTTTTGGATAACTACAGTAAGAAATATTTCTTACATAATGAGTCAGCACACTCATATCAAAAGTACATGAAACAAATATTACCTCTTATGTAGAACACATTTTAACATTTTCTATTCTGGCCTATTTTATTCCAAGTTTTTAAATGCTGATCACAACCAACCAAACTGACTTCACAAGTCACTAATGGGTTGCAACACACATTTTAAAAAACACTACAAAAGACTGTGGTATGTTTTATTAAAAGGAAAAAACCACACCTGGAACAGAGAACTGAAGGAGGCAGGAAGAAGAGCAAGAAAATCAGAGACTTAATAAAAGTATTTGAACTGAGCTTTCAAGAAAGGATCACAGCGTGACTGCCAGTGAAAGGGAAGAAGGCTATTCTAGGTGAATGGAAGGGAAGTTAAGATTCAAAAGCAGTGAAACAGAGGGTATGCTAAAGGTATGGCAGAACACAGGGTCAATCCAGATGAAAGAGAGCAATAGAAAATAAAAAGGTAGGTTAGAAAGACTAACCACAAGACCATGCTAAGGAGTCTGGTGTTAGTGTAATAGCAATGGTGATCCAAGGAGTGGATCTAAGGAAATATGTTCTAAGAAGTGAGGGGTCAATGGGGATGGGAAGGCTGCTACCAAACCACAGTGATCTCTATGCCATCTCAATATGATTTATTAATTTTACATGTACAGAATTACATAAATTAAAAATACCACAACATTTGACTAGAATTCTGTTGTCAGTGAAACAACAGAAGCTTCTTTGTGATCATTCTAATTTTTCTAATTTTTTTTACTCCTAAAACTTCTAAGAAAACAAGGAATATGTTGATTTGAATAATTTAGATCCTGAGGGAAAGAGCAAGCATGCCCCTGGTAGGACAAAGAGATATCCTTTCTTTTATGATCTACGACAGTAATACAGATACCTCCTTATGCCTGAGACTCAACCTTAACTAATTTCTCTCACTTTCTTGAGAATACCAGGCTCTCTTCCCAAAGGGATTTTTCACTTGATGTTCCTGAAATGCACAGCCCATCACTGCCATCCAGCTAGATGTCATGAGGCTGAAAAGCCTTCCCTGATACCACAGCTGGATTAGGTACCCTTGCTGTGGATTCCTGGGCACTTGCACCATGCCAACAGTTTTTACCCTGGGTTGTAATTGTCTGTCTTCACCATTAGGCCAGAATCTCCATGAAGGCAAAGGTTATGCTGATTTGGATGATCACTAAAGCCCCATCAACCGGTACAGTGACTACACTGTGGTGGGTACTCAATAAATATTTGATGAATAAAATAAGACTTTGAGATTAGTCTCTTCTGGTATGCAGGATAGAATGAGGGATTTTTTTTCCTCCATTTTTTTTAACAGTTTTTGAAGATGTGAGCAGATGACTAGACCAACATGCTCAGTTTGTAGCAATCACCACAAATGCTCAGTTTGCAGAGACGGAGCTTAGTATTCATTAACTCAACATTTTAGCGGAGTATGTTCTATGGCTAGAAATGGCAGTAGATAAGAAGAGTCAATGATAACAGGACAAGCCATGCTAAGGATTTGGGCTTGATATTATAAGAATGAAGAATGTACTTATATACAGGAATGATAATGATCAGATCTTTGCTTTAGGTCACTTTGAAAACAATGTGGAGAGTTAATGGAGAGAGGTATCAAGAATGGGGTAGAAAATTCTCTTAAGAGGGGTCACTGAAAAAGGTCAAAGATGATGAGAGCCTCAAGAGGCTATGGTAGACATAGAAGAGATGGAACAGACTTGGGGAACACTTAGGAGGTGAAATGAGGACTACTTTGTAAATGATAGGGAGACAAAGTTTAGATGCCTCTCCAGTTCCTGAGTGGACTGTTATAACCAGATTGCCCAGGCCCAGTCACAGGCAGCATTTGACACAGATTGTACTGCAATCTTTGTATATCTACCCAATACAGAAAAACAAACACAAAGAGGAAACCAATGGAAAGACTAACAAAAAGGCCCAAAATAAAAGGACAAGAGAATTCTCCAGAAGAAGAGCTAAATGAAATGGAGGCAAGCAATTTATTAGATAGAGTTGAAAGCAATGATTTTAAGGGTGCTCAACAGCATGAAAAGGGACATAGAAACCATAAACAAGGACCAGTCAGAAATAAAGAATGCAATATCTGAAATAAACAATACACTAGAAATAATAAAAAGTAGAAGAGATGAAGCAAAGGATAAAATCAACAATTTGGAAGACAAGGTAGAAAACACACAATCAGAGCAGCAAAAAGAAAAAGTAATTTAAAAAAATTAAGATATTTTAAGATACCTTTGGGACAACATGAAGTGTAAAAATATCCATATCATAGGGATACGAGAAGAAAAGAGAGAGTAAGACATAGAGAAACTATTTGAAGAAATAGTGACCAAAAACTTCCCTAATATGGTGAAAGAAAAAGACACACAGTCCAGGAAGCAAGAGAGTCTCAAACAAGATGGACCCAATCAGGCCCACACCAAGATACATCATAATTAAAATAACAAAGTTAAAGACAAGGGGAGAGTCTTACGCCAGAAGAGAAAACAGTTAGGTATCTACAAGGGAGCTCCTGTGAGACTCATCTGATTTCTCAATAGAAACATTTCAGGCCAGAAGGGATTGGCATGAAATATTCAAAGCAATGAAAAGCAAGGACCTCCATCCAAATCTACCTTACCCAGCAAGGCTATCATTTAAAACTGAAGCAGAAATGAAGAGCTTCCCCCATAAGAAAAATCTAAAGGAGTTTGCTACCACCAGACCAGTATTGCAACAAATATTAAAGGGCTAGCTTTAAGAAGAAGAAAAATCAAACAGAGGAAAGTAGTTTAAAAAAATAAAATGGTAATAAATACATATCTAGCAGTAATCAACTTAAATGTAAATGGCTTAAATGCTCCAATCAAAAGACATAGGGTACCTAAAGGGATAAGAAAACAAGACCCACATATATGCTGTCTTTGAGAGACCCACCTTAGAATGAAAGATACACGCAGACTAAAGGGACAGAAAAAGATATTTCATGCAAATGGAAAGAAAAAAAAGCCAGGGTAGCAATACTTACATACAATGAAATAGACTTTAAAATCAAGGCTATTACGAGACAAAGAATGACACTATATAATGATTAAGGGAACTATCCAACAACAGGATATAAGCCTAATAAACTTTTATGCACCCAACACAGGAGCATCTAAACATGTAAAGCAAATCTTGATGGACATAGAGAGATAACAGAAATACAAAAATAAAACAAAACAAAAAAGGCAACCAAATTGGAAAGGAAGAAATAAAACCATCATCATTTGCAGATGACATGATACTATACATAGAGAACCCTAAAGATTCCACCAAGAAACTACTAGAAGTGATAAATAAATTCAGCAAATTAGCAGATTACAATATCCAGAAACCAGCTGCATCTTTACACATCAATAATGAACTATCAGAAAGGGAAATTAAGAAAACAATACCATTTATAATTGCTTCAAAAAGAACAAAATACCTAGGAATAAATTTAATCAGGAATGTAAGAGACCTATATTCAGACATTGTAAGATACTAAGGAAAGACACTGAAGATATAATTAAGTGGAAGCACATACCATGTTCATGGATAGGAAGAATTAACATCATTAAAATGCCCATATTACCAAAGCAAACTATAGATTCAATGTAATTCCTACAGAACTAGAACAAATATTCCAAAAATTTACATGGAACCACAAAAGACCCCAAATAGCAACAGAAACCTGGAGAAAGAAGAACAAAGTTTGAGGAATCATGCTGCCTATTATCAAACTATACTATAAGGCCATAGTAATCAAAACAGCATGGTCCTGGCATAAAAAACAGACATACATTCAATGGAACAGAAGACACAGCCCAGAAATAAATCCACACCTTTATAGTCAATTAATATTTCACAAAGAAGGCAAGTGCTTACAATGGGGTAAAGACAGTCTGTTCAATAAATGGTGTTGGAAAATTGGACAGATAAGTACCAAAAAATAAACCTAGACCACCTTCTATGCCACACACAGGAATAAATTCATAATAGTTAAAGACTTAAGTTTTAGACTTAAAACCATAAAAATCCTACAAGAAAACATAGGCATCAAAATCTCAAACATTTTTTCTTATATATCTCCTCAGGCAAGGAAAACAAACAAACAAAAAAATTAAATGGGACTATATCAAACTAAAAACTTTTGCACAGCAAAGGAAAATGAAAGGACATCTCACTAAATGTGAGAATATTTTCACCAATGATACATCTGATAAGGAGTTAATATCTAAAATGTATAAAAAACTTACAAAACTCAGCAGCAAAAATAACAAACAACCCCATTAAAAAATGGGCAAAGGACCTGAATAGACACTTCTCCAAAGAGGACATACAGAGGGCCAATAGACACACAAAAAGATGCTCAATGTCACTAATCATCAGATAAATGCAAATTAAAACTACAATGAGAAATCACCTCATGCCTGTAAGAATGGCTATCATCAATAAATCAATAAACAAGTGTTGACAATGATGTGGAGAAAGGCCCTTCTGCATTGTTGGTGGGAATGCAGATTGGTGCAGCCACTGTGGAAAGCAGTATGGAGTTACGTCAAAAAATTAAAAACAGACCCTGGCTTGTGTGGCTTAGTGGGTTGAGTACCCACCTGCAAACCCAAAGGTCACAGGTTCAATTCCCAGTCAGGGCACATGCCTGGGTTGCAGGACAAGTCCCTGGTTGGGGGCATGTGAGAGGCAACCAGTCAATATTTCTCTTACACATTGGTGATTCTGTCCTTCTCTTTCTTCCTCCCTTTCGCTCTCTCTAAAAAAAAATAAAATCTTAAAACAAATTTTAAAAACTTTAAAAATGGAACTGCCTTATGATCCAGCAATTCCACTTCTGGGAACTTATCCAAAGAAACCTGAAACACTAATTGGAAAGAATATTTGCAACCATATGTTCATTGCAGTGTTATTTACAATAGCCAACATTTAGAATCAGCCCAGTGCCTACCAGTAGTTGAGTGGATAAAACAGCTATGGTACATTTACACAATAGAATACTACTCAGCCATAGAAAAGAAGAAAATTTTGCCCTTTGTGACAGTATGGATGGACCTGGAGAACATTATGCTAAGTGAAATAAGCCAGTCAGAGAAAAGCAAATACCATATGATTTCACTCATATGTGGAATCTAATGAACAAAATGAACCAACAAGCAAAACAGAGACAGACTCAAAGACAGAGAGCAGGCAGATAGCTTGAGGGTGGAGATACAGGGGGGACAGATTAAGCAAAAAAGAAAGAACTCCTGGACATGGACAACAGTGTGGTGATTGCAGGGTGGGGGCAGGTAGGTGGTGGGTGGAGTTGGAAGAGGGTTTAAGGGGGATAAATGGTAATGAAAAAATACAAAAAATAAAAAAAGAATACTATTAATTACATTTATTCAGCTCTTACTATACTCTAAGCATTATGTTATGTGATGTACAAGTATTATTTATTTTAAACTTAATAACAACCCTATGAGTTATGTCCTATTACTATGCCTATTCTACAGGTGAAAGGAATTTTCTTTGAACCTCTATTTGAACTATGGTCTGAGGGGAAGGACAGACTCCCAGTCTTAACCACTGTTTAGTACAGTTTCTCATAGGAGCTAAACACAGATAATGAGCCACACAGGAAACCTGCTCCTTCTACAGGTAACAATGCCTATCAATGACATTTATTCCATTTTGCCCATTTTATAATATTTACATTTGAAAGAAGTATTCTGTCTTTACATTTGATTACAATGAAATATGAGTAAAGGTTCTATTAAATGTCATAGTCCAAAGACTCATTTTTTAAAACATTTTAAGAACTTGTAGTTGTTGCTATTTATTTATTTTTTCTTTATTGATTCCAGAAAGAGGGGAAGGGAGGAAAAGAGGGAGAGAAACATTTATGCAAGAGAGAAACATCTCTTAGTTGCCTCCTACATGTGCCAGACTGGGTTTTAGGGACCCAACCCCCAACCCAGACTTGTGCTCTGACCAGTAATCAAACCAGTCAACTTTGGTTTGCAAGACAACACCCAACCAACTGAGCCACAACAATGAGCCAGGGCTCATTTTATTTTAGTTATAAGAAATATACATTAAAAATAAAACCTGAATAGTAAACATTAATGACATTAAAATAAAAGAAAATTGCTTTTTAAGCTCAAAATGTTAAGACTTTAGCTAAATACTTCAGATAGCATGAGAAAGTGCTCCCTGCTTTTTCACCTATAAATAGAAGTCCAAAAGTCACTAGGACAGGGCTAGATCTGGTGGGTCCATAAATGTTTATGAGCAAATGCTGATCAGAATAGTATAGAACTACCCAACAAACATACAGTCTCCAACTCAATCACTTACCCAGAAAATTCCACATGACCCAAGTATTGTATTGTAATGATTAGAAAGTGTATGAGAAGAGATTTCATTAAACATACACACCACCCTTTTCATTAAAGATTTGGGGAAATCTGTCATTTTAAAAGGGATCCTCCTACTTCTGTACATACTTACATAATCAACCATAATGACTCATAACAACCATCCATTACCTAAGTTAGTATTTTTCAACTTGTTTTTCACTTTTTCCTCCTTTTGAAAGTGAACTTCAGGAAACGTACACAGAATTGTAATAAGTAAACTTTAATAGTAGGAGTGTAAAATTTAAAAAAAGAAAAGCTTGCAACATATTTGGATGGCTTGCCTCCTGGTTTTTCCATGAAACCTCAAACAGACATTTAAATGTATTCTTTTAATAGAGAAGGAAAAATAATTTTAGTTCTCATAATTTTAGCAACTTTTACTTAAACAAGACATACTACAGTGATACTGTGATTTATATTAAGCAATATATATATTTAGTAGTCTTTGCTCCTTTATGGCACAGAACTCCTAAAACTCTTGGAATTTCCTAAGTGATAAAATTGATAAAAGTGAAATAGATGTCTTTTGTTATTCATATAACAAGCCTCTTTCAATCACACCTGAGTTTATATTAACGATTTTTTGAAAAGCCCCTAGGTAATTTAAGGATGGGTGCTGGTTGCCAGGGAAACTGATCTGATTAGATTAGAGGGTTGGAATTTTTTCTCCTCTAGAGGGAGAAGAGGGGCTAAAGGTTGAATCAACCACCTATGGCCAATGCTTTAATCAGCCATTCCTACATAGCAAAACCTCCATAAAATCCCAAAAAGGTGGGGTTCAGTGAGCTTCTCGGAGCTCACTGAGGTGCACTGGGAGGTGTGGGGGGAGTGGCGCTCCAATGATAGAGCACATGAAAAGTCCCTTGTCCTTTCTCACATAGTTTGCCCTACACATCTTCCATCTGGCTGTTCCTGAGTGATATCCTTTCCTAATAAACCAGTTGTCTATTAAGTAGACTCTTTTCTGAAGTTCAGTGAGCTACTCTAACAAATTAATTGGACCAAAGGAGAGTGGTAGGAAATTAAATTATAGCCTGTTGGCCAGAACAGGTAACAACCTGAACTTTTGATTGTTGGCCAAAAGTGGAGGGAGGGGTAGTTATATATAACTGAGCCCTTAACCTATGGAGTCTCCAGGTAGACAGTGTCAGAATGGAGTTACATGGTAGAACACCCAGCTGGTGTCTCAAAATAGGCTGGTGTGGACAACACTACCACACATGTGGTGACAAGAGCACAGAAAACTGTTCAGTGTTACATGTAGTGTAAAAGAAAAAAAAAGAATTTCCCCCCTTTATAACTACATGAATGTGATTCCATATAGCATTATTTGAAGTCAGGCATTGGATTCCTTTTTAAACCAAGATGAGCAACCATACCAATTCATTCTCTAACAGTCATACCATAAATCAGTTTCAAAATGGTAGCAATGCTCTTGAAATTTACATTATCGTTGAATTTTATCAGAAATCCCACAGATCCAAAAAACAAATGTAACAAAGAACAGCAATAGTTTCTCTGACAGCTTTGTATGATCTGAGCCATACTTCCAATCTGCTTTTTACTGTGATTCCTGCAGTGAATTCCACCAGTATGTTTTAGAACTTTTGCAAATTAAGTTAGAAGTACTTGTTCACCTCAATTCATTTCTGGTGAATGGCTGTGTGGAACTCTAAATTTAAGTACAACTGCATTACTGTTCTCTGATTAGTGTAGAATAATTCTTGGATTCATGATAATGCCAGGCTAAATGACACTGCAAAGAAACTCTTTGTTTTCAAATAAATCAGTGGTTGGCTTTAGATAATGCAATAAAGAATCTTATTCAAGTAGTGTACCCTAGTTAAAATCGTAAAAGTTGAGAACAAAAACAGAAACTCCCACCTCTATTAAGATAATGATCTTTATTTAAAGCTTTGTTTTTCTGTATGAATTTAATACAAACATTGCATTTTAGAGTAGTAGAAACTTTAAGTAATTTACTAAAATAAAAAAATCAAGTCACTTGCTAAGGATCACTTAACAAGTTAGTGGCAGACATAACACTATAACCTAAATTCCCTAACTAAGACTATTAAATATTATAGAATATTATAGACAAGTTAATATCAGCCAGTTTCTAAGTAGGAAGTTTATCAAGTGCCTACATTGTTCCTCTCACTATGCCAAGCATTTTCACATCTATCATCTTTTCCCTAAGTCAGCTCCTAAGATTTAAAAACTCTTAATAAAACAATCACATTCACTCCTTTGGACATCCAGTGTTGCCAACAGAGAATATTGCCACATGATCCAAATGGAAAGAGCTAATTCAATTATTGTACTAAGTACACTACTGAAGAGGACATGTTCCAACAACGCACTCACTCTCAGAAATTTCCTCCCAGCAGTAGATATGGACTTAGAAAGCCTAGGAATGCATGCCTGCATATCGGCTTCCATGCCAAGACCTAAAAGATTTCTGTAACTACCTCCTCCCCCTTTATCTACTTCTATACTTTTTGACAAGGACACCAAGATAATTCAATGGGCAAAGAACAGCTTTTTCAGCAAATGGTACTGAGACATCTGGATATCCACAAGCAAAAGAATGAAGTTGGATTCCTACCTCACTCTATAAATAAAAGTTAACTCCAAATAGATCACAGATCTTAAAATAAGAGTTAAATCCATAAAGTGCTTAGATAAAAACGAAGTAGTAAATTCCTGTGACCTGGAGTCAGGTAGTAATTTCTTAGATGGTATGACACCAAAAGCACAAATGACAAAAGAAAAAGCAGATAAACTGGACTTCATCAAAATTAAAACCTTTTGTACCTCAAGAGAAACTATAATGAAAGTGAAAAAAGAAATAGAAGAATTTCCATTCTTTCACAGAATGGAAGAAATATTTGTAAATCATATATCTGAGAAGTAATGTGCACCCAGAATATACAAACAACTTTTACAATTCAACAAAAAAAGAAAGACAAATAACCCACTTTGAAAATTGGCAAAGGACCTGAATAGATATTTCTCCAAAGAAGATACACAAATGGTTAATAAGCACATGAAAAATACTCAATATCATTAGTCACTGGGGAAATGCAAATCAAAACCTCAGAGATATACCACTTCTTGCCCACTAAAATGACTAAAGTCAAAAAGACAGACAAGTGTTATAATCCTTACACATACTGGTAGGATTATAAAATGGTACAGATACTGAAAACTGTTTGGTAATTCCTCAAAAAGTTAAACAGTTACCAAAGGACCCAGCAGTTTTCACCCAAGAGAAATGAAAACATATGCCCACACAAAACTTGCAGATGAATATTCATAGCAGCATTATTCTTACTTGCCAAAAAGTGGAAACAACCTCAATGTCCATTAACACATGAGCAAATAAGCAAAATATGGTACACTGACAATCAAATATTTTTCAGTGATAAAAAGAAATGAAATACTACATGCTGCAACATGGATAAACCTTAAAAAATATTGTGCTAAGTGAAATAATCCAGCAACAAAAGACCACATACTGCATGATTCCACTTTTTTATATGCAATGTCCAGAATATGGAAATCTACATAGAGAAAGTAGATTCCTAATTGCCAGTTCCTAAAGGAAGAAAGAGATGGAGGGTGGGAGTTACTGCTAATGGGTCTGGGGTTTCTTTTGGGAATGGAGAGCTTAAGAAACATTTGGACAACATGAAGTATAACACTGCATCATGGTAATACCAGAAGGAGAAAAGAGTGAGCAAGAGACTGAACCTATTTGAAGAAATAATGACGAAAAAAATCCCTAATCTGGTGAAGGAAAAAGACACAAAGTCCAGGAAACTAAGAGAATCCCCAAAAAGATGTACCCAAAGAGACCTATACCGAGACATATCATAATTAAAATGGCAAAGCTTAAAGACAAGGAGAGAATCCTAAAAGCTGCAAGAGGAATGCAGGTAGTTATATATAAGGGAGCACCAATTAGACTGTCATCAGATTTCTCGACAGAAACATTTCAGATCAGAAGCAAATGGTATGAAATAGTCAAAGTGATGAAAAGCAAGGAACTACAACCAAGGCTACTTTACTCAGCAAGGCTATCATTAAATATTGAAGGAGAAATAAGGAGCTTCCCAGACAAGAAAAAGCTAAAACAGTCTGTGAACACCAAACCAGAACTTCAACAAATGTTAACGGGCTTGCTAGAACAAGAAGGAGGAGAAGGAGGAGGAGGAGGAGGAGGAAAAGAAAAAAAAAAAAAAGAGGAAAATAGTCTAACAATAACATGGCTCCAAATATGTATCTACCAATAATCACCTTAAATGTAAATGGCTTAAATGCTCCAACCAGAAGACATGGGTACCTGAATGGATAAGAAAACAAGACCCATATATATGCTACCTCCAAGAGACCCACCTCAGATCAAAAGATACCCACAGACTAAAGTAAAGGCATGAAAAAAAAGGTATTTCATGCAAATAAAAAGGGGAAAATGGGGTAGCAATATTTATATCCAACAAAATAGAAAACAAGCAAGCAAAATATAACGAGACATTGAAATTAAGAACAAACTGACAGTAACCAGAAGGAAGGTGGGACAGGATAGTGGGGGACAAAGGGGAAAGGATTGTCAAGGAACATGTATAAAGGACACATGGACAAAGCCAAAGCGGGGTAGGATTGAGGGTGAGAGGTGGGGATGGCTAAGGTGAGGGGAATGGGCGGGGGGGGTCGGGAATGGAGACAACTGTATTTGAACAACAGTAAAAAAAGGCAAAAAAAAAATAGCCTATAGTAAGAGACAAAGAAGGACACTATATAATGATAAAAAAAAAAACAACCCAAGAAGAGGATATCAGCCTAGTAAACATGTATGCACCCAACATAGCAGCACCTAAATATGTAAAGCAAATCTAGATGGACATAAGGGGACAGACTGACAGAAATACAGTCATAATTGGGGATTTTAACACCCCATTGACTTCAATGGATAGATCTTCCAGACAGAAAATCAACAAGGAGACAGAGGCCTTAAACACACTCAAGCAAATGAATTTAATTGAACATGTTAGAACACTAAACAAGTCTCAATAAATTAAGAAGACTGAAATCATATCAAGCATCCTCTCTGACCACAATGCTATGAAACTAGAAATCAATCATAAGAAGAATCACAAGAAGAATACTGAAAGACATGGAAGCTATATAACATGTTATTAAAAAATGAATGGGTCAACAATGGTATCAAGGAAGAAATCAAAAGATACCTTGAAACAAATGAAAATGAGGATACAACAATCCAAAATCTGTGGAACATTGGGAAAGCAATCCTAACAGGGGCATTTATAGAACAGGCCTATCTCAAAAAATAAGAAAAAAAATCAAATAAATGATCTAACTTTACCCTTAAAGGAACTTGGAAAAGAACAACCACCAAAGCCCAAAGTGAGTAAAAGGAAGGAAATTATAAAGATCAGAGCATAAATAAATGAAACAGAGTCTAAAAAAAAACAATACAAAATATCAATGAATCCAAGAGCTGGTTCTTTGGAAAGGTAAACAAGATTAACCAACCTTTAACCATACTTGACAAGAAAAAAAGAGAAAGAAAAATAAATAAAACCAGAAATTAAAGAGGAGAAATAACAATGGACACCAAAGAAAAACAAAAGATTGTAAGAAAATATTATGAACAGCTGTATGCCAACAAACTGGACAACCTGAGTGAAATGGATAAATTCCTAGAAACATACAATTTTCCAAAACTAAATCAGGAAGAAGTAGAGAATCTGAATATACAGATCACACCTAGTAAAACTGAAGCAGTAATAAAAAAAAAAAAAAAATCCCAGCAAACGAGAGTCCTGGACTGGATGGCTTCATGGCTGAATTTTACCAAACATTCTGAGAAGAACTAACATCTCCCCTTCTCAAACTATTTCAAAAAATTCAAGAGGAGGGAAGGCTCTCAAACTCATTTTATAAGGCCTGTATTATCCTAATTCCAAAACCAGATAAAGGCACTACAAAAAAATAAAATTATAGCCCAATATCCCTGATGAACACAGACACTAAAATCCTCAACAACATATTAGCAAACTGAATACAGCAATGCATCAAAAAGATCATACACCAATCCCAACAAATGGAATTTATTCCAGCAATGCAAGGTTGGCACAATATTTGCAAATCTATAAATGGGATTCACCGCATAAACAAAAATGAAGAATAAAAACCACATGATCATAACAATAGATAGAGGAAAAGCATTTGATAAAATCCAGCACCCATTTATAATAAAAACTCTCAGCAAAGTGGGATTAGAGAGAACATACTTAAGCATAATAAAGGCCATATATGACAAACCCACTGCCAATATCATATCCAATGAGCAAAAAAAAAACAAGCATTCCCCTTAAGATCAGGAACAAGACAGAGATGTCTGTTTTCACCTCTCTTACTCAACATAGTAATGGAATTCCTACCCACAGCAATCAGACAAGAAGAAATAAGAGGTATCCAAATTGAAAAGGGAGAAGTAAAACTGCTTGCAGATGACATGGTACTGTACATAGAGAACCCCCAAAATTCCACCAATAAACTACTAGAACTGATAAAAGAACTCAGCAAAGTAACAGGATACAAAATTAATATCCAAAAATCAGCTGCATTTTTACATGCCAATAATGAACTAAGGGAAAAGGAAATTAAGATAACAATCTCATTCACAATTGCTTCAAAAATAATAAAATAACTAGGAATAAACCTAACCAAAGATGTAAAAGACCTGCACTTGAATATTATAGACACTGAAGAAAGAAACTGAAGAAGACACAAGTATATAGGAGTACATACCATGTTCATGGATAGGAGGAATTAATATAATTCAAATGTCTGTACTACCCAGGGCAATGTATAGATTCAACATAATTCCGATCAAGATTCCAATGATGTATTTCACAGAACTAGAACAAATATTTAAAAAATTTGTAAGGAACCAGAAAAGGTGCTGCAGAGCAACAGCAATCCTGAGAAAGAAGAACAAAGTTGGGGGAATACCTAATATCAAACCATACTATGAGGGCATAGTAATCAAAACAGCATGGTACTGGCATAAAAACTGACATATAGGTCAATGAAACAGAATAGAGAGCCCAGAAAAAAATCCACACCTTTACAGTCCAAGAGGGGAAGCAAGCATATATAATGGGCTAAAGATAATTTATTCAATAAATGGTGTAGGAAAAACTGAACAAATATATCCAGAGAAATGAAACTAGACCACCTTCTTACACCACACACTAGAATAAAGTCACAATGAATCAAAACTGAAATGTTAGACCCAAAACCATAAAAGTCCTAGAAGATAACATGGGCAACAAAATCTCGGACATTGTACGAGATTGTAGCATTGTTTTATCAGATATATCTCCCCAAGCAAAGGAAACAAAAGGACAAATAAACAAATGGGACTACATCAAACTAAAAACTTCTTGCACAGCAAAGGAAAATATCAACAAAATAAAAAGAAAACCCATGGAATAGGAGAACATATTCGCTGATACATCTGATAAGGGGCTAATATCCAAAACTGATAAAGAACTTATGGAACTCAACACCAAAATAACAAACAAACCAACGTAAAAATGGGTAAAGGACCTGAATAGACACTTCTCCAAAGAGGACACACAGATGGCCATTAGCATATGGAAAGATCCTCAATGACACTAATCATCAGAGAAATGCAAATTAAAACCACAATGAGATATCATCTCACGACTGTAAGAATGGCTATCATCAATAAATCAACAAACAAGTGCTGGAGAGGATGTAGAGAAAAGGCAGCCCTTTTGCACTGTTGGTAGGATTGCAGACTGGTACAGCCACAGTGGAAAGCAGTATGCAGATATGCAACAAATTAAAAATGAATAATGCCTTTTGACCCAGTGATTCTACTTCTGAGAATATATCTGAAGGAACCCAAAACACTAATTGGAAAGAACATAAGCACCCCTATGTTCATTGCAACATTATTTACAATGGTCAAGACATGGAAGCAGTCCAAGAGTCCATCAGTAGATGAGTGGATAAAACAACTATGGGATATTTACACAATGGAGTATTACTCAGCTGTAAAAAGAAAAAAATTTACCCTTTGCTACAGTACGGATGGACCTGGAGAATATTATGCTAAGTGAAATAAACCAATCATAGAAAGACAAATACCATATGATTTCACTCATATGTGGAATCTAATAAACTAATCTAACAAGAAAAACAGAGACAGATTCATAGATAGCAGAATGACAGCTAGTGAGGGGGCAGTGGAGGGGGTTGAAGGATTGAGCAAAAAGGAAAAAGGACCATGGACATGGACAACAGGGTGGTGACTGCAGTGAGGAGGGAAGTATAAGGGAACTATATGGCTTGAGAAAAAAAATACAATAAAAAATTTTAAAATATAATGGCATACTTCAGAAAAAAATTGAACACATTTAGCAATTAAATTCAGAATTCTAAGCCCTTTTCTATTAGGCAAGCATATGTAATACTTAAAACATTTTCAGTGATCTTTCTTCTTGAAGTCTGGCAACAGTTTCTAGGTTACAACATTAATATAATTTCAGAATAATAAAGTAAAAATGAAAAGCCAGTTTTCAAACTCATTTAACCACTGCCTCATCAGCACACGGTAATGAGTAGTCTGTAAATCAATTCTGCCTGTTCTGATCAGGGGCTCAGAGAGGAGTCAGCCTTTACCTCCTTCTCAAAGCCTCAGGGCCTCCTGTAAATCAGCTCTCTCCTGTGTTGGCCACACATGGCTACCTTCGAGACCTCACTAACCCCCACACTTACCCCACAGAGTTATTATGAGTATTTAATAAAATAATGTCTCTAAAGCACCCATCACAGGGTAGGTACTCAATATTAATTCCTTTCCCTTTGCTCTCCTCAGGGTAAAATACAGGTCAAAAATGACCAAAAAAAAAAAAAAAATCCTGATGAAAGAGACTATTTGGTTTAGTCTGTACCAAAAGGAACAGAATTATCTAACTAATGAAAGTAAACCAACCTTTATTTTCTAAAAGCACCAAACTAATAAAATATCAAGTAGGTAAATTATAACCATGGTAATAAGATACAAGATAACATGGGGAAAAATCAACTAACGTTGCAATGATTATGTTGCTATTGTCTCACAGTTTTATTAGGAAACAATTCAGTATCCAGTTGGCAGACTATTGCAGATAATTTCAATTAAATGGTTCTTTGAATAAGCCAACAATAACTTAAGGCTTGGCCCCATTTGCAGTATCAAATTTCCTAAGGGAAGGATTCATAATGAATCTTAGTCACAGCACTTGAGGCACCAGGTCAGGTCAAGATGCCTGCAAAATACTACTAATCCTTTGAGGCAAGACTATACATGCATTCTTTTTGTTTTTAAGATACTTCTTTAAATTTTGTTTTTCAATTACAGTTCACATTCAATATTGTTTTGCGTTAGTTTGGGGTATACAACATAGTGGTTAGACAACTATATACATTACAAAGTGTTCCCTCAATATTTTCAGTACCCACCTGGCACCATACACAGTTATTACAATATTATTGAATATATTTCCTGTGCTGCACTTTACATCCTGTGACTATTCGTAACTACCAAAACTGTACTTGTAATTCCTTCACCTTTCCCACCCAGTTCCCCCACCCCCCACGCACACAGGCAATCTTTCAAAAAAGATTTGGAACGGCAGCTTTACTAAAGACATAAGGGAAAGGGACAACAGAAATAGACCTATTTTTTTTAAAGTCAAGGAACCCACAGATATGATTTTTAAAACTACTTTTACAATGGCTTCCATATTCACATGGTTCAAAAACCAAGAAAATATGAGATAGAGTGAAAAGTCTGCTTCCCACCCTTGTGCCTAACCACCCAGTAATCACCACCCAATCCCAAACAGATAAACTTAGTTTTTTAATATGAAAAACAGATATTTATTGAAGAACATACAAGATACAAGAAACATTGTACATAGGACAATAACAACTCAGTCCCCTTCAAAATAGGCACCTTCAGACCTCACACAGTTCTCCCAATCGCCACCAGCTGCCTGATTGTATTTTCCTGAATCTCAGTGAAGGTCTGAAATCTTTTCCCTCTCAAAGGTGATTTTAGTTTGGGGAAAAGCCAGAAGTCACAGGGTGCCAAATCTGGGCTGTAGTGGGGCTGAGTCACCTGGATGATTTGATGTTTTGCCAAAAAACTCTGCATGAGACATAATGCATGAGCAGGCATGTTGTTGTGATGAAGCTGCCAATCATGGCTGTGGCCTTCTGAATGATCAAAATATTCTGTGGAGGAATGTTCAAGCTTAATGCAAAATCTCATGCAGATTCATTGCTCTATTCACTCACTGTCATTTTGAATGTGAAGGCCACACAGTACACTCACTTAATGACATTACTGCCCTCACTGAGTAGTACAGTAAAGTCATCATTGTTCACTCATGCACACTCCAGTCCACTCCTGTTGGCTGCCAGATTACATCAATGTTGTGCAAACTGTTCTCATTATATTTAATAGCTGGACTTTTTCCAGACAGACCTTTTATATATATATATATATATATCCTCCAATAGTATGTTGCATACAAGACCTCTGCTACCCCAAGACTTAAAAAGCAGCTTGTGCCTCCGTGTAAAAGTAATTATAGTCAGGTTTGTTTACATGAAGCAAATTTTAGGTGTGGACTTGGAGTTAGAAATCCGTTTTTGTTGCATTGTTTGCTTGTTTTACTTTGTTTTGTTTTTTGTTTTTTGAGTCTAGGCTCTACCACTAACTAGCTATATGACTTTGGCTAAATTGCTTGAAATCGTGGGCCACAACATAATGACACAGATGAATTTCATTCTTTCTTAGAGCCTGACAACCTGATTAATAGTTGCAATCTCCATTTGCTTCAGTGACAAACTGGTGGTAACATTATGATATATGTGCAAAAGGTGTTATTTTTGGTTCCAAATTAGTGTCCTCTTGTATAATTCTGCATTGCCCATATGTTGTATTTAAAATATCAGAGTCAAAAAATTTTTCAAGTATGTTATTAGTGTAATGAAAGAGTACTGAGGTAGTTAGACATTAGTTTGTAAGCTCAAGTTTCCAAGTATGAGAAGTGGTTGAAAAGATTTTTAGATGGTAAATTGCATGTTAACTAGGGAAAGGAGAGGCAGAAGTAAGGCTATGGATCAAACTTAAGTCCAGGAGCCTGACCTATTTTTAAACCTCTTCTCACAGTGTGATGTATTTCTAGGCACAGTGCAAAAAAACCCCTAATATCCCTAAACCCCAGAAATATAGGGACTCAAGATAGGGAAAGAGGAAAGACCAATGTCCAACTAGCCCAGTGCAGCCTGATCATAACTCTAACCATTTCATAAAATTATATGTCTATGGCTGATACTATCCACCATTCCTAAAAGTCCCTCATGCCTGCTGAAATTACTTTTCCAAATGCTTTATACCTAGGAATCTGACCTACACAGCTTGCCTTTTATCAAACTAATAGTGAATCAATCTAGCTGACCTGAATGAAGGTACTAACTCTGAAGCTCAAACCTGAAAAACGTTCTTTACTGATTCAAACCAAAAACTCAGGAATTTATCAAAAAGCGGGAGAGGCAGCAAAGAGCATTTGGAAAATGTTAAATTTTATTATTTAACATTGTTCCACCATTATAGTTATTGTATTGTACATAAGACTTTTACTAACGGTCACTTCAGAGAGGCAGCAAAATGCCCTAAAATTTTAGCAGCACCCATTTTACACAAGGTTTTTTTCCACAAAATTAATCACAGACACATCAGAAAAATCATTTCATCTAAAAATGTTGGTGAGGTGGAAGAGATATCCTTTTATATAGTGTAATGTTTAGTTTTACTTTCATTCATGTAGGATCTCAGCATTTATACAAAACAAACAAAAACTCTTATTTCACCTATTTGTCCTCTATACCCTCCACCCCCCAAATCCCTGCCCAAGATACACACATAGCTCAGTATTCTGTAGGATCTTAGTTTGTAGTGCATAAGATTTGGAATCAGAGAATCTGGCCCTGTTATTTAAATGGTGGCTGTGTGGACTTGGATAAATTGCTTAATCTCGCTAGACCTCATGTGTTTAATTCGTTCATCTAACAAGTATTTATTGATCACCAGATGCAGTGGTGAATAAGACAGATACTCAATCCCTATCTTCATTGAGTTCCAAGTCCACTTTACAGACCATGTGTGAGGATTAATGGTGAAATACAGCAGGATAGTACAATAGAGAATTGGCTTTGGAGGCAAACCTTGGTTCTAAATCCTGGTTCAGCCACCGTGACCGAATTTTTAGCTTGTTCACTTTCTGAAAAGGGCAATGTTTACAAGAGTACTTGAAAAAGCAGGATTCTTTAAGTCCCAGGATTTAACAAACTTAATGATTATCTCCATAGCCTAAAGGGAATATAGGGACTTTCAAGATACATTTCTAACCTTTTTAATATTAGCACCATGGGAGGATCATAACTCAGCACTGCATTGCTTTTCACAGACTCAAGGGTGAATTGGGAAGAGATAGTGTGACACTGGTGGCTTAGCTGGGGGGAGGAGGAAAAGGACCAGTTTCAATAGTCCTCAACCCCACACCAGCAGCTCTTATTCCATACCACCCAGACCTCTTCACTCAGTGTGTCACCAAAGGCAGTTTCAAGGCTCATAGCAAGAGACCACCTATAACCTCTTCACCTACTGCCCATTCTGCTAACTCTGACTGCCATGACCACCTGCTATAGCCACACTGTCTTCAGTGTGCCTTGTCCCCTGACAAGAAGGGTGAGTCTTCAATCCCCAGGCCCTAATCCATACCTAAAACTATTGCCTCTAGCCTGATTTATTTATCTGATAGCTACCTATCAGATAAACCAAAAGTAAGATCCTAACTGTATTTCTAGTACCTGATGCTGCACAGTTTTCTTGAATGCCTTCAATTCCAAACAACCTCTAGCCATTGTCCGAACTTGGGTTAGCTGGGCAAGTATTAAGGTGAAAGGTGATCAGTCTTCTCCTCTACTCTTGGGACACCATGAAGTCTTAAAGTGGACAGTAGCTTCACATAACACAGTACCTCAATCAAACCTTTTCTCCAGCATGTTTGTCATAATCCCTGGGGGGAAGGGAACATGTAGTCACAAGCTGGGAAGGCATTCTCAGAAGTAGTCTTGCGGTATTCTCTTCCTTGTAGGAGGAGAGCTCCATCTCACTGCCCACTTATCAATTTACCCTATATTTATGTCAGGAGCTAAATGATTCTGAATTTTAGTATAATTTTTAAATTCCCAGCTCCTGCTGGTGGATTTGTCCTCTGCCACTTCTTAGACAATCACCCCCCATGTTTGTCTGCTGACCTTCGTCCTCTGCTAGACACCTTACTACCTCATTGGTCTGTGGTACTGGTTCCCCCCTACCATGATAACTAAAGTCCCTCTCAGCCTCAGTCACATCCTTTACCTCTTTGGCCTCATCGATGTTCCTCCAGATCATCTCCAAGGCACCTTCATCCCTGGCTCTTGAAGTGGGCACCAAGAACTTTGTATAGATTCCCTCAGGGAAGGAGGACCTGGGAGAATGCCCCAATAGGAGAACTAGGCCCTTAGACAGCTGGAGGTAAAATCATGGAAGCAGGGGCAGGAGAAACAAAAGAAACATTCCTGTAACATCCATTTGCTCAGGATGGAGTACATATAGGAACAGAATAATTATTCTTTAATATCCTGAAAACATCCCACTTCTCTCTTAGCTTCCAAGAAAAAGAAATACTATGCAGTGTTTCTACTTTAACCATTTGAGACTTGAGATTATGTGTAATGTAGAAACTCACATAGAATTCAGTCACTGGGAGAAGTATCTTCACAGTGACACATACTGCCTTCTTGTAAACAGTATTTCAGAGCTTGCAATGTTAGAGCAGAAAGGGAATTTTAAATGTAGAAAACAACAGGACATTTATTTATAACTAAAAAACAAACAAACAAACAAACAACCCACTAAGCAATTGGGTAAGAGATTAACTATAAACAGTGAGTTCCACCCAGCTCTGTTCCTCCAAGGCTGTGTGGTCAAATGGAATCTCTGGAGAGAACACCTGGACAACAGAGGACCTGTCAGCGGTGCCTCTGGTCTGGACTCCTACTGTGTCTTCCACCACCTCTCCTCTTGCCCTTGGGTGCACCCCAAACAAAATACCAGTCCATGCTGATCAGCTGTCCCATCAAATCCTGGCTGTTGAGTCATTCCATAGTAACCTGGGTCTCCTTGTACATTTTACTCAACTAGAGTATACCCCTTCAGGTATCCTGTATGCCTGCCCAGGTTGAAGTGTATATTTTTTATTTCCACATACTCTGCAAATCTGTCATGGGTGTCTTCTTCCATGGCTTCCTCATGTACTACAGTGACAGAATCCAGCCTGCAACAGAGTGTCATGGTCTGGGTTCATCTCCAACCTGCTCCACACTGTCATAATCCTCGCATATCCATGCTTGAGACCCCTGGGAGCCAAAGCTGCAGCCCTTCCATTTTTTTGCTTTTTCTTTCAATTTGTGGGTGCTCTCTGACAGCAGACACCACCACCTCTAGTCCCAGTCTCTTTCTGGTCCTGCCCACTAGATAAACTTAATTCCTTATGTGACCTTACTGAGTCTCTCTATGCTTAGACAAACAAAGCAAAAATATATTCTCATTTTCCCTTGTTTTCCTATACAGAGGTAACAATTTATACATATTCTTCATCTCCAAAGCAAATCCCTAATTCTAAAATATCCAATGAAAGCATCAAATAAATTTAGTGGGGGAGGGATTTTATTCATACCTCAGTGGATTTTTAAAAGTAGAAACAGAAATAAATTATGTTAATAAAAATCAGAAATAAAGGAAACCTAAAGGGGACACAAAATTCAAGGGGAAAGGGGGACAGAATCTTATAAATCTCTTAAAAATTCTTGACTGCTAAAACATTGGTATGTCTTATCTTTCATTAATTTAAAAAACATCATTCCCTTACAGATAAAAACAATTAAACCAAATATTTACAAGAAAAAGTGAGGGTAAAAAGAGAACAATTAGAAAAAAAGAGAAACTTGTATCAGAATGGACTAAAAAAATGTCAACGATGCACAACGATGTGCACTTAGAACTACAAAACTAAGAAACATTTTTTAAATTATAACAAGGTCTTAACTTCTGAATATTTATTCGCAATAGTCCCAGCTCCAATAAGCAAATAATATTGAACTCTCATGTTTAAGCCATCATGAATTTTAGCACCATGTTGTTTGGAGGCTGAAAAAAAATGTCTTTTCAAAAACCTTTTCATTAATGTTTATTAAAAAATAGGCCTTTGGTGTCAGTGCAGTTTAAGTAGCTATTGTCTTGGTATGGAGCTCATGTCTGGCCAAAGCACCTTTACAGATGAGCTGACGGTGGTATGAAGTCAGCTCCTGGGCTTCATTCCCCCCACCTTCACCTCTTGTGAAACCCTTTGCTCCTCTCTGACTTCCAAGAATGGACGCCTAATCTATGCTTCTCATCAGTGCTTATCTTTGCTGATGGAAACCTGGGAAGAAAAGGTTTGGAATCTCGATGCAAGACTTCTCAAAGATTGCTAATCTTTGGTTTAAGATTGCCTTCCTCAAATTCTTCAACTTCATAACAAAGATGTTGCTTTCAAACCAGATATCTAGAACTTTGGATGTCCACTCTGAAGGGAATAGTGCGTGTTAGCTAGGAGTTGGCTTTACGACCAAAACACTCTCTAGTCAATCTATAATATGGCTAACATCTTCAATGGGAAAAAAAATAAGCTCAAAACAATGCTACTGCAATGACATGAACAAAAAATATATAGTTTTAAATTGTGTTGTACATGCCAGTGCTTTAAAAAAATACAGCTTATTTTAGAGAAGAGGAGGTGGGTGGAAAGTTCTGTGGAAATTTTGAAATGAATTACTGGGTATTCTCAAGGGCTCTGAAGGTTGAAACCACTAGTTCTTTATAATGCCTACCTTTCCTCCCAAACTGAAAGCTTTCTTTTTCCTTATTAAAGGTTTGCTCTTCTGTACCACCATAATTATTATCTTTTTTGCTCAAGATCAAAATGAAGGAGTTGGATAGACAAAGGACAGATAAATTTTCTTAAAGCAAAAACTGGAAGAAGAGGGGTAAAAAACAAGGTTAAAAGGGGGACTGAACTCTCAGAAAAGGAGGGAAGGCCACAAACGGATGTAAGAGGAAAGCATGGGCAGGCAATAGCTCATGCATATGCACAGTGGGAGAAGAAAAAGGGGGTGGGGAGATGTTAGCCCAGGCATATGCTGTCTGGAAAAACTGGTGGCATTATAACTAGGGATATACATGAAATTATATGAAGCCAACTGTTACTAACTCTGAGACAACCTATAATATACAAGTATCACAAGAAATGTCAAAGTCACCTATTTCTACCATTGTTAACCAATTATTTCAAAAAATGTACTTATTAGGAGACTATTTCAAAATATGTCAAGATCAACTGTTCTGCTTTTAATTAAATTCAACACTTTTTCCCTGTTATAGTCTATTACTGATTTTCTGCTCTTCCTTTAGTGATCACAATCAATTATGTATCAATATTGTTACTTCTCTTCTTAAACATCTTATTATATATTTTAGTGTACTTTACATACAAATATTGATGACCTACATTAGGAGATATGCTTTATGCTGATTTGAATGGGTCCATCCCTTCACACACCCTCAACTCATCCCCTTTATGAGCAGTAGTATAAATTTCCAAGTGTTATCCAGGCTTGCGGTATGGCAGATAGCCAGGAAACACAGCAAAATACCTGGTTTAAAAGTTCATGAAATCAATGACACTTGTTGGCTACATAAACATGATTCTCCAACCAACAAAGCAAGCCTTCATAAGAAATTATTTAAAATGGCATTGAAGGGTTTTGAGGAACTACTATAAAGGACACGTGGACAAAACCAAGGGGGCGGGTGGAAGCAAGGGAGGGAGGTGGGTTTGGAGGGGGTGGTGGGGAGTGGTGGGGGCGAAATGCAGACAACTGTAATTGAACAACAATAAAATAATTTTTTTAAAAAAGGAAAATTTTAAATAGAAAACTTTATTATTCAGAAATGTATCTCATTTATAAAGGAAGCTATAAATAAGAGTTCAAAAAATTAAAATGGCATTGAAAGAATGAATATGGACACACAAATGAAAGTTTAGAAAGATATACTCAAAAATGCTAATAGTGGTTATTAATGTCTGGTAGGTACACCGGTGGTTTTTATTCCCTCCTTTTCTTTAAAACTGCATTGCTTCGATGATTTAAACATACTTTAAAAGATACAAAAGAGTGAACATAAAAATAATAGAAACAGAAAATGGGTAGTTTACTATGAACAACTGTAAACCAAAAAATTGAACAACCTGAGAAACTGATAAATTTCTAGAATCATATAATCTCCTAAAACTCACTCAGGAAGAAGCAGAACACCTAGTAGACTGATAACAACTAATGAAATTGAAGCAATAACAACAAAAAAAAAAAAAACCCAACAAACAACAGTCCTGAACCAGATGGCTTCACAAGCAAATTTTACCAATCATTCAAAAAGGAACTAACACCTATCCTTCTCAAACTGTTGCAAAAACTCAAGAAGAGGGAACATGCCCTGGCTAATGTGGCTCAGTGGATTGAGTGCTGGCCTGTGAACCAAAGGGCTGCAATTTGATTTCCAGTCAGGGCCCATCTCTGGGTTTCGGGCCAGGTCTCCAGTGGGGGGCATGTAAGAGGCAACCAATTGAATCTCTCACAGATTGATGTTTCTTTCCCTCTCTTTCTCTCTCCCTTCTCTAAGTATAAATAAAATCTTTATTAAAAAAGGAAAAGAAAAGAAGAGGGAAGGCTTCCAAGCTCTTTTTATGAGGCCAGTATTATCTTAATTCCAAAACCAGGTAAAGACACAACAAAGGAAGAAAACTATAGGCCAATATCCCAGATGAACATTGATGCTAAAATCCTCAACAAAATATTAGCAAACTGGATCCAGCAATACATTAAAAAGATCATACACCTTGATCAAGTGGGATTTATCCCAGGAATGCAAGGTTGGTACAACATTCTCAAATCCATAAAAGTGACACATCACATAAACAAAACAAAAGATAAAAATCATATGATCACATCAATAGATGCATAAAAAGCATTTGGTAAAATTCAGCACCCGTTTATGATAAAAACTTTCAGCAAAGGAGGAATAGAGGGATACCTCAACATAATAAAGGTCATACGTGAAAAACCTCTAGCCAATGTCATATCAATGGGCAAAAACTAAAAGTGTTTCCTCTAAGATCAGGAACAAGACAGGGATATCCTCTTTTACCTCTCCTACTCAACATAATACTGGAAGTCCTAGCCACAGCAGTCAGACAAGGAGAAGAAATAAAAGGCATCCAAATCGAAAAGGAGGAAGTAAAACTCATTATTCACAGATGACTTGATATTATACATAGAAAACCCTATAGGCTCCACCAAAACACTACTAGACCTAATAAATGAATTCAGCAAAGTAGTAGTATACAAAATCAATACTCAGAAATTGATGGCCTTTCTATACACCAATAATGAACTATCAGAAAGAGAAAGTAAGAAAACAATCCCATTTACTACTGCAACAACAAAAAAATGAGGTATCTAGAAATAAATTTAACCAAGGAAGTAAAAGACCTGTGTTCAGAAAACTATAGGACACTGAAGAAAGAAACTGAGGAAGATACAAATAAATGGAAGCATATACTATGTTCATGGATTGGAAGAATTAACATGATCAAAATGTCCATACTACCCAAAGCAATCTATAGATTCAATGCAATTCCTATTAAAATACCAATGGCATATTGCACATATCTAAAACAAATATTCCAAAAATTTATATGGAACCAAAGAAAAAAAAAGTTAGAGAGATCACAATACCAGATATCAAACTATACTGTAATGCCACTGTAATCAAAACAGTCTGGTACTGACATAAGAACAGACACATAGATCAATGGAACAGAATAGAGAGCCCAGAAATAAACCCATGCTTTTATGGTCAATTAATATTTGACAAAGAAGGCAAGAGTATATAATGGAGTAGACAGTCTCTACAATAAATGGTGTTGGGAGAACTATACTAGCACATGCAAAAAAAAAAAATGAAACTAGATTACCACCTTACCACCATACACTAGAATAAACTCAAAATGGATAAAAGACTTAAATAAAAGTCATGGTGTCATAAAAATCCTAGAGAAAAACCTAGGTAGTAAAATTTCAGATATCTCACGTAGCAATATTTTTGCCATTATATCTCCTAGAACAAGGATAACAAAGGAAAAAATAAATAAATGGGGTGACATTTTAAAAAAAGCTTCTGTACAGTTAAAGAAAGCATCAGTAAAATGAAAAGGAAGCCCACTGTATAGGAGGATATATTTGTCAATGATATATAGGACAAGGGTTTAATCTCCAAAATATATAAAGAATTCATATGACTCAACATCAGGAAGACAAACAACCCAGTTAAAACATGGGCAAAGGACCTGAATAGACACTTCTCCAAAGAGGACATGGCCCATAGACATATGAAAAAATGCTCAATATCACTAGCCATCAGAGAAATGCAAATTAAAACCACAATGAGACATTACCTCATACCTGCCAAAGGGGCTATCATTAATAAATCAACAAACAACAAGTGCTGGTGAGGATATGGAGAAAAGGGTACCCTACTGCACTGTTGGTGGAAATGCAGACTGGTGCAACCACTATGGAAAACAGTATGGAGTTTCCTCAAAAAATTAAAAATGGAACTGCCTTTGACCCAGGAACTCCACTTCTGGGAACATATCCAAAGAATTCTGAAATACCAATCCAAAAGAATTATATGCACCCCTATGTTCATTGCAGAATTATTTACAATAGCCTAGATTTGGAAGCAGCGTAAGTGTCCATCAATAGATGAGTGGGTAAAAAAGCTGTGGTTCATATACAGAATGGAATGCTATGCAGCAGTAAAAAAGGATTTACTTTTTGGGACAGCATGCATGCAACTGGAGATTATTATGCTAAGTGAAATAGGCCAGCCAATGAAAGACAAACATTTTAAGTTCTCACTTATAACTGAAATCTAATGAACAAAATAAACTAATGAGTAAAGTAGAATCAGAGGCACAGAAACACAGACAGATTGACATCTGCAGGAGGGGAGAAGAAGGGAGAAGAGGAGTCTAGAATAAAGAAGGTGCAGGGATTAGACAAACAACATACATACATGACCCATGGACATGAACAACAATGTGGGGACCAGCTATGGCAGAGAGGGGCAAGGGGAGACAAATTGGGACAACTGTAATAGCATAAAAAATACAAAATGAAAAAAAGAAAATGGGTAATTTATTAAGTGGACTACTATGCAGCTGTCAAAATTAATGATGTAGATTTATAGATGTCCATGATAAAGTGTTAAAATAATAAACAAAAGGAAAAATTGTGTACAGTGATTCCCATTTTCAAAACTAAAAAACAAAACTCTGTGGTCCTGGCTTGATAGCTCAGTAGGTTCCAGCATCATCTCCATATGCCAAGGTTGGGTGTTTGATTCCCAGCCAGGGAACATAACAATAATCAATCAATGAATGCATGAATAAATGGAACAACAAATCAGTGATCCTCTCTCTCTCCTTCTCTCTCTTTTTGCTCCCTCTTTCTCCCCCCCCCAAAAATAGAAAAAAGAAATAAAACTCTATATATTTACAGATATATAGGTTTATATCAGCATGGGGAAAAGTCTAAAAAGATATAAAAATTTGGCAGTGGTTATCTTCATGGGTGAGATTAGAATGGAGAGGACTTTTCTCTTTATGTGCCTCTCAATTGCTTGAATTTAAGAGCATGCATACCTTTGTAATTAAAAAATAATGTTTAGAAAACATAATAAAACTAAAATAAAAATGGGAATAAAAGGTGCACATATATAGTGTTTTCTCAGGAAACTGAGGATATGATTCCTATAGTCCCTTTTAGCTGGTCATATATATAACACGTATATGAATGAGATTACATAGTCTATCTAGAGATTGCATCTATATATATTGTGTTTGATCATTTTAAGTTAACTTTCATTTATATTTTAAAAACAGGGAGATAAATAACGAAAGTTTCTTCTCATTGTTGAACTCAAGCAAGTAACTAGTCAAGTTCTAGTGAAGCCCACTGTACTTGACATTTCACCCAGCAGCCCATAGACCGTCTAGTCCATCACTTAGTCAGATTTTATATGTGAACATATATGAAGTCCATTCTGTCTATAGGAAAAAAATGTTTGGTACTGGCCAGCATAGCAAGTATGTCAGGAACCTGAATGGCAGCAATTAACCTGAGTCATATTTTTACTATACATCATGTAAATACAATGTTGGCTATTTAAAATCACAAAACGTGAAAAGAATGACATTATCTCAATATCACAGGCAGACTCAAAAAGAGTAAGGCTTTAAAAAGGTACAAAATGCAAGCCTTTACTCAGCCAACCAAAAGCCTGTTAAATTTCCTTACCCTCAGTTTAAAGCCAGGGAACCAGCTCTCTACATTTTAATTATCTGTAAGCAAACACATTTTGTGGGCTGAAGAAACAGATACCTATAATGACTCTTCTGTACTTGGTGGTACAAAGAAACTCTGCCTGCCAATATCATATGCCAATAGATATTTCTAATCCTTCCCACACTTGCTTTGATCCCTATATTTCTGGTCCCCTTGGGAGAGGCAAAGCAGCACTCTGCATGAATCCTCCATGGTGAGTTCTCACTAATAACTCTTATTTCACCTCCTATCTTATTAATTCTCACCTTACAACAATCCCTCTAATTAATCATCCTTCTTTCATCCACCTGCCAACCCCGCCAAGTTTTTAATAATGGAATAGTGGCTACAAGAAGGTAAACTAAGGCACATTTTCAGGACATGTGGGAAATAGGAAAGGCCCTGAGAAGTTGGACAGGGGCAAGGGGATGGTACACTGTTCCCTTTGAAAATGCCCTGGCTCAGCTTCAGACAGGCAATACAACTTTACGGGCTGATGTTCTGAATCAGCCTTCAGCATCTGATTTCTATGTTGTCTTCCTCCGCAATGACAATTAACTCAAAGTTAGTACTGAATTAAAATGACTTTGCCATAAACTACAAGATGTGAAATCAGCATCTCTTAGATTCACCACTTTTCTCTGTGAAACAGAACGTGGTAAAAAGGCGAAATGAGAACAAAGATGCCATGGTACAGAATAGAATAGGTAAAGGAAAACAGACATTCAGTCCCTTAAAATAACACCCGAGCTATTTCTGTCAGGAATTTAAAAAAAAGAAAAAGAAAAAGGAATAACATGTTACATAATTTGAGTTTCATGAATCAGCAGTTTAGTCAGTAATTTACATGAATTTAAAAAAAGAGAGACGGAGAAAACATGAGGATTGGAAAAGGTAAAGTGGTTTCTGAAACAAGGCAGGTTTCAAAAGTATTTTATTCCACCCCCATACAGAAGAATGTTGAAAGGCAGATGACTCAGTGTGATTTCGATAAGGGGGTTTCTTACCACCTAATATCCCTCATGGCAAAAGCCATCTCATCTCCCATTTTTCCCTTCTCAATTTCTCCCACCAGGTAATGGGCACATTTTCTTCTCTAATTGAAGGTTTTCCATCTGGAGGTCACATATTTTAGAACGCAGAGAGTTATACTTAAAGGATATAAATAGTTGAAGGCTTTTTTGTTTTGTTTTTTTTTAAGATGATTTATACTAAAGTAAATGCAACACTTTGAAAAAACACAGTAGTAATGTCAGATGCTTCAAAAAAATTACAATACGTAGGATCATTGTGTTTGAACTTGATTGCATTCTAAGTAGTTTAATTGAGTTCATGGAAAACCTAAAGTGATTTGTAGTCCTTAAAAATTACCTTAACTGAGCAGGGTAGGTAAGAAAGTTGTCAACATAAACCCTAAAACTATGTGTCCAATCTAAACTCTTTCCAGATCAGAGGGAAAAAGTGGAATATTTGAGAGAAAGATCATTTTATTCTCTTTTTCAAAAACCAGAGATGACAAATCCTAAGAAATGAATCCAAAGGGCATTCTCATCCCTTTTACAGAAAATACATGTATCAGATAAATATCATTTAAAATAACAGAAGGACATTGGATTAGGCCTGGATTTCTTTTAGGCACAAATCAATTAGGGTATTTGAGAAGCGTACGTTTTGAAAGAGCGAGAAATATGAAGTCATTTGGAGTCATTCATTCCACAAATGTTTATTACAGGCTGGCATGTGCCAGGCACTGTCCATGTACCTGCTCTCTATTCAAGCACTGCATATTACCAGCTATGCAGTCCTGGCTGAAGATTTTTAACATTTCTATGCCTTAGTTTCCTCACTGTGGCTACCAACCTCAAAGGTCTCTCTGAAGAGCAAATAAATATGTCTGCAAGCACTTTGTAGGCCATGAAAGCGTTAGTTGTCATTTAGCTGAATTGAATTCATGAAATCCACTAATGATTGTTGCGCCATGAATTGTATCAGGAAAGTGAGCCTTCTGGCTTCCAGGAGACACTCCATAATCCCATTAAATAAGGCTTAGAGTGTCATTTAATCATCTCCTTGGAAATGTAAACATATGAAAGAGAGACAGAAAGCTAGTATGATGTGCTATCTTAACATTAGACTCATAATCACCATAATGACAAGAACCATGTCTATTTTTTTCACTAATCTGACCATGAGGCCAAGGTACTCCTTTAAAGAGGGCACTTTATTCCAGAAAAATATTTTCTCTATATATCTGCAAATCACAAAATGGGCACCTACTAGGTTAAAAAGTTTCTATTTTACAGTGCATTTCACTTTCAACCTGACCTGTTATATGAACTGTCAAACAGACTGGGAACAAAACTCCTTTTAAAACCCAAATTAGGCTCCATGTAGTGGCAGTTGAAGAAAGGAGGAAGTTCTGGTCTCTCCAGAGTTAGCTAACAGGAGCACGATGGCAGCTAAGAAAGCCAATCTTGTAGAAGACACTAGGGAGCTGGCTGGCTGAGATTTGGAAGGAAGAGTCCAAAAGAGGGGGCAGCTCCAGACTACCTTCCCCAGGGAGTGGACAGGTGGTGACTTATCTCTAAGGGAGTGGTAGCCAAGGGCCCAAAAGGCATCAGCAATACAAAAAAAAAAAAAAAGTCTGAAACTTCCTCTCTTGTTTCTAGCTTTTGCAGAGACATTGAGGAACTGAAGAACTCACAGCAGTGCTTCATTGCTAGAACCGCTATAATTTAGTATCTGAGTTAACACTTTGAGTTAATATTTATAAAACACTCAGAACAAGTTCAGTACATAGTAAGGGCTATCAAAGTGTTTGTTGAATAAATAAGGCACTTTCAGATTGGCTGGGTGACTACTCAACCTAATGGCAAAAGTAGAGAATGAAAATACACAACACTCTAACATTTTTTTTTTTACCTCAATAAAGATTCAGAAAGTTCTCTGCATTTATTCCTGCATTTCAAGTGGACCCTATACCGTCTCTTGTACAGGACCGAAATTCTATTCTTGGTTCAGAAATCACTGTGTAAAATTCAATAATAAAAAGTTTAAGTCTCAAGAGACTAATTCTTTTTTCTTTTTCCAAGTAACCACCACGAAAAATGACCAAATTTAAAAATCTCAAAGCACTTCTAGACAGTACATACGAATGAGAAAACTATGGGAATCAATAGCCAAATTCACTTGACAAGAGAGTTTAAATCACAGAGAACTTGAAGAGTAGCAACGCACTTAAGTGTGAGATTACAGGCCAGGGACAACAGGTTAGGGATTCCGCTCTCTCCACTCCCGAGGCCTCCTCCATCCCGTCCTGGCAGGTGACCCGCATCCACTTCCCACTTCAGGTGGGGTCTCCCCACTCTCCGGGCCCCCGGCCCGTCCGCTCTCTGACGCTGTGCACGGGTTCATTAGCGATGTCCCTCCACTGACACCACTCGGGGGTGTAGGAATCAAAAAGCAGAGTCGGAATTCACCTCAAGGAAACAAAGCGTACAAGCTCCCGGAGTCGGCGCTGTGCGGGAGTACTTTTCCCTGCTGATCAACTCGGGGGTTTCCGGGCTCAGGGTTGAGGGGAGCTTCCAGGGCACCCGGGAAAGGCTGGTCTGCTCCGAGCGCAGGCTGCAGTCGAGGCCCGGGGACTGCTCGCCCCGCCCCGTCTCTCCCGCCCCGGAGCCTCCGCCGGCGGCCGGACGCGCGCGGACCCTGCGGTCAGCTCGCCAGCCCTGGGTCCCGGCTGCCCCGCACCTACCGGGCTCCGCGGTGCTACCTCCCAACGCAGCGGGCACCGGGCGCACTCGCGCTTCCTCCTTCCCGGCAGGGCCGCCGGGCGCCGGCGTTTCCTCCCTGACGCGTCACGGCTGCCTGCAGCTTCTTCCGCAGAGTACGCGGGCAGCCGGGCACAGCCGAGTGGGCGGCCGACGACGCGCCGGGAAGGCGCCGGCTCCCAGCCGAGGGTGCGGGTCCGGGGCGCAGGGTGGGTGGCCGGTGCTCAAGACCACCGCGCCCCCTCCGCGGATTCCAGCTCTGCTCCTTTTCCCGGAGGACACCCGCGAAAGGCGGGATCCCCGCCCCACGTGTGCGCCAAGATCAGGGGACACCGGTGGATCCAGCCTAGAGGCTCAGACTCTTAGGGGTTTCCCGCCGCTCAGCTTATCCTGACCGCTGCGGCGGGGCCCACGAAGAGCGTGAGGGGGCCGGTGGAATGACCCCGGTGCGTGTGGGGAGCAGGACCGCTGGACCCCCAGGAATGGCCTGGTGGGCCTGTGCCTTGCTGTGCACTCGGAACTAATAGAATTCAAATAATATCATAAGTATCGCATAATTTAGCCACGACTATTGTTCACTTAGCTTTATCTGAAGTTTTCTACTTCATCATCAACAGAGTTTTGCCCTTTGTGTTTATAGAGTTGTCACAATTTAGTAGATCTCGTGCACAGAGAAATCTTTTTTCTATCTCTTTTTTTTTTTCTCATACCCATTAATCTCCAAGTCAGGTGAGGGCACATATTACAACTCCTTATTCAACCGTTATTCTTTAAATATAGAAGTTGCATTTTAGACCCACGCATTTGTCTCTTCTTTTTTTTTCAGCCTGGGTAAGATGACGAGAGGCACTGAAGGTGAATAGAGAGCTACGAATTACATTGGATTTTGAATTAGAGTGGGTTTGGGGGGGATTTTGCCTCACGGCACTACTGCAATTCAAGTTTTATCAGATTTGACTTGAAGATAGGCTATTGAGATTCCCAAGTGCGTATCATGCTTCAGAGTCTGAAGCCATGAGCTATACTTCAGATTATATAATTCTAAAGAATTTGCCACATAACTGTGAACAAACTTCCAACAGTAATTAGAGGAACTGCAATTTAAGTGTGGCTTCCTTAAATTCAGGGGAAATTTCCTTATATTTTATTTTTTATTTTAATTATGTTATTGATCATGCTATTACAGTTGTCCTGAGTTTTCCCTTTAGCCCCCCTCTCCACCCAGCACCCCATGCTCCCTCAGGCAATCCCTACACCGTTGTTTACGTCCACAGGACGTGTGCCTTAAATTCTTTGGCTACTCCACTTCCCATACTGTACTTTACATCCCCATGGCTAAACTGCCTATTTGTACTTCTTAATCCCCTCACCTCTTTACCCATTCTCACCTACACCACTCTCATCTGGCAACCATCAAAACGTTTCCGCATTCATGATTCTGTCTCTGTTCTTCTTGTTTGCTTAGTTTGTTTTTTAGATTCAATGTTGATATATATATATATATATATATATATATATATATATATATATATATATATAGCCATTGTTTTGGTTTTCTTTTCTTAACTCCCTTTAACATTTCATGTAATCATGGTTTGGTGAGAATGAACTCCTTTAGTTTTTTTCTTGTCTGGGAAGCACTTTATCTGCCCTTTGATTCTAAATGTTAGCTTTGCTGGGTAGATCGATCTTTGCTATAGTTTCCTTCTTTTCATGACTTTGCATATTTCTTGCCAATCCATTTTATCCAGCAAAGTTTTTTTTTTGAAAAACCAGCTGACAGTCTCATGGGAACCCCCCTGTAGGTCAGTAACTTTTCTCTTGCTGCTTTTAAGATTCTCCCTTTATCTTTAACCTTGGCATTTTAATTATGATGTGACTTGGAGAGGGCCTCTTTGCATCCACCTTGTTTGGGACTCTCTGTGCTTCCTGGACTTGCCTGTCTATGTCCTTCACCAAATTAAAGAAGTTTTCTTTCATTATTTTTTCAAATAGATTTCCAATTTTTTGGTCTTTCTCTTCTCCTTCTGGCACCCCTACAATGCAAATGTTGGCTCTTGAAGTTGTCCCAGAGGCTGCTTGTACTATCCTCATTTTGGGGGGGATTCTTTTTTCTTCTTGTTGTTTTGATTGGTTGTTTTTTTCTTATGTTCCAAATCTTTGATTTGATTCTCAGTTTCATCTACTCTATTGTTGCTTCCCTATAGATTGTTCTTTATTTCAATTAGTGTATCCTTAGTTTCTGACTGGATATTTTTTATGCAGTTGAGGTCCTCACTAAGTTCCTTGAGCATCCTTATAATCAGTGTTTTGAACTCTGCATCTGATAGATTGCTTATCTCCATTTTGTTTACTTCTTTTTCAGGAGTTTTGATCTATTCTTTCATTCGGGCCATGTTTCTTTGTCTGCTCATTTTGGCAGCCTCCATGTGTTTGTTACTATGTATTAGACTTCATGTCTTGATAGTATGGCCTAATGTAGTAGGTGTCCTATAGGGTCCAGTAGCACAACCTCCTCTGTCCCCCAAGCCGGGTACTGGAGGTGCACCCTTCCTGTGGTTTAAGTACACTCTCTTCTTGTAGCTGAGCCTTGGAAGATCAATGGTAGGGATTTATCCAGGCCATTCAGCTGCAAAGATTGGCTATGACTACTGACCACCAACCTCCGCCCTCTGTGGAGGATCAGCCATGCAGGGTCAGGATGGTGGTGCTCCGATGTGGTCTGTAGCTGTCCACTGGGTGGACTGGCCCTGAGGTTTCCTTGGTAGTACAGGGCAAAGTCAGCCCCAACCTGTGCTTTGCCTGAGGCCTTCCTGCCTGAGCTATAAAGCAAACTGAGATGGCTGCTACATGTGCTGGGCCTGAGATTCCCAGGCAAAGCCACGCTGTGGATTTAGACTGACTGCTGCTACTGGCATGCCTAGGGCTCACTGAAGCTAGGTGTTTTTTGTTTGAGAGGATTTAGGAAGTTGTAAAGCATGAGCCAAGATCAGCCATTGATATGGAAAAGCAGCTTGGGTGGGCCCATAAATTGGGTGGGGCTGAGTCTCTGGGTATCTCCAAGGAAGGTCAATGTTAGCCAGGTTAATGGAGTCTCAGATATGGCACCAGCTTGCTGGCTCTGCTGGGGGGAGGGTTTAGAAAAAAGACAATGACCTCTGTTCACCTTGATGCCAGACACTTCAGTTCCTCCCTGTATGCCACTGGTGCCTTTCAAACTGCTACACTGGTGCTGGAGCTCAGAGGGAGTGAGTATGAGTAGGTGAGTCATGTATGGGTTCTTTAAGAGGAACTGCTTAGAGCTCCAGCAGTTTCTTCCACCGACTCAACCCCTGCTGGTTTTTGTAGCCAGAAGTTGTGGGGAATTGTCTTCCTGGCACTGGAATCCTGCGCTAGGGGACATATTGTGAGGCTGGGACTCTTTACTCTCAAGATATCCCTCCCAAATTTTTATCCACCACACCTAGGTGAGGCACCAGTGCATTCTGTGTCTGCACCACTCCTACCAGTCTGGATGGATGTGGTTTCTTAATTCTATAGCTGTTGGACTTCCATTCAACTCCATTTCTGATGGTTCTGAGTAATGGTGGTTCCATATTTCAGTTGTAATTTTGATGTGGTTGTGCAAAGAGGCGAGTCATGTCTGCCTATACCACCATCTTGACTGGGAGTCCTTCCTTATATTTGAAAATGACATTTAAAAATTTTGCCCCACAGGCAAAGGTTAGAATAATCATTTTTAATGTCAGTTACCACTGCATGGTCTTCTTTTTTATAAATAATATGAATCTAATACTTTATCCTTTAAAATGTCATAATCCTACAGAACTTTATAAATAATGATATTCAGTGGCATATGGATATAGATATAAATATAAAATATAGCAGATACGAATCAGCACATTGCCAGCAGTCCTGTCTGCATTTTCATTGTAATCTACATACAAAGCAATTCACACAATAAGGCACAGAGAAGCTAGTGAAGTTCCTCCCTTGTAACAAAATCAACAAGTGATCAGTGTATCTCTTAATTAAAGCCATATTCACAGTGCTGACAAATTTCTCAGCCAAAAGGAAGTTTTGTGTCAATAAACTCCCAAGAGAAATGACATCATTCTGGCTTTAGAGACAAATACCTGGTTATCACCACAGTTAAACTTTTTTTTCTTTTCTTTTTATTTCTTTTTGAAAAACAGACATTGGGAACCATTACATTTCCAGAATAAATTTGTCCTCCTGCTGTGATGAATACACACACACACACACACACACACACACACACCACTGCCGCCACCACCTCTCACAAATATTTTAAGAAAAGAAGGTGGATGAGCCACATTTAACTGATAGGAGGTCGGGTGCTTTACCTTTATAATCTGAGAGCTGTAATTTAATAGGTTGACTTCTCAGGATACTAGAGGATATAAATGTATTCACAAACTATTGAAGGACTTTTTCACTTCAATTCATTTTCAGGGCACACTGTAAGGCTGTTCACTTTGATTAATCATACCTATAGATATAGTTCATATCTCTATTTTCCATTATGTTTCCAATTTCAAGCTTATAGTCTAAAAGTTGTTGAATGTTCAGCTAAATGTCTAGTTGATGTTTATACCTTCCTAAGTTTTTATGTAAATAAAATTTTAAAATAAAGTTTTTTGTTAGACAATGGGATCCAATATTTTGTTTGGAAATATGATTCTGTTCAAGCAGAAAGGGCACACATTTTGTTCATCTCTTTTATCTACACAGAGATCATGAGTGCAAGTTTTGGAATTGGACAGACTCAGTTTTAAGGTCTGGCTCTCATACTTTCTACTATGGGAAAATCATTTCACCTTTCTGAGCCTTGACTTTATTAGTAATATGAGGATGATAAGAGTAATTTTATCTCCTCAGTAAAACAGAGGTAGTAATAGTGCTTATCTCATGAAATTGCTATGATAATCAAAGGAACTTAGTAGAACACAGGGAACATGACATCAATTGACTGCTATCGTCATCATTGTTACCTCTAACACAGATACACACATGCCAATGTTTTATATTTCATTTGTGCTCATATCAAGAATGGTCAAATTTTAGAGTTTGGGTTTTTTTGTAGAAGTCCTAAAAGTAACAGAAGAAATCATAAAAGAAATACTAAGATACAGTTATGTTCAGAATTTTAAAAAACTGGGCTGGCAATAATGTAAATTGTTGACCTAAACATTAAAAAAAAACAAAACAAACAAACAAAAAAAACACCTACCTAACCAGGTAATACAGTGTTTTTTCCAAAGATAATATATTATAATGAGATGAGTGCTTGGTTTTTTCTTTTCAAAATGAAAATCTTTTCTCTAAAATGGTGCCCAGTATGGAACCATCAAGACTTTTTATACCATAATAAAGTCCTCTGTTATTTGTAGTTCCTTTATTATACCTTTGGAAGAGTTGAAGGGCATTACAATACAAGAAATATCACTTCCTCAAGGTAGAAAAATGGATACAATGGCAGTCACAGGACCTGAATGATCTACTCATAAGTCAGTTGGAAGTGAAAGTGAGAGCCAAAGTTCATTAGAATATTTTATAGCAGATGAATCTCCAAGACTAGAGAGTAGAGAGTAATGCTACCAACTACTTGATTACAAAATTAAAGAAATTTTTGATTCATATTATTTGCACTGCTTTTACAGCACCTTTTCCTCCATTTACTACAGACTCATCTACTTAAGTGGGTCAGACATGAAAAATTGTTGCTATAGTTTCCAGCTATGTTTATCCGTTGATATAACAATCGCAGCATCCCACAACTTCAAAAATAAGAAAACCATTTTTATTTGGGAAATACTTTAAAGCATAGTCCTAGCCATGAATTGTTTCAGAAAAATAATTAAGGAGAAAAGCCTGCTGTAAAAGTAGATAAGAATAGGAGAATTAAAGTAACCAATTTATTGAATTTCATAAAACACAAAACAACCCAAGGTTAGTTAGAAAAGCTCAGATACTCACAGGAACTGAAATTGAGATCAGTTTATACCATCTCAGCACAGAGCAGAGTCAACTTGTTTCCTTGATCTAGAAAATGGTTCAGACAGTGCTCATTTTGTGTGCTTGGTGTGGGAGAGGCCCAGAGTTCAACATCTTTCTTGGGCCAAATCAGCCATGTTCAAAATCAATACTGAAATGCCTGAAGTTCAAGCGTGTTTTGTAATAAAGGTGAAACACTATTTTAAAGCAAAACTACACTAGGGTCAAATATAAGGCTTTTCATATCACAGACCTTTCTCACTTTCTATATTAGACTCATGAGAAAAAAACAAGAGGAAGTGTTAGGAGATCAGAACCCTTACACTGTTAGCATCAGCTTTTTTATTAAAAAAATTGCTGGAAATTAAGTTTTGTTAAGACCATTAATTAACCAAAGTAAAACTATTATCATGAGTACAAGAACAAAATAAAAATCCCCCCTCTTTTATCATTTTCTCTCTCTTTTTTTTTTTTCTGCCTCTTGTTTGGATGATCTATTACATACACAAATTTTGCCTGTTAATAGGTGACAATAACTTATTTACATAAGTTGTGTCAGCAGTTACTATATTCCTCAGAGAATCATATTACACCTCTGAGCTCAAACTTACAAGGTGGACTTTGAAGATAATAATTATTTTTGTTGCTTATCAGTAGGAAATAATAGCTTTTCTTAAACACTAGTCATTTGGTGACTCAGTTATTTATGGTCAATTATGTGCAATTAATGATTAAACCATTTTAATGCAAAGGCTCTGGCTTCAAGAGGCTTGTTGCTCTTATTTCCTCATCTGAACCTCTAAGGAATCTGTGTCTGACTCAACCACATGTGTCAAAGACTTAAACAGACTTTAAGGGATTATAACTCTTTACATACCGGAAGACCCTTACATTCCCAAGGTTTTCTAGAATAAACCACCTCAGTTCTTTACATTTTTCTCACACCTCTTTTTAAAAAATGTTTTATGACTTTCATACAGTTCTTTCCAAATCCTCCACATTTTTCTTTAGATGAGCTGACTACAGTGAGACCTGGAACTCTATAAAGGATCAGATTAGTACAGTGAGAGCATTCTCTCACAGCTCTTCTATTCAAACTCCTATATTGCAATTTATAATTATTCTTACATTTAAAGTTGTATTTTTATTATTATTCAATATTAAAATCTAAATGCTAGATGCTTGTTTAGCCTACTTACGTTTCTTGAATTATATTTAAGAGGCTGCTTTGATTATCCTATTGCCTCTGCACCTATTTCATAGAAACCGTATTTTTCCTGGGTGACTTTGAAGTTCATCATATTTGTTAAGACAAACGACATCCAAAGTGGAGGTTGTACATCCTCGGAGTGCTCAAGACAGTCTCCTACACTTCAGAAAAGAAAGATCCCAGCATCTATTGTTTATCTAAAAAGAAAGAAATGAAGCTTTATTATTTAACATGCATATTCACACTGGCACCCTCCTACAGTTCTCTGTCACCAAGCAGTCAGTCATCCATATGCTCTGTGAGTTATCCTGAGAAGGCTGGGCTTGCCGCTTGCTCTCCTTCATCCAACATCAGTGTATTGCAGTTTTATATACTATAGAGGTTCATAGATGTGGTTAATTTTGTAAAAACAAATACTTTCAATAGCATCTGTATAATACTTTGTACTGAGCTGGGGAGTAAATCATGGAAAGTCTTTACCCTCTATCAAACTATTCAAGATATTTAGGGTTAAAAGCATTGCTCCTGGATACACACCGCCTGGTTCTATCATCACCAGCCGTGTAGACCTCGGCAAGTTATTTATCATCCCTATGGTTCAGTTTCCTCATCTGTAAAATGGGAGCACACCTATATGTACTGCGCTGGATTCTGAGGGTGAAGTGAGTTAACATACATATAAATTACTATCAAAATCAGCACTACATAATTACTAGTTGTTAATACTTAGACGAATACTTAAATATCAAGATAAATGATACATTTTCCTCTAACAAAAATACAAGGGATCCAAATTTTTCTATATTTTACGTGAGTAGAACTTTCCTTTTAAGGTAAAGCTTAAGCAATTATAAGTGACAGTAATTCCATTCACCTCCCCCTTTAAGTGTACATGTGTTTTGAAAGAAATGCTTTGAAGAAAATGTTTTGAAAAGGATGTTTGAAAATATTTCCATCAGTATGTAATGTTGTTGTAAAAAACTGTGTGTGTGTGCTACTAAAATTCTAGTGTATACACAGTTAAACATTTGGGAAACACAATTTTCTATTTGTTTAAATATTCTCCAAATAGTGAATTTCAATGGGTATTGAACTAATCTGTTGAAAAAGTTAAAAATGCAATGCCTTTAAATTAGTTTGCAAGAATTTTTGATAGCACAGACAATGGAAATTTGCTAGTCAAATTTCAACAAAAACCTTTGCAGAACTAGTTGATAGGATTTAAAAAAGAAAATGAGTACCTCAATAGCTATAGCCAACAACAATGCATTTCTTCAATTTAAATGTAAATACCTTTTTGAAATATCTTTTCTAGCTATGACAGCTATTAAAATGTAGTTTAAAAATAAACTAAACTTAGAACGAGATCTTTGAATCACTATGTCACAGTGTTAAACCAAAATTTAAAAAACATAGTCCTGACTGGTGTGGCTCAGTGGATTGAGCACCTACCTATGAACCCAAAGGTTGCCGGTTTGATTCCAGGTCAGGGTACCTGCCTGGGTTGCAGGCCAGGTCCCCAGTTGGGGCTTGTGATAGACAACCATTGATGTTTCTCTTGCATTCATGTTTCTCTCTCTTTATTTCTCCCTCCCTCTGTCTCTCAAAAATAAACAAATTCTTTTAAAAAATAAAGTAATAAAGTACCAAGTAATAAAGCATCGAGTGAGAGGAAAAAGACTCTTACACTATTAATAAAACACCATTAAATTGGCTATTTCATATTTTCAACTAAGGATTTCTATTTTACAATGCATACAATATTTAGCATAGGCAGTCACAAATATGTAATTTATACATGGGTGTGCATGCTGAAACATTTTTAAGGATCATAAGGATGGGGTGCATATTCAAAAGAAAGATGTTAGTAAACTTTTACCATCTCCATTCCTTGGTTTGTTACCATCTAAGAATTTAATTCCTTTTGTTCTCTTCCTTCTTCTTTCAATAAATATTTGTTGAGCACCCAGTGTGTCCTGGGTATTGGGCTAGGCTCAGAGAGATAGAAACTAAAGATATACTCCCCACCCACAAACAGTAGTTTACATCATTTATGAAACATACAATAAGGAACTATTCCCACAATTGGAGTCCCCAGAATCACCTGCTTCTCAGCTCCTTCCCTTACCTCCACTCCCAGGCCTTTACACAGATAATGATCTGCTGTGGACTGGGATTTAAATTTAAAACTGGTCATTTGAACACCCACTTAGTTTACATGTAGTTTAAATAAACCGTTTATTACTTGTTTTCTCTTCTACATATCTGCAAGGTGCCTTTCATGCAATCATGTGGACATAAATATTTCTGATTCAAGAGGAATTTCCCCTACAAAACATTGAGTTCTGGGGGGAAAGAGGGAGGAAAGATTCAAGGTACAAAGATTACAAAGATGCACTGTGTTTTCAAGGAGATTTTATATCCATGCTAAAACATGAGAACATGAGAAATGAAAAAAACACTTTAATTTTGTCCTTATGCTATGTGAATTGCTTTCACTATTGAACGTATCCCTGAGCACATTGCCTTTTTAACTATCTTACCCCTGTACTGTGTTTCTTCAAACTTCTTACTGTACTATTTGAAAGTTTTACAGGCACATTATTTGGCTTCAACCACCTCTTTCAAATTTCATCTTGTTACTTGTAATTTCAACCCATGACTGGGATAAATTATTTTTAATTGCTACTTATGTAAAGTGGAGGACAATCACACGTAAAACAGGTAGAGGAAAGTACTGCTGGAAACTAAGATCATAGAAATTAAAATTCCCTGCATGCCTAAAATAGAATCTTATACCATTTCCCTAAATAGCAAGAAAACATGGTGATTTGAGGTATTCAAGGAAAGAAACAGGATCACATGACTTCCTGGGGTCTCATTTACTTTTAAACTCTGCAAATATGCAAAGTTAAAGCTCTCACTATTTGGAGGAATCTGTTACTGTTTGACTTTTTAAAAGTGGTCTAGCAGTTCAGAAATTTGGGGCATGGTATGAAAAGTCAAAATCAGTTTAAAAAGTCTGTTATAATATAAAATTCAATTTAGAAAAACATAAGCAGCACAGTAAGACAGTAAAAAAATCTTTTGAATTTTAACTAATACATACTTCTTGGGCTATCCCTCCCACAGAAAAATGCAATTTTAATATAATAATTACTTCCTTGGAAAATCAAAAGAAAGATACAATTTGGACAAACCAGTATAGTGTAGTGATTAAGACCATGGCTTTAGAGGAAAACAGCCCAGGATTTGAATCTTACTCTGCTGCTGACAAGCCCTGGACCCAGGCACATTTCCCAGCTCCCTAGCCTGTTTTCTCATTTATAAAAGTAGTTCCTACATCATAGGGCTCTTGTCCATATTAAGTGAGATAATCATGGAGGAAGAACACAATACATGGTCAAATTTAAATTATATATACATAATATCTATGTTATATATATAAGGTACATACTCATTAAAATAGGCAGAATGATGGTCTCCCAAAGAAGTCCACCACATCATAGTCCTTGGAACCTGTGAATATGTTACAGTACATGGCAAAGAATTAAGGTTGTATGGACAACACAGGTGAACCTTGAGGGCATTAGATAAGTGAAATGCTAAGACAAAGACAAATAACATATGTGGAATCTAAAAAAAATCAGAACAAAAATCATCTCATAGATATAAAGAACAGATTACAGATTGTTATGGGGAGGGAGGCTTGAAATGGGTGAAGGGGGTCAAAAGGTACAAAGTTCAAGTTATAAAGTAAATATGTCATGGGATGTAAAGTTCATATGGTGACTGTAGTTAATAATACTGTAGTATGTATTTGAAACTTGCTAAGAGAGTAGATGTTAAATTTTCTCACCACAAGAAAAATATTATAATTATACCTGGTGAGGGATGTTAAATAGACTTATTATGGTGCTCATTTCACAACATGTGCCAGTTTTGAATCATTATGTTGTACACTTGAAACAAATATATTATGGCAACTATACCTCGATTTTTTAATTTTTTTTAAAAAAAGAATTAATGTTGCAGATGGCATTGAGATTGCTAATCAGTGGACTTTAAGATAGGAAAAATATCCTGGATTTTCCAGGTGGGCCCAAGGTAGTCACAAGGGTTCTTAAAAGTGGAAGAGGATCTGGTTGGTGTAGCTCAGTGGATTGAGCACGGGCTCGGAACCAAAGGATCGCGGGTTTCATATTTCCAACGTGGGTATATGCCTGGGTTGCAGGACATGTACCCAGTAGAGGGTGCACGAGAGGCAACCACACATTGGTGTTTCTCTCCTTCTCTTTCTCCTTCCTTTCCCTCTCTCTAAAAGTAAACAAAATCTTAAAAAAAAAATGTGGAAGAGGGAGGCAATGAAACAGTCAGAGAAAGATGGAATTATGGAAGAATAGTTAGAAGGATTCAATACTGCTGGATCTGAAGGTGGAGAAAGAGACCATGAGTCAAGGAATGTGGGCAGCCTTTAAACACTGGAAAAGACAAGAGAATTAGTTTGCTCTAGAGCCTCCAAAAAACAGTACAGCCTAGCTGACACATTGAGTTTAGCTTGGGGACATTATGTCATACTTCTAACTTAATGGAGCTGTAAAATAATCCATATGTGTTGTGTTAAATCTCTAAGCTTGTGGTAATTTTTAGAGTAGCAGATAGAAAACGAATTAGATACATGGATGTATCAGGAGCCCTACAAAGGTTGCAGTGTATGAGCAAATGTGGGCAAGTGGAGATTTTTTACCCATGCTCCCAGTTTAGGAAACCACGCCAATTCACAAACTTTTAAGTTTTTGTTTCTTTACATAACTAGTTGCAAGAACTTGACTTACCGTACCATAAGATTATCCTCCAAGCAATAGGAGTGCTACTGGCTAACAGCTTATCCCCTAATGGTTCCTTGGTGGCAGCAGGTGACAATTACAGGAATAAATTTTACTTAAGTACTGTTTAGCTTCTTTTGATTTCTTATTTGCATCGAGACACCTGAGAGTATCATACAAATTAGTTATGAGTTGACAACACCTGAGTCTAACCAGAGTGGCCCTGTCATCTCCCTGAGAGGTGAGGACAGAGCTTGTCAGTGGAGGCAGGTCACACTCACTGAGTGCTTCTTGCCTCTTCTCAGCTCTATCAAAAGCACATTATTTGCATTATCGCCGTTAATTTTCAAAACCATACCACCATTATTCCTATTTTACAGACAAAGAAATAGAAGTTCAAAGAGACAAAATAACCCTGCCCAGGTCACACAGCAGGAAAGTGGCAAGAGAAGTCTACTGGATTTGAAACCTATGATCTTTCTAGAGCACCACAGAGCATCTAATGTCAATGGGTGGTGCTGGGTGAAAGGCATCAAAGATCAGGGGTAAAAGAGTTTACAAAGGCAAATATCTAAAGTACCTGGGAGGCAGCGCAGCTCCTGAGTGTTAGAAGAGGTGAAAGCGAGGCGGTAAATGGCAACTGACCATCAGTCTTCATGACTGGTAAGAGGTGTGTGCCCTCTCTAAGGGGAGTGGCTGACAGCTGCCATCAGCTGATTGTTGCTATGTAAGATCACAGGCCTGATATTGCCAGATCTACCAATTTTTCAATAAAAGCTAGCAGTATATATTTTACTGTGAAATGGCATAATTTCAAAGTGCCAGGAACTAATCCAGATTTTCTTAAAACACTGTGCTGGTCAAATAAGCCACATTTATCAGGTAAATCTGCCCTATGGGCTGCCAGTTTGAGACCCTAGGCATCAATACTGACCCAGGGAGAGGTCTGTAGTCATGCTAAAAGAGAAGTTGTGGATGATTGGACTGGATTTTGATTAAGCTCCTCAGATGAAGAGGTGCCCTAATTTTGAACAAGGGATGCTTATTCTACGGCATTGAAGCACATCAGAAAAGGAAATATGACTCAATTTTTCCACAGAGTCTTCTTAAAAAGAACTGTCTAACCAATAATTAAAGCAATTCTAAACATATTAACCCACCCCTCCTCAATCCTTAACACAGCATGATATAGTGACTCAATGCATGCCGTAGCCAGGTTGCTTGTGTTTGTTTCTGTTTGAACATGGGGTTCGGACCCTTATGAGCCGAATGACTTCAAGTAAATTACTTAACATCTTTGTGTCTTTCTTCCTCTTCTGTAAAATCGGTATTATTTTTTAATAGTGCTTATCTCATGGATTAAATTAGTTTATAACCATAAATTATTAGAATAATACCTGGCATATAAGTGTTTGTCAAATAAAATGAATAATGTGTACATGGATCTCTTATTCTCTGTGAGAATGCTGGTCTCACAGGTGTGTACCTAATTCTGATTAGGTCTCTCTGTTAAGTCAAACATTTAGGTCTACTATTTGATTTTTTTTTCTTACAAGCCAACAAGTTAGCCTGTTCCTTTTTCACAGATGCTGGAAGAAGACAAGAGACATCTGAGTCAGAGAACAAAGAACTTTTTTTACTCAACACAACATAAAAAGCTTGTGCATCAGAATGTTTGCATCTGTCCCTCTTGCCCCCACGTTCCATGGGGGTGATGCAAAGGGGCCCAAAGAGATGTCACACATGCAGGGGGAAAACAATGAGCATGGGGGAACCCACTCTTTTCTAGCAGGTGGCAACTAAGCCTACTCTGTCCCAGAGGGAGATGTTACTTCATTTCTCAAGACTGCTTGCTGCAAACGCAAGCATGAAGAACAGCTTAGGTAGAGTGGTGTGGTGCTAATGTGGCCCATAATGGTTCTTGCTTTCTGGTATTCACTGCTTTGTGTAACTGCCTCCAGTTGACTGTGGGCTGGACTCACTGACTCATTTTTAATTGAATAAAGCACAGTGATGAGATTTTGCTTCCAAGATGAGGTTATCAAGAGATTGTGGCTTCTGTCTTGGGCACCCTCTCCTTCACTCACTCTGAGGGAAGATAGCTGTCATGTTGTGAGCTGTTTTAGGAGAGACCTGCTTGACAAGGAAAGGAAGTCTTTGGCCTACAGTCAGCAGGGACCTGAGGCCTGCCCACAGCCATGTGAGTGAGCTCAGAAGCAGAATCTCCCCCATTCAAGCTTGAAGATGACTGCAGCCCTGGCTAACACCTTGACTTTAGCCTTGTCACAGACCCTGAGTCAGGGGCACCCCACCTAAACCGTACCTAGATTCCTAATCCACAGTAACTGTCAGAAAATAAATGTTTGTTGTTTTAAGCTTCTGTTTTGGAGTAATCTGTTATGCAATAATAGATGACACAAGTGGTCAGGGCCTTGCATTCTTGACATACTGAGCATAACATGCAGGGGCATGAAAGACTCACAGATAAGTATCTCCCAGCAATGAGATAAAGCTACAACTTCTGTAGGGAGGCAATGCCATTTTCCTAGAAGGCTGACATATTTAGTGTCTCATATCTAGAAAAGAGGCAGGCGATGAGGTTGGAAACCAGAATTTGGAAGGAAGTCCTTAGCTGGAACTAGTCTTAGAAATCTTGGGGCTAGTTTCTGAGGAATTCTGATTGCTTGAGGACATAGTGCAGGTAGAAAAAAAGTGGCTCCTGCTTTGTGTTTGCAGTGGGAAGCAAGGTAGGGAGGAATCCTTTTATAGTGTCAAATGCTGAAATTCCTATACTGCATTTAGTGAACCACATTATATATTTGTATATTATTTCTTGTACTTATTTGCCTCCTGCTCATCTGGAGCCTTTCGTAAACTTTTGTTTAAATATTTTCCGTGGTCTCATCCATACTCCAGGGAATTATGAGTCAAATGCTTGTCTCACAACATTGAAAGGGAAGGAATGTTAAGACTATACTTTGGGGATCATTTCAATAGTATGTTACTAACAGGAAAGCAATGCCCTCTGGAGGCCAGAGTGGCAATGCTCAGAGACACCTCCAAAAGAAGAAGCTAGAGTAGGTAAGGGAGATGCCAAAGTTGTTTATAAATGCTAAAAGTTAAATTAAATTAAAAATCTCTTTGATTTAAAGCCTTTAAGAAATTGACATGAAAAATTTGAAACTATGTGTCCTAATGGATGTTAAGCAGACATCATGGTGATGTCAAAATATATACAAATATTGAGTCATTATAGTGTATACCTGAGATTTAATGTTATATGTCAATTATATTTTGATTTTTTTAAAGCTATTCATTCTAATAACTAAAAAATAAATAGAAAATAAAGAAATTTGTTGTTTCTCTCTCTCTCTTTCTCCATCCCTTCCCTTTCTAAAAATATAAATAAATAAAATCTTAAAAAAAAAAAAAAAAGCCCTGGCTGGTGTAGCTCAGTGGATTGAGCGTGGGCTGTGAACCAGGCATCGCAGGTTCAATTCTCAGTCAGGGCACATGCCTAGGTTGCAGGCCATGTCCCCCATCAACTGCACATTCATGTTTCTCTCTCTCTCTCTCTCTTTCTCCCTCCCTTCCCTCTCTAAAAATATAAATAAAATCTTTAAAAAAAAAGAAATTTGTATGGAAGTTTTTTTTTCCCTTAATGCAATAAAGAACTTTTTTCTTTTCTTTTTTTCCCAGAGAAAATCAACTTTACACATAATGAAGGGCAGGACAGACAGTACTGTGGTTCAGAACATGGGCTTTGGAGTATAACAGGGATTCCTTTTGTTAATTATATGTCCTTGGGCAAGTTGATAAATCTGCCTGAGCCTATTTCTGCAATCTGTAAAACAAGGATAATGTCTTACTGGATTATAGTGAGGATTAAATGAGATTATGTATGTAATGTCCTTAGCACCTGGTAAGCACTAGGTATTTGAAAGCTGCTGCTATTATTATTAACTATTAATACTTCTACTACTATGTTAATGAAATAAGTGTGTTCCAGGTAACCACAACTACTTACTATGAAATTCTACATGCTGGTATCAGAATTTTCAGATAAGAAGAATTTAAAGAAGTCATAAATTAGAATACAGGGAAGTAAGACTATATGGGCAAGAAAACCCAAGAATATTTGTATAGGTATGCGCAAAAGATAATCTTTGAAAACTTTAATACAATATGTAGAGAGTTGTCACAAAAATATAATTAACATCACCAGTCTATTGGATAAGTAGTGAAAGGAGATGAAAAAGCAGTACAAGTGTTATCAAATGGCCTACTTATTAGGAAATACAAAATAAAATAAATTTCTGATTTTATATACCTTTTAAAATTTCAATTGAAAATGAAAAGTGTTGGAGAAGACACAGGAAGAAGGCATTGACCCTAGAACACAACACACCTGACTTCACCTCTCACCAGCTGTGAGAGCAGATAGGCTACCCTCCATGCCCTTCAGTCTTCTATCTGTAACAGCACTCTAGATTCATTGTGAAGATTAAATGAGAAAAGATGTTCTTTCAGAGCACAACACTCATCTCTTAACAAAAGTTCTCACCATTCTTTCATCATTATCTTCACCATTGTTGCTGATGTACTGATGCTATTACAGGAAGAATTGGAAAGGGGGCTAGTACTTCAGGAGATTCCTCAGGGCAATACAGACTTTAACCTGTTTTTGCCATTTGTGGGAGGAAATTTAAAGGGAAAAATATTACCTGATTGAAAAAGTTATAGCAATGCTAATTATGACCTTCCAAATGTGGGAACAACCTAATACACAGAATGAAGGACAGATTAAGTAAACAAAGTACAGTAATACAGGATATTATATACAAAATATACAAAAATCATAGTTTTACTGTGTATCAGCAAAAACCAGATCAAATATATAATAGAAAAAATCTCATGTATAATACCACAACTATAATATACCTAGAAATAAAATCAATTTAAGAAATGTTCAGGGAAGGGGAGAGGGGAGGGAATCTCAGGGGAAAAGGGAAAGGGTTTACAGGAACAAGTATAAAGGACACATGGACAAAAACAAGGAGGGATGGAAATGGGAGGGAGGTGGGGAGGGCTGAGGGGGTGGGCTGGGATGGGAGTAAAAGGCAGAAAACTGTACTTGAACAACCATTAAAATAAAAAAATGTTCGAAATCTGTTTAAACAAATTATGTTTTACTGACATACAAAAATCTTTGTAAATGAAGACATGGATAAGAAGCCTCAATATTATTTAACTATTATTATTCTTTTTTTTTATCCCCACCCAAGGGCATTTTTCTCAATGCTTTTAGAGAGAAATAAAAAGGGGAAGATCAAAGTTAAAGAGATATATGTATTGGTTGTCTCACATGTCTCACATACCCTGATCAGGAACTGAACCTGTGACTCTTCAGTTATGGGACAAGGGTCCAAACAATAGAGCCACACCAGCTAGGGCAAAGCCTCAAGCCTCAATATTTTTTTAAAAGCCAACTCTCCCCCATACTGACCTATAAATTAAATGCAATTTTATAAATATTCCAATGGAATTTTTTAAAGTTAAAAGTTAATTCTCTAGTTTATCTGGAAAAGTAAATGTTTGAAAATAGCCAAGAAAGTTTAAAAAAAACTGTAATAAAATAAGACTTAGCCTAAGAGACACTAAAAAGAACTATAAAGTTATGTAGTGAATAGGGTAGTGTGATAGCAATCAGGAAAAGACAAATAGATAAGGAGTGAAAAACAGAATCCAGAAAATAATCCAGGTTCATATTTATAGGATTTCCATACATGTTCAAGGTGGCATTTCAAATCAGTGGGGGAAGACTAGATCATTTAATATAAACAGCACAAGGATAATTGGCTTAATTACCCATAAATTATGAGCACTTTAAAGACCTCAATGTAAAAAAAAAAACCAAAACAATAAAACTATTCATAAAATAATGTAGAAAATTATCTTTACATACTGAGTAGGAAAGAAACTCCTGAGCCTGGCACAAAAAAACTAGAAATGATGATGGATTGATTATATTACTTCAAGACTAAACACTTTTGTACAGAGCCCTGCCTTCCTTTTGTTCATCCTTCTCCCCTAGGAATCAAGGGAGCATAGGGTGGGAGATAGGAATTGGGAGACAAGCAGAGGGAGTCAAGGATGGGCACCCCGAGTCTTTTGCCACACTTTGCCTTGATCCTGAGCTTTGCTCCCTGCTCAGGTGGGCACAGTGGATTTCCCACTTGGCCTTTTAATAGGTCTTTAAAATGTATTCCCAGTTCCTAGTATTTCTATTTTTAAATAATTTAAATGAAATAGAAACTCATTTTTACCCTTCAGCAAACATCAACATAACTTCCAAATAGCGAGAGAGATCATAGAGTTAAAAGGTGAGTAACATACAGAGAAAATATTTGCTACAAAGGTAACAAAGAGTTATAGTACTAAAATATTAAGAGTTCTTTTAAAATAATAAGAAAAAGAAAGTCAGGCCAAGGATATGACTAGATAATCCAGTAATAAAAATACAAAATGCCAGTAAACAAATAAGTGTATGTTCTACTTCACTACTGAATAGAGAAATACGAATTAAAGCAAAATGGTTTCTTTTACCTATCAGCAGTGGTATACAGCAGTAGTATACCGAGGGAGTATGGGTGATATGAGTAGTCAGCGGGAAGGAGAGCAGGTAATAAGAGGGTGAATTGTTTTTAGAGAATTTTTTAAAAAAACAATAAAATTTATTATTATGCTCCAGCGATTCCAAACCAGCAATATCACTGGTAAAACATTCTTCCCAGGGGCAGCTGCCCCCACTGCCCTCACCTCAGCAGGCCCCTGCCTATCAGAATAGCAAAAATGCGAAGGACTGATAGCATCCCACATTAGTGAAATACGAGGTCCACCCATACACTATTGGTGGAAGCATACAGGTTTAGGGGATGTCAAATTGGAAGGACCTAACATTTTAAATGTTTTCTTTGACCAAGTAATTCTACTTGTTGTAACTTAGAGTACTGAAATATGAGGTCTGTCCAGAAGGTATCCAGCCATGGAATACAAAAATAAAGACATTCATTGAAGAAGACACAAGATACAAGGAACACTGTATATAGGACAATGATGCCTTAGTCCCCCTTCAGAGTAGGCACCTTGGGACCTCACACAGTTCTCCCAATTGCCATCAGCTGCCCCGTCATATTTTCCTGAATCTCATAAAAAAATGTCTTCCCTTTCAAAGGTAATTTTAGTTTTGGGGAAAGCCAGAAGTCACAGGGCGCCAAATCTGGGCTGTCGGGCGGGGCATGGGGCTGAGTCACCTGGGTGATTGGATGTTTTGCCAAAAAACTTCACGAGACACGATGCATGAATTGGCGCATTGTGATATGAAGCTGGCAATCATCAGTTACCCATAGCTGCAGTCTTCTGAATCATCTGAATAGTTTCCACCAAGGAATGTTCAAGCTTAATGCAAAATCTGATGCAGATTCATTGCTCTACTCAGTCATTTTGAATGCAATGGCCACACAGCACACATACTCACTCAATGGTGTCTACCACCCCCACTGACTAGTACAGTGAAGTCATCATTGTTCATGCATGTGCATTCTAGTCAGCTCTCCTTGGCTGCCAGGTTACATCAATGTCTCACACACCATTCTCATATTAACAATGGTCAGACTTTTTCGAGACAGAACTCATATTCCTAAATGAGCCAAAAGATATATGTACAAAAAAAGTCACATTAAATTTGTAAAGGGGACAATTGGGGTACAACCTAAATGTCAACCACTAGGGAAGTGGGTAAATAAGTCATGGTACATGGCAGAACTGGGAGGTCAAACTAGATAATTCCTCAAAATCTCTTATGAATCTTACAATTTTAGGCCAATTCATCCCAGACATTGCCCTTATCTATAATCAGTGTCTTTCTGGTCTGGTCTGTCGAACACTTATTTGTTATAGGGACCAAAAGAGGACAATTGAAGCCACAGTAGCTTGTGGATTCAAGGATCCTGGCTCTCAACCCTCTGTCACTTTCATCTCAAAATAATATGTATCTGTCAAGTGCATCCTACTTTAGGGCCTGATCTAATAGAGAAACCTAGAATTACTCAAGCTACACTTTAAAATCAGTCCTATTATCCCTAAATCCCTATAAATTAAGTACAGTATGTTCATTTTATGTGAGAAAACTGTGGCTTAGAAAAGTTAAATGGTTTCTCTAACTTGTAAATGGTAGAGCCAGGATTCTAAGTCTAGAATGTGGGAGCACATGTTCAATAAAGATACTGCTTATTTTTTAATTTTTTTTGTAGATGTGAAATAATATAAATATCCATTTTTGTTGTAAAAATGGTTTATGCTTGATTTGGAATTACACACGGCATTTGAATCATGAAACTAATAAATGATTGAAAGTGATTAAGATTACATGGGTATTTTAAAAATCTTTTAAATTGGCAGTATTCACGCACTATACCCTGTTGAAATAACACAGCAAAAAGAACTAGTGATCTAATTCTAGTTACTGCAGGTGGCTAGACTCTCTGCTCCACTGGCAAGAGGCTAATGATAGCAAAGAAAGCAAAGTCGTTCCTTCTCAGAGATAAACATTGAAGTGAAGAAATATGCATTGTTTGGTCACTGCCTCTTCTGCACATCCTTAAATGGAAACCAACTTTGGCTTTTACTGATGCTACCTCCAGTTCACCTATTTTTAATTTTCTAATTTCTGAGGCGAAGAAGGATGAGGTTAGCAAACTGAAGCATTACCTTGTTTTTAAAAATATTTTAGAAACTGTGCTATTTTCAGACTCCGTTAGTTTAATAATAGTAGAAAATTCACAGTGAGTAAGCAGGTCAAGAACCTGAGAAGACTGATGATAAAATTAAAACATTAAGCACAAACACTCTTATTTAACAGATTGCACATATGCCAAGTGTGGTGAATGTTCATGGTTCACTGGACTGTATTGAATGCCGGACACTTCAAAGAACATTCCAGAGAGATGATCTGACTTACTGGAAGTTTAAAGGCTCAAAAAGAGTTTTGCCCTGACCATTGTGGCTCAGTTGGTTTCGCAAGATTCTGCAAGGTGAAAGGTTGCTGGTTCGAGGTTCAATTCCCAGTCAGGGCACACACCTGGGTTGCAGGTTTGGTCTCCAGTTGGGGTACATGTGAGGGGTGGCTGTTTAATGTTTCTCTTTCATATCGATGTTTCTCTCCCTTCTCCTCTAAAATAAATAAAATCTTAAAAAAATAAATTTAAAAAGTTTTACTACGAAATATTTTAACATTTTTCAGGAACAGGAATCTACAACCAGTCAAAGGCATACATTTTTTAAAAAAGGAAAAAAGAAAAACAGGAGAAAAAAAAGAAATGAGCAGTTCCCTGAGACCTAAAAGATCTAATAACCAAAAGCATTGTGTGGACCAAAACCAACTATAAAAAGACAGTTTTGAGATATGAAGGAATTTGTTTATAGAATTGGTGTTAGATGTTAGCAGTAAATTGTCTTTTTGAATATGGTTTTGTGGTGTGTAAGAAAATGATATTTCACAAATGGATCCTTAATATATTGAAGGAACAAGATTACATATTTGTAATTTGTTGGTTTTTTTTTTAAGTATTTCAGCAAAGGAAGAAAAAAGTGACAGATAAAATAAATGTCAGCAAACTTAATCATTAATTTTGAGTAATTCCCAAAGTAATGGGAATTTATTATACTCTTTTTACAGAAGTTTACATTTTTAACAAATTTTAGAAAATGCTCATGAATTTAAACTGGGAGTGGGGTTATGGTTATAACTCTAGACCTCCTGGAGCTGTGAAGTGCTTGTTACGGGTGACCATGAACTGTGTAATTCTTCCAGATGAAGTTAGTTTGTCTCTCTTATTCGCACTGTGGTTTTGGTAAACTCTTTGCCAAGAGGGAAACACACCCTGCACCACAAACCTCCATTTGCCAAAATTCCTCTGAATGGCATCTGTGCTTCCACTCTTGATCTTCTCTAGTCATTCTCCACCTGCTAGCTGGAATTATATTTAAAACCATAATTCCAGTCATCTCGTTTTCTGCTTAAAACGCTTCAGCAGATTCTAATTTCCGGAATAAAAGCAAAAGCTCTAACATAGCTCCTATAGCCCTATGTGAAGTAGTCCCTGCGACTCTTCCGCTTCCTCTGGGCCACTCGCTGTGCCCCCACTTTGCTGGCTTCTTTCAGCTCTTCAGTTACCAAGGTCTGTCCTGGCCCATGAGCTTCCCTGAGCTGGTCACTCCTCTTCATAGCACACCGCCCACCAGCCATTGTTTTCTCCCTTAGGGAACAGTTCTTTTCTATGTTAGCAATTTCCACAATTTGAGTTTGTTTGTGCCTATTTTTCCCACTCTTCTCTAGGTGTATTCTGTTTACCACTGTACAGCCAACAATATTCAATTTTCATTGAATCAGTTAAGAAATATTTCTGCCCAACCTTCCAGTCCCACAGGTATCATATGAATATTAGAATTTAGTTTTAAAATACTGGAAAGAAGGAATTTGGTGAATATTATAAAAAAAGTTGACTTATACTTCAGAGGAATTAGGGTTGAGGGAGCAGAGGGCTTTTGAGAGGAGAAAATATCGGAGTATAGTAAGTGATGATTAGGTTGCCAAGCAAAATTTTACAAAAAGGAGATGTCAACCCACTGTGATTCTTGGTGTGTTTGAATTCATGAACTTACAATTCTCTCTGATGCCTTGTCCACTCAGTCAATGCCCTGACTTCTATCTCAGCCCTCTGCTGTGCAATGAAACACAGCCCTCACCAATGGGAGGGATCAGGGAATGGGATCTGGACAACTGACTGGGATGTCTCACACCCACGCCAAGAAGCAAATATTTGCAGAATACTCGCAAACCGGTATATATCCACAATCACAGACTTCTTAGCACACTCATCTAAAAATTGAGAGCTCAATCATATAAAATTTGGAAAACATTTGAGCTAATGGACATATATATAACTGTACATCCTATGATTATGGTATGTACAATGGGCCAGGCGCTGTTTTAAGTGGCTTGTAGCTGCCTATTAAAGAATTAAAGAGTTCACATTCTAGAAAGAATATCTGGAATATTTGTAAAAGTGATCATGTACTAGGTCATAAAGCAAGTCTCAACAAATAATGAAAATTCAATAGCTATAGATCTAACCATATGTAGTGAAAGGACCAAAACAAGAAGACAGCGTGTTGCCTAACAAAGGCCAGAAGAGGCAGGGAGGGTGAGGAGATAGGTGAAACGAAGTTTTAGCTCTACCTAAAATACTTTATTTGAGAGAAAGGAAGGAAGGAAGGAAATAAATTCTCTTACATGGTCCAGAAAAAATAATCTGTATATGTAATATAGAGAAACAGGATAAGCAAATGTGGTAAAATATTAACACTTGGAAAACTGAAGGGTGATGGGAACTCTTTGTAATATATATTCACTTTTTCTAAAAGTCTGAAGTTAAAAAAATTTAAAAGATAGCAATTATAGCAATCTCGATTTATGGGTAAATAGCGTTACATTATTTTCTTTACATTTTAAGTATTTCATAATTAAAAGATAAAAAGAAAAAACTTAAATCAAGAACAGCAAATCATTTATAAGAGGAACCCCAACTGTCAGAAGAGATGAAGCTGTCATTCACCCACCCAGGCTGCTTTCGAGTAAACTGAAACAAGTTGCTCTCAGGGACTCCGTAAGCAGAAGGGGCCCAGGACTTAGTCTCCACTCGCCCTAGTAGCCCATGGCCAGGTTCAGGAAACCACCGCCCAATGTCTGGGCCCTGGCTCCACATCTTATTTATCTACATTTGGCAGTTTTTCTGCGACAGAATGAATAGATTGATAAATATTAAAACACACATAACAGGGAGAGGAACTGAGTGAGAAAGGTGAAGGGATTAAGAAGTACAAATTGGCAGTTACAAAATGGTCACAGGGATATAAAGTACAGTGTAGGGAATGTAGTCAATAATATTGTACTAACTATGTATGGTGTCATATGGGTACTAGACTTATTGGGTGGATCACCTTGTAAGTTATACAAAAGTCTAATCACTATGCTGTACATCTGAAACTAATGTAATATTGAAAGCTAACTATAATTGAAAAAAAATTTTTTAGTTAAAAAAACACATTGTTTACCCATTATTCAGTTTCTGTGCATGTATGCTAATGTCATTCAGTCAGTATTTATAGGACGTTCACTGTAAATAGACCACTGATCTGGATGCACTAGAAAAGTATAAAAATAAATACAAGACACGGCCAATTGCTCATCCAAACTCACAGTCTGAGAGAGAAAGGAAAGGCAGAGAAAGTGTACCAGAGTTTATATAGTTCACTTTTATTTTTGCTGCCTCAACTCATCTTCATATCAATTCTATGATGTAGACTTATTATTTTGTAGAAGAAGCAGCCCAGAGAATTTATTAACTAGGCCAAAATTACTCAACTACTAAGTGACAAAGCCAGAAATTTACCTAAGGTCTGTCTGACTCCAAAGTCCATGTTCCTTCCATATCACCATGATCATAAAAGTCACAAAAACATAAATACCATACAATTCCACTTACTCAACTCTTGGGGATGAATCATGCTGGACAGATAAGTGAGTGAAAGGCCATTCTCTAGGAAATATTGTTCAAAATCCTCTAAGGTTAGGGCAGAGAATACTCCAAAAGCCTCTGCGAAAAGGGTTTTCATCCTTGCATTTCTTTTCCCTTGTGAGCTTCTGGCATTTGAAGCCCAACACGCCTGTGTTTGACTGACGTGTTCTTCCTGAAAGTTCCACAGATTCCTTTTGCCTTTTTGCTACTTCAAAGTACAAATCAAATAGACTGATAACTCAAAAGTAATTTTAGGACAGACCAGGGGAAACAAAACAGAAAATGTTAACAGAAAATACACCAGCATAAAAAGTTAAATGTCCCAAGCAGTTTTCTGATACTAGACGAGCACACACCAGTCCTAAATGTTAAAATACTGCCCGCTTCGTCCTAAAGGGTGGTGTGATTCTGCAGGTGTTTTTCATTTCATTCCACAGCATTTTGTCATCTCCTGGTCAGGTGGCTTTCAGTATTTATCTTGTTCTTCATCCTTGAAATGAGTCTAATGATTCATTCTACTGCTTCCATTTGTAACCTCCTTGAATTTTAGATTCCTCATCTGCTAAAAAGGTAATGATGAAAATATTGAACTCTGAGAGATCTAACTGGGAGATCATGTGAGTAAATGGCACACAGTAAGTGCTCTTATTTTTCTTGTCTCATCTCTGCACCTGTCCATCATCACCACCACCACCATCATCCTGATAAGTGCAGGTAATGGTTGAGTACTTACTATGTCTCAGGCACTGTTCTAAGTACTTTAAATGTATTAACTAATTTATTCCTCACCACAATCTTATGAGGTAAGTGCAATGAATGACCACTTTAATTTTACGAAGACACTGAGGCACCAACAGGACAAATTACCCAAGTTCAAAAGCTGGGACATAGTCTAGCCAGTTAGGCTCCAGAATTAGTGCTTTTAATCACCATATTATGCCACCTATAAAATGTATTGTATTGAAAGTTAGCCATCCAGGTCTACACATCTCCACCCAGTTTGCCTTTCTGGTCTGTCTCCATCCCCAACCAGGGCCTATAAAGTTGACGTCAGAGCAAAAAGAGAGAGAATTGACTAACATAAAACAGAGCCTACAAGTACATCCAATCATATACAGAGCTATATTTTATGATTAAAGGTGCAGCTACTTTATAATTTTCAGTATTGCTTGAATTCTTAGAGCAGGCATTTAATACTTCCAAAATCAATTTTTAAAATGTATAAAGGTAGATTCATTGGGGGGGGGTGATTATGAAGCATCTGTAACTTTGGAAAGGAAGAAGTGATTGCATATAGAAGGATTTTTGTTTATTTAATGTCAGTTAGATGGTATTAAAACAACTTAGTAAAAATAAACATTTTCCTGTATCACTAGGACAGTGATTAAGAACAAAGATTAAGAGCAGACATGGGCTGAATTCTAGCAATACTACTTTACTAGCTGTTTGAACTTAACTTCTATGTTTTCTCATCTATAAATGGGAATAATAATACATATTATCTAGGGATATTGTTAGGCTTAAAATAAGACAATATAATTAAGGAGCTTAGTATGGTGTAATTTTTCTTTTTCCCCTCACTGAAAGTGGTGATGATGGACACTTAAGTGTATTGTCTTATGACTGTGTAGGGTTCATTTGATCAGTCCTGCACTGTTAAAAATCTGGTTCATTTTCAATACTACAAATATAAAAAATATCTCCATACATTTTCAGTCATTTCTTTAGGGTTAAATCCTAGTTGTTTTGGTGGACTGAAAAATATCAACATTATAAACTGGTGATATATATTATCAAATTATTGACCAATACGTAGTTTTACTAACTTAATCTTCCCTATATTGAAAGTATTTAGTCAACTCTTGCCAATAATGGATATTATTATAAAGAAATATGCTAATTTTATAGGCCCCAAAAGACTTCATGTTGTTATTTTACTTATTAAATGTTTCAATTTCTTTTTTATATTACAAAGTTCTTTCGCTCCATAAATTAAAATACGAGATTGGAAGAAAATAGAAAGATAATTGGAATAAGTAAATGTTTTAATGTAGCATATTACAGATGTGGCATTTCAAGTCATTTATGAGGGAATGATTTTTTTCCAATGGCTTCCAAAGTACCCCCTGGAGCTTCTTCTGTGCAGAGTAGGAATGAGGGCAGGGAATGCTGGCAGGTTGAAGTAAGTCTTATCTTGTCCCATTTCAACTGCATTTATTTGTTTCACATACTGAACTTACTGGTAAGTGGATCTGAAAGGTTCTGAACCTGGAAACAAAACCAAAACTACATTTTAAAGCAAGGTTCTGGGACAACTGGTATTTTGCAATTAAATAGTTCAATCTCTCCCTCAAATCATATACAAAAATATATAACAGCTGGATTAAAACATTAAATGGAAAACACCTCCATAAACTACCAAATAATAATGGGCAAGCATTAATTCCTTTTAAAGCACACTGATAAAACTAGAGACCATAATGATAGATACTATTTGTCTGAGTTGGTTTTTCTTAAAATGTGTGCCTCTAACACAGATTCAGAATGTTTTTGTAGACAAAGTGTGGAAGAGCTACATATCAACAATAGTGCTAGGGATAGGTTAAGGCACTGAACACCCCCATTATGTCTATCAGCTTCCCCAGATCACCCCCAAATATAGTCTAAATAAAACAGTGTGACAAACAAATGTAACTGAAGGACATATCCCGGTATCTTATGCTATGAGCAGACTCCTGACACTAAGACTCTATCAGACATTCTGAAGCCATCACTGTTGCTCTTTGGAAAGAGCCACAATGTCACCAGCACAAAAAGTTTGTAGGTCTAAAATCAGTTTATTCGTCACTTCCTTAACTTACTTGACCATTGCACCCCTCTCTCAACATACCTATTAATATCCATAGAACTTGTAGAGTACACCCTCACAAATTCCAGGATAAATAAAATTAGCATTTGAGTGGGAAAATTGTGAGAGGAGTCCTTGTGAAAGGTGTACTGTCCATTTATTGCTATTTTTACCAATGCTCAACTTCAGGCCCTCCCTGATGTGATGTGCTGACACCTAGTACCGATGCTTTCATTTAGCACACACACATCATTTCCTACAATAATATATTGCTGCCCACTTAAATAAAAATCCTTCCTTGTAGACTGCCTTGGATTTAAATTTTTGTACATCATCATGATGCATTTATATCTTGGAATCCTATGAAAGGTATGTATAAATGATTGTCAGGGCTAAAAATGTATGCTCTGCTCTCACTTATTAAAATATGTCTTAAGAAACTATACATATGGAAAATGTGCCTGGTACAACTTGTTCTGACTTTTTACGTCATACTCATGAAAGGAACTGAATTAGACTCTTTTTGAGATAGAGCTAGAATGTTCAGAAAGAGAGGTTAGGCCATTCTATAGAAACTCAAACTTGTAAAGATACAACAGCTTTTGGTGAATTCTTGAATTTTATTTTCTTTCACCCCAAAAATAACCCTTGGGTTCTAAATTAAGGGAAAAGAAAAAGAAGAGGTAAAGGTAATAAAATTGTAGTAATAAGTATTCTCTTCCTCCAAAGATAGTGGTTATTTGGTCCAGCCATTTAAAATTAATGTTCATTTGAATTATAAAATGTTAGGTTTATGAGCAGGAAGATTCAACTTCTGATCTACATTAAATGTGTCTCTGTATGTTTAATAATGTCAATGCAAATAACCTGTTTGAACAAATATACTATATTAATTAATAACTTCCAGGATTTTTGCTACTAGTTCTTGATAATCAGGTCTTATATTTTAGTAAAAATTCTGGTGCTATAAAATCCCAGAACGCCAATTTTAATTATCATTTGATAACTGTGTAAAGTAGTCTTATTCACTATAAGATTAGTATTACCTTGACCTATGTGGCTCAGTTGGTTGGGTGTCATCCTGTAAAGTCAAAGTCACAGGTTCAACTCAGAAAGATGTGGGTTTGGTCAGGATGCCCGTAGGAAGAAACCAATTGATGTTTCTCTACCTTTCTCCCTTCCTTCCACTCTCTAAAAATAATTAAATAGCCCTAACTGGCATGACTGGGTTGGGCAATGTTGTGCAAAGCAACAACACTGTTGGACACGTGTGGTTTGTGGGCTGGGCTCAGGCCCAGGTTGGGGCATATGTGAGAGGCAACCCATCAGTGTTTCTCCCCCATATCAGTGTTTCTCTCCCTTTTTCTTCCTCCCTTCCCTTCTCTCTAAACATAAATAAAATCTTCTTAAAAAACAAGTAAAATATTTTTAAAAAGGGCATTTTTGAGTTTTTAAAATCTGAATTATACAGTACCTACTCTAATTATTACTGAGTATTTACTAGTTCTCTTACAGCTACTAAGTCGTTGTGAGTATAAGCATACGTATGCGTGTAAGCATGGTGCAATTTCTGTCTCTAACTAGAATGTAGCACTGAAGTGCTGGTTCTTTTGAATTTGGCACGTCAAGGCTACTCTGTGATATGTGATGACTCAACACTCTTCCAAAATTACTGTGAAATCTTTATCCATGCGTTGTGTCATGATGTCCTTTAGCTTTCATCTGATACAAGCAAAATCCTAAACTCAGTGTGAATTCATGCACTCAAAACTTCATGTTTTATGGTGTTTATCTGGAAAATCATAAATAATATCACTGTTTTAGATTAGTATCAAAATAACATCACAAAATGTTTTTAATCTTGATGGGAATTTGTGGATTTTCTATGAACTCAGGCTGACAAACACTGCCATGGATGACAGTCATTCATTCATTCATTCAACAGCATTTATTGAGGCTACTGTGTGCCTGGCACAGGGAATCCAACAGTCAACAAACTCCCTGCCCTGATGAACAGCCTTACAGTCTAATGGGGAAGGAGGAAAATAGACAAGTAGTCATATAATTTCAGATAGTAATTAGTGCTATAAAGAAAGTGAGCAGGATTAGGGAACAGAGAGAGTTGAAAGGACAGAGGTACTGTTTTAGAAAGGCTGGCAGGAATGGCATCACTGTCTGACATTTGAGTAGACACTAAAATGAATACTTGGGGAAGAGTTTTCCAAGCAGCAGAACAAGTTCAAATGCCTTGAGACAAGAATGTACTTGGAGTGTCTGAGGATCAACCAGGAGGCCAGTGTTGCTGAAGCACAGTCAGGAAATAATGTCAGAAAAGCAGTCGGCGCCAGATCACACAGGGATGGTAATGTAGTCATGATTTTGGTGATTATAAGGAAAAAAATGGAATGGCAGAAGGCATGCTTTAGATATACATGAGGTGAAACTACTGTCTCTAAAACGCACTTTTTTCTTTTACTTTGTAAAATCACCTTTATTTAGATATAATTTACCTACATCAAACACACTCATTTTAAGAGTGCAGGGTGAGTTTTGGGAAACATATATACCCATGTCACTCTCATTATAATCAAGATAAAGAAAATTTCCATCATCCCCAAAAGTTCCCTTGTTTCCTTTTGCAGTCAATCCCTATCCGCTAATGCCCTATCAGAGCCAGGACTCACATCATTAATTTTAATGTGGACTCTAAGGACTCAGATCTGTGCTAATATGGCTTTTAGCCACATGTGGCTACTTAAATTTAAATAAAATATACAATTCAGTTTCTCAGTTGCACTAGCCACATTTCAAGTGCCTAATAGCCACACATGGCTAGTGGCTGCCACATTGGACAGGACATGCATAGGATCTTACATCACTGCAGACAGTTCCATTGGGCAATGCTGACGTGCTACCCTGGTAGCATTTGACCTTCACTACATGGAGGTGGGCCAAGCAGCATGAAAACTGAGTAGGCCATATAAGTCACATTACCTAGCTTTTTGTTACTGTGTTTATTACATTTATCACTAAGTAATTAACTAAGCCCATGGGTGTAGGAGGAGGAGGAGTATTCACTGAGATAGCATTAGAATTACAATGGTGATTATGGAGCTGTTCAGTACATGGAAATTCTTCCTCCATTATTCAGTTTAATGAATATCCTATTTTTATTTAGGGAAATGGTAATTTCCTTTATAAGGCACAATTTTAAGTAAAATTAAACCTCAAAATTGTAGTCTTACTAAATCTGTTTGTTTTTTTTGGAAGGGGAGTTCTCAAATATGCTAAAGTATTAACAGTTGTTAAACCAAGTAGTGGGGGCACAAATATTTCAAATATTATTTTGTTGTACCCTTTGAATGTTTGAAATATATTACAGACATACCTGAGAGATACTATGGGTTCATTTCCAAACCATTACAATAAAGCAAATATTTCAATAAAGCAAGTCACATGAATTGTTTGGTTTCCCAGTGCACATATAAGTTACGTTTATAATATACTGTCGTCTATGCAGTGGTATCAGATCTAAAAACATACATACCTTAATTTAAAAATACTTTATTACTCAAAAATGCTAAGCATTATCTGAGCCTTCAGTGAGTTAGATTCTTTTTGCTGGTAGAGGGTCTTGCCTCAATGCTGATGGCTGCTGACTGATCACAGTGGTGGTTACTGAACGCTGGAGTGGCTGTGGAAATTTCTTAAAAGAAGACAATAGTGAAATGTGTCGCACTGACTCCTCCTTTCACAGATGACTTCTCTATAGCATTTTACCCACAGGAAAACTTCTTTCAAAGCTGGAGCCAGTCCTCTCAAACAATCCTGCTGCTTTATCAACAAAGTTATGCAACATTCTAAATCCTTTGTTGTCATTTCAACAATCTTCACAGAATCTCCACCAGGAGTAGACACAGAGACACAAAGTGAGCAAATGCTGTTAGAAAATGGAGCCAGAAATTCACTTTGATGCAGGGTTGCCACAAACCTTCAATTTGTAAAAAATGTAGTATCTGTGAAACACAATAAAACAAAATGCAGTAAAACAAGGAACTTTCTTTCCTGTGAAGGAAAGAAAAAAGTAGGCTTTCAAATGTTGGACAAGAATATTTAAGTTATCAAGATTGTTCACGATGTGATTAAACAATATAGGTTAAAACCAGTATACACTATAGTATAACCTAAAAATCAGTATAGCATGATGGTTAAACATACAGGCTCTGGGGCCAGATTGCCCTGATTTTAATACTAATTATGCTACTTACCAGCAGTGAAACACTGAGCAAGTTACTTAACCCCACTGTGCATCAGTTTCATCATCTGTAAAATAAGAATGATGATGATATTACCAGGCTCATAGGGATATTATAAGGATTAAATAAAGATATGTAAAGACCCTGGTACATAGTAGATGCCCAATTAACTGTCAATAGCTGTGATGATCATGATATAACTTTGGGTTTCTTCAAACTACACTTTTTTAGAAAAAAGAAACTGGAAATATCCATAAAAATATTAAAAACTGTAACCTCTAATTGATAACAGACTATTTAATTTTCTAAACATTCTACATCAAGCAATTCCTTTTGCACTTAAAACAAGAGAAACACAGAAGCAAAACCTTGGCTTAAGCCCTTCTGCCAAAGTGCCCAAGGTCTGATGAGCAGTGATTTTCAAAGTGTAACTTGGACCAACACCAGCAGTACCAGAGAACTTTCTAGAAAAACAAATTCTCAGGCTTCACTCCAGAAGCACTCAATCTGGGGTGGAACCCAGCAATTGGTGTTAGCTTTACATCTGATTTTGATGCTTACTAAAGTTTGAGAACTACCATGTTAAGTCATAACTTCTAGCTTTGTATAATACTTGACCTCTCTCACCTTTATAAAATAAATACTGCCAATCCTTGTTCTTCAAATACTCTCTATAATTCTTATTTATAAAGTCCTCTTTCCAACCCTTGTATGTAACTTCTCCATGATACCAATACTTTTGAGAATAGCTCTTCTCAATGCCCAGTTACTGCCTGATATAGAAAGCACAAATGCTTTCTGGAGTCAGGCAAGTCATTTGTGTCAAGGGGACCTGGTGTAAAACCTTAAAGAGTGAAATGCTGGCCACTGCCCAAAGATGTTCACATAAAAAAAAAGTTAAAATTGCTGCCAGCCAAACAAAAATGCATGTAAGCCAAATTTGGACACTGGCCAACAGTTTGCACTCACTTTTTGGCTAATTCTCTCTCAAATCACTAAGCAGTTGTGAGGTAGTGGAAAGAGTGAGAGCTGAACATGGAAGAAAATCTTGATTTAAAGCCCAGTTCTGCTTTTTGCTAGCTGGGTGGTAGTAATGACAATAAAGTTAACCTTTCAGAGTTATAGCTTCTCATCTGCATAAAAACAATGCTATTTCACAGGATTGTTTTAAAGATTAAGATAATATACTTATAAAAGACCTCAATAAATCTTTTACAGAATGTGATATTTATTTTCCTGTATTGTTTTGATTGATTACATGCTTTATTCTACTTGCATTTATGAACAGTTTAGATCAGGTTATTTCTTCTATTAGACTGTGAGCTCCTTTAGGATACAGATGGCCTTGTGTTTCCCCTTAAGTTCCTGTAACATCTACTTCAGTAATTGAGTCCCTCCACTCTGAGCTTCAATAGAAGCTTAAAACTGGACATCTGATTGGCATGGGGTAGGGGTTTGGAGTAACACAGTCAACTCTTAATACAGATGTATATTTCTGTAGGGGAAAGCCTATATCTGACTTAAAACAATCCCTAATATGAAAGAGAAAAAACAATGATGATTTTTTTCTGTTGTGAAGTAGATGTCTTTTGTTTTTATTTTAAATAGATGCCCTTGACTTTACACTTACCAGGTTTATTGAAAGCAATCCAGGAAGTTGAGAAGTGCCATACTAGAAATTCTGAAAAAAATGTGAATTTCAGTTTTAACTAAATTTTTGCAATTCAGATGCAAGTGATGCTAGGGTAATGGTGGTAGAAGAGTTATGTATCAGGGCAGCTAACATTAGGAGCCCAGCTCATTTTTCCCATCTGGAATACTGAGACAAGAAAAAGGACTATTATGTAACCCACAAAGACTTTAGGAAAGTTATTAGGCAATTAACATCATGGAATTTCGGAGGAAGAAGAAGGAAGCATGTTTATCTCACGGAAGTAGATTATGAGTAGATTAGAAGCTTTCAGCACTCTTATGGCCTTATAAGAAACAGTATGTCATATTTTGCCCTAACAAAATTTCTTTTTCTTACTATATAGGTGTGCATGCCTTCTAAGTGCCTGTAAAGAATTAATTCACAAAATTTAGCGTGGTTAATATCATTGTCCATTTCTTACTGTCTCAACTTTGGGTGCATCTACAGATTCATTAACTAAGTGACTTTCAGGTTAAATAATGTAATTTAATTCTAGAACTGCTTGAAAACTTACCTCCTCCTTTGTCTCTCATTAACTATTCTTTATACCAGGGCATTTCTATTTTTTATCTCAAAAGTATAATTCATAAAACTAGAAGAACTATAGTAACAAATGGGCTCAAATATCAAATTTAGTTTGGGAAGAATGTTCTAACTAATCATGGTTCCATACAGGGAAATGAGCACTGGATCAATGGAGTGGATTGCGGTAGGCAGGGCAGAGAAAGGCTGCCCATTTCTTCAGGAGGGTGGGAACTGGTTATTCTGTCAAAGTACGATTTAGAATGACACATTCAGGTGCAATTTAAAAAATCTATTTCGTTGTTCATATGTATCACCAATAAGGAAAATTTGGCTTGGTGAGGTTAAGACATGAAAGTGCATGGCAGTGTTAGAGCTGCATACTGCCATCAGCTTTCACATGCTCTGAGGCTTTCATAATTCAATTCTTTGAACTCTGTATGAGAAAAATAAAATCTCACTGCAGGTGTAACTTCTCAGTCATGGAAGAAAATTTGCATTTAAAGGGAATATCCAATTATTCAACTTATAAACACTCAATTAAAAATCAGTTACAACACCCATCTATTGTCAGAACACACATAAACAACTTTTCCTGCATAAATTGTCCCCTTCAAGGTAAGTACCATTATCTACCTTGTTTAACGGTAAAATTATTTTTGCATGGGTAAAGTAGGAAAGGGCAAGAAAATAATTAACGTTTGAAGGATTTCTCTTCTAAACATATTTCTTTTGAAGAAAGTTACAGACCATAATTAGATAAAAGTCAGTACTAGACTCTTTAGAAGTGTCTATCTTACAAATGGTTCCTTTCAAGCATCAAATTCTACAGAAAACATAACCAGATAAACAGTTCCCTTGGCAGGTACACAAGACATGAAAGACCTCATGGACTGCAATGATGTTATCTATTTTGTGCCAGATGTTTCAGAAATTTTGAGGAAGTTCACTTACCTACGGTATTTTAAAAAAATACTTTATTGATTATGCTATTACAGTTGTACGTACCATTTCTCCCCCTTTATTCCTCTCTGCCCTGCACACCACCTCTCACCCACATTTCCTGCCCCATTTAGTTCTTGTCCATTGGTCGTACATAAGGTTTTAAAAGCAAGAATTTCCAGAATAAGTGAAAAGGATTGACTACAATACTTTAAATAATACTAGCTTTTAATTAACATATGAGTGTGTTTGGCCTGAAAAGACAGTTTCCTAGCACACAAGTAATAAAATAAAGCTTTCACCTCCTTATGGGTAAGTGCTCTTACAACCCCTTAAGTCACTAAGAGGAGACCCTGAGGTGTAACAAAAGGTCTAACCTTAGCTCATTTTTACTTTTGTAGAGGAAGTATTGTAAAAAGCACTCTTTTTGTCTGAGATACACTGGTGATTCGACCTTGGACAAATCACTTAATTCTTTCTAGTCTTTTTTCGGTAACTGTAAATGGGGTCAACTACATACCTGGTAAAGGTATCACAGGACTGGTGTGAGGATCACATGATATATGCTGACATATTAAGCACATTATGGATGAAAAGAGGCCACTTGAGGTTTAGTATGTGGCCTCAAGGGAGCACAAGGACAAGCTCAAGCGAGGCCTGCATGGTTGATCTTACAAACCCAGAGACCAAAGTAACCACAGAGGGTGGTCAGAATGTAAAAATTTCTAAAAGCTGGTGCGTCTCTCCATTTTACTTCTTATCCAATCTCAGAGATTTTCCCACCTTGCTTTCTCCCACCTTTCTAATCTACAACCAATGAACTACATATAACCTTCCTTACATCTCCTCTTGATTTTAACGTTTAAAATGAGCTGCAAAAGTACCGTTCCCTGGAACATTTTTCAATCTGTTAAGATTTTGCTTCCTAGCAATTGTGTCAATTTGGCTCAAACTCTTGTAAGGCTTTTTCTTAGGCTAGATGTTATTTATCAACAACTAAAATAGTAACCAGAAACTAGCTATGATTTTATTAATACTGGCTTAACCTTTCCTGCCTACGTCCTTGTCTGTAAAATGGGTACAGATCTAGGTCTTCACCTATCCAGTTACTTACTGACTGTGAACTTGAGAAAGTCATTTCCTTTCTAAACGTATTTCCTAACAAGGTTATTATATAGAGCAAAATGATATCGTGCATGGAAATGCTATAGACGTATATTTAAAAACTTAACGATGGCTGTTATGAGAGGGAAATATTATTTGTTGTACTGTAAAATGCAGAGACGTACATGGAAGGACGAAACAAATGGCGCGTTAACGACCCTCAGTGGAGAAAAAAGGCAGAAAATGGAGCTCGGGCGCCTCAGTGCCCTGAAATACCGGGAAGAACGAGAATTAAAGTGTGGCGGCGCGGGGGGGGGGGGGGGACTTTAAGAATCACTCCGAGAATCAATTCACACTTTTTCCCTTTTCTACTATGACCGCCAGCCTAAGAAAGACCACTTCACTCAACTACCCAGCCCGCCATATCACTGGACATTTATTTACTGTACCTTCTTCACCGGCCGCCTTTCATTCCCCTCCCCTCCTTCTAGAGAAGTCGTGAACTCCAGACCTCTATTTCCGACCACCATCCCCTTTAACTCCCCTTTTACCAAACAAGCTTCTCTGTATCCTTCCCTCCGTCTAAACAGGAAGTGAAGCTAAACGTACCGCAGTGCATCCTAGGAAAGGTGGTCTTTCACATTCTTTTGCTTGGGCCCCAAAGTGGGGAAAGAGGTAAAGCCGATCCAGATTAAACTACAATTCCCGGCAGGCAACGTGAGTGACTATTTTCCTTTCCGCCCCGTTTCCTATCATCTTCCTCTTCCTCCTCTCCGCGGACGCTAAACCCCCTGACCTCACGGTACTTGTAGTTCTTGCAGGACCTAAAATCCTAGCATTCGATAGTCAAGAAAGAGGCTCGAAGACTCTAATTCCCAGAGGGTAGAGCGGAAGCTGCGCCTGCGCACTCTGAGTGAGGGCGTGTATGTCTGTGTGTGTCTTGAGCGAGAGAGCGAGAGTGAGTGAGTGTGAGTGCGGGGTAGGGTGGTGGCCGTTACGTTCGGGGCAACGGCTACGGCAGTGGAGAAGTAAGAAGAGAAACAACGTCTGGTGCTTCCGCCTTCGCTTAAGAGGAGGAGGAGCTGATAGGGAAAGGAAAGTGAGTCGCCCTGGGCCTGGGCTAGACCGAGTTGGGCCGGTGGAGGTCTGGGCTATGAGCCATTGAGGGTCGCTTGGGACGCGGAGCGAGACACTAGACCCGAGCACTATGTCTCAGCCGCCGCCGCCTCCGCCTCCGCTGCCGCCGCCACCTCCTCCGCCTGAGGCTCCGCAGACTCCATCGTCCCTGACGGCGGCGGCTGCTCCTCCGGGGGTGCTCTCGAAGCGGAGAGACCGGAGAATCCTCTCCGGGAGCTGCCCAGATCCGAAGTGCCAGGCGCGACTGTTCTTCCCGGCCTCCGGTTCCGTCAGCATCGAGTGTACCGAGTGCGGACAGCGGCACGAGCAACAACAGCTGCTGGGGGTGGAGGAGGTGACCGACCCGGACGTAGTGCTACACAACCTGCTGCGGAACGCGCTGTTGGGGGTTACAGGAGCACCCAAGAAGACCACGGAACTGGTAAAGGTGATGGGCCTTTCCAACTACCATTGCAAATTGTTGTCGCCCATATTAGCTCGCTATGGAATGGACAAACAGACGGGCCGGGCTAAGCTTCTCCGGGACATGAACCAGGGCGAAGTGTTCGATTGCGCTTTACTAGGTGACCGCGCCTTCCTCATCGAACCAGAGCATGTTAACACCGTGGGCTATGGCAAGGACCGCTCCGGAAGCCTCCTATATTTGCATGACACTCTTGAGGACATCAAGCGGGCCAATAAAAGTCAGGAATGCCTCATTCCAGTGCATGTGGACGGGGATGGACATTGCCTGGTGCATGCTGTGTCCCGGGCTCTAGTAGGCCGGGAGCTCTTTTGGCATGCCTTGAGAGAGAATCTGAAACAGCACTTTCAGCAGCACCTGGCCAGATATCAAGCCCTGTTCCATGACTTCATTGATGCTGCTGAGTGGGAAGACATTATCAATGAGTGTGACCCTATGTTTGTACCGCCAGAGGGTGTTCCCTTGGGTCTGAGGAACATCCACATATTTGGCCTTGCCAACGTGTTACATCGCCCTATTATTTTGTTAGATTCTCTCAGTGGCATGCGAAGCTCTGGTGATTATTCAGCTACCTTTCTGCCTGGGCTCATCCCTGCAGAGAAGTGCACTGGGAAGGATGGTCATTTGAACAAACCAATCTGTATTGCATGGAGTAGCTCTGGTAGAAACCATTATATCCCCTTGGTAGGCATAAAGGGGGCTGCTTTGCCCAAACTGCCTATGAATTTGCTTCCTAAAGCATGGGGTGTGCCTCAGGACCTTATTAAAAAGTACATCAAACTTGAGGAGGATGGTGGTTGTGTTATTGGAGGAGACAGAAGTCTGCAGGATAAATACTTGCTTAGGCTTGTTGCTGCTATGGAAGAAGTCTTTATGGACAAACACGGTATCCACCCTAGTTTGGTTGCTGATGTCCATCAGTATTTCTACAGGAGGACTGGGGTGATAGGAGTTCAGCCTGAAGAAGTCACAGCAGCTGCTAAAAAAGCAGTAATGGATAATCGCCTTCACAAATGTTTGCTCTGTGGTGCCCTTTCTGAACTTCATGTTCCTCCAGAGTGGTTGGCTCCAGGAGGGAAACTGTATAACCTGGCAAAAAGTACTCATGGACAGCTGAGGCCTGACAAAAATTACAGCTTTCCTTTGAACAATTTGGTTTGCTCATATGATTCAGTGAAAGATGTTCTGGTACCAGACTATGGATTGAGCAACCTAACAGCTTGTAATTGGTGCCATGGCACATCTGTGCGAAGGGTCAGAGGAGATGGCTCTATTGTGTATTTGGATGGGGACAGAACTAATTCTAGGTCCACTGGTGGCAAATGTGGTTGTGGATTCAAACATTTTTGGGATGGTAAGGAGTATGACAATCTACCAGAAGCTTTTCCTATTACTTTGGAATGGGGTGGCAGAGTGGTCAGAGAAACAGTTTATTGGTTCCAGTATGAAAGTGATTCATCTTTGAATAGTAATGTTTATGATGTTGCAATGAAACTTGTTACCAAGCACTTTCCTGGTGAATTTGGGAGTGAAATCCTGGTTCAGAAAGTTGTCCACACTATATTGCATCAGACTGCCAAAAAGAATCCTGATGATTATACTCCTGTAAACATAGATGGTGCTCATGCCCAAAGAGTTGGAGATGTACAAGGACAAGAGTCAGAGTCTCAGCTCCCAACTAAAATTATTCTCACTGGACAGAAAACAAAAACTTTGCACAAGGAGGAGTTAAACATGAGTAAAACTGAAAGAATTATTCAACAGAATATTACAGAACAAGCTTCTGTAATGCAGAAACGGAAAACAGAGAAGTTAAAACAAGAACAAAAAGGCCATCCCAGGACTGTTTCTCCCAGTGCCATTCGTGATGGTCCATCCTCTGCACCTGCTACCCCAACCAAATCTCTTTATTCACCAACAACTTCTAAAGAGAAGAAGATCCGAATAACAACTAATGATGGACGACAGTCCATGGTTACACTTAAGTCTTCAACAACATTTTTTGAACTTCAGGAAAGCATAGCCAGAGAATTCAACATTCCTCCATATTTACAGTGTATTCGATATGGCTTTCCGCCTAAAGAATTAATGCCACCCCAGGCAGGCCTGGAAAAGGAGCCAGTGCCTTTACAGCATGGTGACAGAATTACAATAGAGATTCTGAAAACTAAAGCAGAAGGTGGTCAGTCTGCTGCAGCACACTCAGCTCATGCTGTGAAACAAGAAGAGATTGCTGCTACTGGAAAACTGTCATCTAAGGAACTTCAGGAGCAAGCTGACAAAGAAATGTACTCCTTGTGTCTTTTAGCAACCTTAATGGGTAAGATCAATTTAACTCAGATGATGTTTCTTAACCTAATTGTGAATATAATATACTTTTCTGTTTTTATGAAAAAACTGGTTATTATAAAAGCTATTTTAGGAGAAAATTATTTTCTTTAGCTTTTTGACAGTGGCTAGATGTTAGTGTGAGTCGCTACTGAGTAAATATTAAGAAAAGATAAGTGAGAAAGTGGAAGTAGTCCCTTAACTATCACAAGATTATTTGTAACTTTAAAAAAAAATTTTATTGAATTTATTGGGGTGACATTGGTTAATAAAATTATATAGGTTTCGGGTAAACAATACTATAATGCATCATCTCTTATGTGATATTGTGAGTTCACCCAAATAATGTATTCTTTTAAATAGGTTTGTAATGTATCTATTTAAAGCCTTTTGCATTCCCCCCTTTCATGGCTCTGCTGAGCCTGTCCACCTTTCTTTCCCTTTTTCATTTATTTTTAAATTTCATTTTCCTGCATGTCATGTGATTTTGGGACTTCCTGTTTGATGAATTGCAGTTTCTGGTGTTTTTACTCCTACAGTGCTCCATCTAATAGTCTTTCCCCTCCCATTTCCTGTTCTCCCTTTCCCAGTTCATCATATTTTTCTTATTTCTACATTAGGATTTCTGTTCAAGTAATTTTCTTACTCAGTAACTCTTTGCTATCAACTGTAAAGAGCTATTATAACTCATGAGAAATATAAAAAAAGGTAGTTATTAATGGGATTGGTAAAGAAGCATTTCTTTTTAGTAATTCAGCGTAAATTAAAGGAAAATATATTATTAACAGGATATGTAACTTAAAGCTTTAGTGATCCATTGGTGCACTTTGTACTTTTTAATTTGCTTAATTTAGGTTTTTAAATCACTCTTAATATGTTTTACATAATATATTAAGGCTTAAAGTAAAAGTAAAATTTAGAGACATTACATTTTAGAAGGGCTTTTTTTTTGCTGAGATTAGAGCTTTCAACTAGAAAAGTGATCTGAGTTTTGATTCAGTTTTCCAAGAGTACTAAATATCAGTGAATTGAGCCTTTACCTTCCAAAATGAAGATTATTTATTGTTGGCTTATTAAATTAGGGGGCCTACTAGTTAATAGGAATTCTAAAAGCCCTGTAAAAATTTGTAACTTGATATCGCTGATTTTATTTTGGCAGACATAGTCATTGAATGGGGGAATATGTGAGGAAATGTAGTAGGCATTTTATGTATTTTCTATCTTAGAGTTTTTAGTTTCTTAGAGACTGCATGGAATAGAGGAAATATTGTGTGATCTTTGGAGTCAGAAAGACCTAGAGTTTGCATCTCGGCTCCACTATTTATTAACTTAGTGATTTCAAGTAAACTGCTTAACTCCCCAGTGCCTCCTATACAAAATACCCCTTGTGGTAGGGTAACGGTATATTCCTTCTAGAACTTTGAAAATTAGTTGACATTAGAATGGATAAAATTAGATATATGCAGAAGGCACTTAAAAAAAACATGCCATCTCCTGGGTCAAAAATAGGAAAGAGAAGGTCTTGCTAACCAGAAGGTGAACTCTTGAGCACATGGCTCAGATGAGAACTAACGTTGGATGAGAACTAACCTTGGGTGCTCAGCACCTATTATAGTTCCCAGCCCATCACAAGCACTTTGAAATGTTTTTGATTGAATTAAACAGATGACGTTAACATATCTAAACAAAGCCTTCGCCAGCAGAAATAAAATGGATGGTCAGCACTGAATGTTGAAAAAGTTGAAAAGCAGAATTATACACTGCTGTACAAAGGGAAGAAGATACATCATCTGTGGTTCATGAAAATTCTGCTGACCAGGAAGGTAGTCTCTTGAGGGGCAAGAATAGGTGGTCAGTCCCCACTATGGCCTGGCTGAAAGATCTGTATCCCTTTACTGATTCCATATTCATCAAGCATTGATTCCAGTCACTCATTTAACTTCCTGATATAAATGTTGATGTACAGTTGAAAGTGTAAATAAGGATTATGTGGCATTGGTGAGGTTATGATCAATATTCTCAAAGTCCAGTCAGCATGATAATATATTTAATAACAAAATTAGTACAACATAATTCTGGTTTATAGTTAGTCACTTTTTGATTTTTATTTGCGGGTTCTGAACGTGAATATTTGATTAATAGACTGTGGATTGCAATGAGTTTACCAAGATAATGTCTTCCTGTTACCATCCCTTCCGTCTTCACTTCTAACATTTATGTTGCTGCCCTTACCACAGATTTGACTTCTCCTTCTACTCTAGACAAAATTTGAGCATAAAAAGAGTATTTTGCCTATTTTATAGTGGTAGCACTTGAGAGACTTTCTGCTTTAAAGTATTAAGACAGTGCCTGACCTGCATTAGTCTCTCCACAAATATTAGTTTTCTACCTCTAACTCTCTTATAACTGTACTTAAAGATACTTTTAATAAAAAGTGGTGTTTGTAAGAATGTCAATTTGGGAATAGTTATATATACACACCTTATGTAAAGAGTGCTGGAAAACTATTGATACTTAGATTGGAGTGGGCTGAAAAATGGAAAATGACAGGGCTTATTTAGAAAATTGAAAGTTTCAAAGTGTAGAAATTATTTTGTGAATGATCAAAGGTGGTGTAAGCTACCGATGTTACTTCAAAAAATAGCTCATTAAGCTTTATGCTGTTCAGATAGCTGGCTCATTCTCATTTAGGTTTAGGCTTAAATACCAGCTTTTTAAGAGGCTTTCTCCTCCTGTTCACCTTATCTAATAAGAGTTTGAGAAACCTTTGCTAACCACTCTTAAGTAAGTACCCTCTATCATTGTATACTCTTCATTTCTGTCATAGGATCTATCAGTTTTTCATTATCTTATTTGTTGATTTACCAACTCATATACCTCACCCACTGTGTTATGAACTCCACGAAAGCAATGACAAGTAGCCTGTTTTATTCACCTATGAAACTCTGTCGCCTAGTATAGGACCTGACACTTATTAGGTAGAATGAAAATGCTTACTGAATGAATTAATGCAGATTATTTCAGCAAAATGAATGCTATGAGTTAGAGATTACTAGAGGGACAAGATGGAGAGACACTCGTTGCCTTCCATAAATTTACCTGCAGGATTCCAGCTGAGGGCTTCCTATACTTGTATAGCTTTCATTTTCATTATATAGCTTTTATATCTTCATTAAATAGGCTGGATGCTTGATAGTCAGGGGCATGTGCTTTTTCTTTCATTTTCATTATATAGCTTTTATATCTTCATTAAATAGGCTGGATGCTTGGTAGTCAGGTGCATGTGCTTTTCCTTTCATTATTTTTAAGTAGAATATTTATTAAATAGAATTTATATTATTTATTTATATCAGCAAACCTGAAGTAAGTACGTGAGTCTTTGCTCAGTATAAACAATACATGGAATTAGTCACTTTGAATCTTGTGATGCTAGTTTTAAAATGAAATTATGTTTTCCCTGTAAATATTTCACATTTTAATCCACTTTATCCAGTCCACTTGGAGGTTATTGAACAATTTTTGCAGACTGTAATATTATTTATATAGTATTGGACTGATTCTAACTCTGGTATTACAAAATGTTATTAAGTTTTCTTGTAGACCAGTTTTTTGTGCATTTTCTTTTGTGGTAGATATGAGAGACGGTACGTCACCACAAATACTAAGCTAACTTATTTTTTTTTAATATTGTATTCTACTAAGTTTCCAGGTAATTTTTTTTTCAAGAGATAAGGACAGGTTTGTGAAAAACAGAATTTGTCATTTGGAATTGCTTTAATGGAATTAGACTACTTGTGGTATTTATCCCATTCACTGCAAAGTTTAGTGACCTTTTAGGAGTTGAGCAACTTGTTTCATTTTTGTGTGCTTTCTATTTTCCTGGGAAAAAAAACTATGAATTTTTAAAATCCTCCCCTGAGATATGTTTTATTGATTTTAGAGAGTAAATGGGGAAGAGAGAAACATTGATGTGAGAGAGAAAACATGTGTTGGGTGACTCCCATACATGCACCATTTCAGGCATCAAATTGCAATCTTTACGGTGCACTGGATGACGCTCTAACCAACTGAGCCACTTGGCCACAGCTAATATACATTTTTAAAGTGCACAATATTTTGTAATTTCATAGTGCCTCTTGATTTTACAACTGCTTTAAGATTTTTCAAATTTACAGTTGGGGTTCATACACTTAGATTTTAGATGACACTGGGTCTGAATATCATTATTGCATCTTGACTTTTTTTCTTCAAATATTGGTTGGAGGACAGTTTCAAATCCAGATAGTAGTTAATGCATATTATTATACTTTACATGCCATCTGATCACCCTTTTAAATGATTTATAGACAGCATATTTCTAATAGAGCACTCATAAAGTTGATTAAAAAATAATGTGTATAGATGTATCTTAAGATTAAATGTGTATGTTATAAATGGTGATTTTATACTATCATACTTTGAGGATTAAGTTAAACATTGATTCTGTTCCTTTCATACTCAGCTACTTTGATAACTTTTATTTTCTTTCATATTTTTTTCAATTACAAGATACTTTTTTCTTGAGTTTTTTTTTTTTAAGATTTTATTTATTTATTTTTAGAGAGAGGGGAAGGGAGGGAGAAAGAGGGGAGAGAAACATGAATGTGTGGTTACTTCTCTCACACTCCCTACTGGGGACCTGCTCCACAACCCAGGCATGTTCCCTGACTGGGACTTAAGCGACCCTTTGGTTTGCAGGCTGGCACTCAATCAATCCACTGAGCCACACAAGCAAGGGCTTGAGTTTTTTCATTGTATTTTTTTTCCATTACCATTTAGTCCTTTTATACCCCGGCCCTTTTCCACTCCACCCACCATAATCACCACACTTGTCCATGAAAATACTATTTTTTAAAATTTAAAGAATTTGCCCTAGCTAAATGGCTCAGTTAGTTGGAGCATTGTCCCATACACCAAAGGGTTGTAGGTTCCATTCCCCATTAGGGCACATGCCTAGGTTGTGGGTTTGATTTCTAGTCAGTGCCCATGGGAAGTAACTGATTGATGTTTCTCTCAGTCTCTCTCCCCATTTCTTTCCTTCTCCCTCTCTCTGAAATCAATAAACATATCTTTGGGTAAGGATTAAAAAAAATTCAAATTCAAGTGTATATAAAGTAAAATATAATAGTTTTCTTTAACATTTACACTCCCCAGAGAATCAGATTGTCTCTGTGTGTGTTTGCACATTTACACACAGGTTTGTGTATGTTTGTGATAAATACATCTTTTAATTCTGATAACAACACTAAATGCTCTATGGGCTGTATACACTTAAAGGACTGAGTAAAAGGAAACAGGCATGCCTTTCTTAGAAATGGTTTTGACTATTGATAAGGTAGATACATTTTTAGATGGAAGAAGGATCTATAGGAAGTATAGAGAGATGACATTCTATATTCAGCAAATGAATACCTTTAAGGTTCTTTCTTATAGAAGTAGTACCATGTTCATGGTTTAAATTTACATTTTGGGTCAGTTATTTTATGGTCATAAATACTTGAGTTCAGTGCTAATTTTAGGTATTTTGGGGTGGACCTTTAAAAATATATTTCATATAGATACTGTGATTTTAAATATACTCACTTGCTTCATAAAACTAGAAATTTTCACATTATCTTTTTAAATATATTTAAAAATATATTTAAATATATTTTTAATATAGTTAATATTAAAAGTTAAAAATAAGAATGATGACCTTTTAAACTCACTTTTAACCCCATGACTGTATTATTAGTAAAAGTTAGAAAAATATATTTTTAAAAATGTTTTTATTTTAATATATTTTTTAAAATAAACAAATTGCTTCTTGTTAAAAAGGAAAACCATCAGATAAACCAAAAGAAAAACCATTCATAATGTCAGTGCCATGTATAACTACTGTTCAGGTAGGAAACTGAAGACTATTAGGAGGAAGGATTTAAGGGAGACGGTATAAGCAGAAGTTATCTATGTTGGTGGTGTAGACTTTTTTCTACATTTAAACACACACAGTATGTTGAACTTAAGTATTTTACTGTTGTACTATGAAGACACAGTTAAATTATAAAGTAAAATTAATTGGAGACTAAAATTATATGAATATAATATTTGCCGCATGTTTTACCAGCTGTTCCTATTCAATGAGTTTGCTTTCTAATGAAATTGTAGCAAAATAATTCTGCCCTTCTTTTAAGATCTACTGTCTTAGCAGCTTTCAAGCATGCAGTGTTATTATAGTCACCATGCTGTATGTTACATTCCACAACTTACTTTATAACTGGAAGGTTGTGCCTCAAATTCTTTACCTTTGTTTTTGCTGTGATTTTGTTGTACTAGATTCATGAAGAGGACCATTAGTTATATTTTATCTGTAACGTTGAAAAGCAGTTATCATTGTACTTCTTCAATTAAAGTTTTTCAGGACTTCTTTCAGACCTTATTAAAAGGAAAAACTTCACTTATACAATTCATTCATATGTATTCATTCACCAAATGCTAAGAGTGCTACTGTCCAGCACTGTGCCAGGACACTGACCTTTTCCTGACTCTGAAAAGCTTCTAGTCTAGAAGGAAAACAGAGGAACAGAAGTAAACTAACTTAACCTACGGTATGGTAGTCATATGCATTGGAGCAGCAAGGAAAGTTCCCACCTAAGCACCACTGAAAAATCCTAGAGGAACTGACACTAAAAGTCCTATTTATTTAAAATTTATTGAGTTAATTGGTTAATAATATATAGGTTTCAGATATACAACATTATAATTTGATATTTGTAGACTATATTGTGTGTTCACTAAAACTCTAGTTTCCTTTTGTTATCATGTGCTTGACCCCCTTTACCTGATTCTCCTACTCCCTACCTACCTTTCATTCTGGTAGTCACCATTCTGTTGTATGTGTCTATGAGTTTTGTTCTATTTGTGTGTTTCACTTTTGTTTTATATTCCCCATATGAGCAAAATCATATGGTTTTTATCCCTTTGCACCTGACTTATTTTACTTAGCATACTACCCGCAAGATCCATCCATGTTGTTGCAAATGGCAATAATTCCATTGTGTCTGTGTACTTACACATGTATTTATATATCTGAATACATAAGAAGTGTCATTTTTCTTACTAGTATTTAGGTGGCCAATTCTAAGGAATTCCCTAATCTGGTAACTGTTCAGATTTTTACCAAAAAAAATTAAGTGCACCCTGGCCAGTGTGGCTCAATTGGCTGGAGCATTGTCCCAAAACTGAAAGGTGGTGGATTCATTTTCCAGTCAAGGCTCATGCCTTGGGTTACAGGTTTGTTCCCCGATCCTTGGTCCTTGGTCCAGGGTCCGGGAAGGTACAGTAGGCAGCAGGTTGATGCTTCTGTCTCACATCGATGTTTCTCTCTCTCTAAGCAAAGTGCTTTCTAAAAGCAATAAAAAAATGTCCTTGGATTAAAAAAAAAAAATAAGTACTACTAGTGTACTATAGCCTCATCACTCCATATCACCTTCCTATATGTTATACCAGGCTTGCCTCGCGATCTCTTTTGGAGGCTAATCTGTATTAAAACAAACTGGGGTTGAATATTTTTGTTTGTTGCTAATACTGTATTTGTTTTTATCTTCCAGGAGAGGATGTGTGGTCTTACGCAAAGGGGCTTCCTCACATGTTCCAACAGGGTGGCGTATTCTACAATATTATGAAGAAAACCATGGGTATAGTTAATTTATGATTTTATTTTTAGATACTATCTTCACTCAAGCTGTTAGGAGATTAAGAAAGTTTAGATAGTATTCTTCTAAAACTATTTCCAATGTGAATTTTAGGTATATATTCTTCTTTAGCAATTTGCCTAATTAAAGGGGATTATTATCCTGATACACTTGTGTTTTCTCTTATAACATTACTAAAAGTCTCATAACTTTCTTGCTCCTATTTTCTCATTTAAATTATGTATATGATTCTTAACAACTAAAGACAAATTGTGAAATTAGAGTCAGATTTGGTTACAACGCTAGTGACTATCCCAGAACCAGGTAATATAGGTTTTTGTTGTTGTGTTTTGGCTATAATTATTATGTATACCCTAGTGCCTTCTGGATTGTAGGAAACAGCTCATTTGACATTTAACTGCTTTTTACCTTGTGTGTGCATTGTTTATAAAGGCATGTGTGAGTGTGTAGCTGTATCTTTATAGTTTTAAGATCTTAAGAAAAAGGATGCCAGTGTGTATATTTGGAAAACACATGTTTTTTCAAAAATTTAATGTGAATGCTTTCAGCTTCAGACTTTATCATGCTGGCTTATCTCACTTCTTTACCTACCTGACCTCAGTAGACATTACATGAATAACCTCTGTTTTATGGCTTTTATCTCTTCCTCACTTTTTCCTTCATTCTTAACCACCACTCCACCCAATTTGGCTATTGTAGAAATGTTCAATCATACGTAAAAGTAACAAGAATAAAAGTATAATGAACCCGTATTTACCCACAGCCCAGCTTCAACAATTATTAGTACATTTCTACCCCATATTAATTGTACTATTATAAAACAAATCCCACACATAATGTATCATTTTTAAGAACTTCAATGTGAATCTTGTTTTTTCTTTTTAAGAAGTAACCATAATACCATTATCTCATTTTAAAAAATAGAGCCAAATATCCAGTATTTAAATTTCCTTCATTTTTTATTATCTCAAAAAAAAAATTTTTTTTTTTAAGAGACCAAAGAATGACTTGCTTTCTCTCTCCCTCCCTTTCTTTCTAAGACAGGATTATTGAAGCATAATTGGCATGTAGTAAAATTCACCCTTTTAGGTATATAGGTACATAGATTTTGACAAACATAAACAGTCATGTAACCATCACCACAATCAAGATAGAGAATGTTTTCATTATTCCAAAAAGTTCCCTTATGTCCCTTTTAATTAATCCCTTGCCTTCACTCCCAGACCCTGGCAACCACAGATTTGTTTTTTATCTCTATTATATTTGCCTTTTTCATATCACCATATTAAATGGAATTATATAATGTAACCTTGTGTGTCTGGCTCCTTTGGTTTAGCACAGGGGTTGGCAAGTTGCTGCGTGTGAACTATATCAGGTCCACTGCCTTTTAAATATAAAGTTTTATTAAAACACAGCTGCGCTCATGTGTACATGGCTGTTTCACACTACTGTGGCAGAATTGAGTATTTGTGACAGAGGCTTTATGGTCTGCAAAACCTAAAATACTATCATGTTGCCCCTTTACAAAAAAGAAATTGCCAGTTTCTTTGTTAGCCTAATGCTTTTGCAAGTCATCTGTTTGGTTGCATGTGTTAGTAGTTCATTGCTTTTTATTGCTAAATCGTATTCCATTGTATATATTTATCACATTTTTAAAAATTCATAACCAATTGAAGGACATATGTCTTTTTTCTTGGTTTCAGTTATTGGCTACTATAAACACAGCCACTGAAAACATTTATGTACAGGTCTTTGTGTGGGCATATGTTTTCACTTTTCTTTGGTAAATACCTAGGAGTGGGATTGCCGAGTCATATGCTAAATATATGCTTAACTTTAAGAAATTTCCAAACCATTTTTCAAAGAGGCTGGACCATTTTATATTCCTAGCACTATATTAGAGTTCCAGGTGCTCTGTATTCTTGTCAGTATCTAGTAGTATCACTTTTTGTTTTTAAAACCATTGCAAAAAGTTTATAGTACTATTTCATAGTGGTTTTAATTTGTATTTCCCTAAAAACTAATGATGTTGACAATCTTTTCATGTGCTTATTTGCGGTTCCTCCCCACCCCCATTTTAAAATTGGCTTGGAGTTTTTAAATTGAGTTTTGAGAGTTCTTTATATATTCTGGGCACACCTCATTTATTAGATAACTGTTTTGCAAGTATTCTCTCCCAGTTTGTAACTTCTGGGTTTATTCTTTTCATGGTATCTTGTGAAGAGTAGAGCTTTCTAATTTTGATAACCAATTTAACATTTTTTCTTTTATAATTTATACTTTTTGTTTCCTATTCAAAAAATCTTTGCCTAATCCAAGGTCACAAAAATTTTTTGTCTTCCAGAAGTTTTATAGTTTTATATAGCTTAGGTTTATGATGCATTTCAAGTTGATTTTTTTATATGTTGCAAAGTGTGAGTTGAAGTTTTCTTTATGTATGGATGTCCAGTTGTTCCAGCAACATTTGTTGAAAAAGGTACTCTTTATCTGTTCAATTACTTTGATACCTTTATCAAAAAATGATCATGAATCATACGCTTGAGAAGGGCAAGTTATGTGCAACATGTATGTCAGTAAAGTTACTTGTTAAAAATCATTTGACCATATACATGTGGGTCTATTTCTAGAGTCTTCTTAAAAATTGTTTTGAATATTCTAGGTGCTTTGTTTATCCATATAAATTATAGAATGAATTGTCACTTTTTACAAAAAGCCTGCTGGGATTTTTATTGTGATTGTGTTGAATGTGAGATCAAATTGAGGACAATTGATATTTTGACATCACATCTTCTGGTTCATGAAAATGTTGTATTTCTACATTTATTTAGGTCTTCTTTAATTTCTCTTACCAAAGTTTGTAATTTTGTAATATAATTATTACACATCTTTTGTTTACTTGTACCTAAATATTTCATGTTTTGGGATGCTGTTGTATAACACATTTTTAAAAAACTCTATTTTCCTATTCTTCATTGCTAGTGCTCAGAAATAAGATTGGTTTTTATGCATTGACCTTGTATCCTGTGGCCTTGCCAAACTCACATATTAGTTGTTGTAGCTTTTTATCAGATTTTCTGGGATTGTCTGTGTAGGTCATTATATCATTTGCAAATAAAAGACAGCTTTATGTTTAATTTCTTCCTTTTCAGGCCATATACCTTTTATCTTCTTCCTCCTGCCTTATGGCACTGACTGTAAATAAGTTCAGTGTTAAATAGGAGTGGTGATAGTGGATATCCTTGCCTTGTTGCTGATCATTCAGTCTATAGGTTTTTCAGAAATGCCCTTTATCAGGTTGAGGTTGCATTCCCTTCTATTCCTTGTTTGCTGAAAGTTTATATTGTAAATGGATGTTGAATTTTACTAGGTGCTCTTTTCCTGCATCAATTGAAATGATCTTAAGGGTTTTTTTTTTCTTTAATTTGTTGATAGGGTTGAATTCATTGATTGACTTTTTTTTGTTACCTTTTTAAAATTATTATTTTTTATTTTTCAATTGCAGTTGACATTCAATATTATATTAGTTTGAGGTGTACAGCATAGTGGTTAGACATTTATATAACTTATGAAGTGATCCTCCTGATAAGTCTAGTACTTTTGATGCCATATATAGTTATTGCATTATTATTGACTATATTTCCTATGCTGTCCTTAACAACCCTGTGACAATTTGTTGATTGATTGTTTTAAAATATGAACCAACTTTGCATGGTGGATTCAAGTGCTTATATATTTTTTTAATTCTTTATTTTATTGATTATGCTATTACAGTTGTCCCATTTTCCCCCTTCACTCCCCTCCACCCTGCCCACCCCCTCCTACCCACAATCCCCCCTTTAGTTCATGTCCATGTGTCATAAGTTCTTTAGTGTCTACATATCCCATACTATTCTTACCCTCCCCCTGTCTATTTTCTACCTACTGTCTATGCTACTTATTCTCTATATCTTTTCCCCCTCTCTCCTCCTCCCACTTCCCTGTTGCTAACCCTCCATTTGATGACTTTTTTTTCTACTGTTCATATTTTTAATCTTCATTTTCTTAGGTAAGTCCCCTTAACATTTCATACAGTAAGGGCTTGGTGATGATGAACTCCTTTAACTTGGCCTTGTCTGAGAAGCACTTTATCTGCCCTTCCATTCTAAATGATAGGTTTGCTGGATAGAGCAATCTTGGATGTAGGTCCTTGCCTTTCATGACTTGGAATACTTCTTGCCAGCCCCTTCTTGCCTGTAAGGTCTCTTTCAAGAAATCAGCTGACTGGGAACTCCTTTGTAGGTAACTGTCCCCTTATCTCTTGCTGCTTTTAGGATTCTCTCCTTCATTTTTTACCTTGGCTAATGTAATTATGATGTGCCTTGGCGTGTTCCTCCTTGGGTCCAACTTCTTTGGAACTCTCTGAGCTTCCTGGACTTCCTGAAAGTCTATTTCCCTTGCCATATTGGAAGTTCTCCTTTATCATCGTTTAAATAAGTTCTCAATTTGTTGCTTTTCCTCTTCCCCTTCTGGTACCCCTATAGTTCGGATGTTGGAACATTTAAAGGTGTCCTGGAGGTCCCTAAGCCTCTCCTCATTTTTTTGAATTCTTGTTTCTTCATTCTTTTCTGTTTGGTTGTTCCTTCCTTCCTTCTGGTCCACTCCATTGATTTGAGTCCCAGTTTTCTGTCCCTCACAATTGGTTCCCTGTGAGTTTTCCTTCATTTCTCTTATTGTAGCCTGCATTTGTTCATCTAATTTATTTCCAAAGTCTACCAATTCTGTGAGCTTCCTGATCACCAGTGCTTTGAACTGTGCATCTGGTAATTCTGCTATCTCTTGGTCACTTAAAAAAATTGGTTCTGGGGCTTTCAAATATGTTTGAGCCATCTTTTAAATTTTCCTTTCGTCTGGTTGCGGCTGTTTCGTAAGGGCGGGGTAGCCTTAGGTGTTCACCAGGGCGGGGTACCTCAGTCGCTGGGTTGTGACGTTTTATGTGGGGGCGGGGTCTGAGAGGGAACAATGGCGCCTGCTCTGCTCTCTCTAGGACTTCCGTCCCCTCCACTGCCTCCCACAAGCAAATTGGGCCCTTCTGGTGCCAGCTCCTGGGCGAGAGGGCTTGTGTACTTTCTCAGACTCCCTGGGTTTCCCCAAGGAGCCTCCTGTGAGGCTGAGAGAATCTCCCAGCCTCAGCTCCCAGTCGGTGCTCTTAGGCTTTGTTTCCCGGCGGCGCTGGGTCCCTGGGCCGTGCGGTCTGTGTCGCTGCCCGTTTTCGCTTAGTTTGTCTGTGCGCGAATGTGTGGCTGCGGACAGCCAGCTGCCTTGAGCCCCTCACTGGGTCTGCTAGTCGCCTCCCGAGCCCAGGGTCTGCCACCCGTCCGTCAGCTGCCATCTGCGCCCTGCGTACTTGCATCTGCCAGCCAGCGTTTCTTCCCACTGGGACCCTTCTCCGCAGGCCTCCGACTCCACCCCTACTTACCGGTCTGGATGTACTGTAGTCTGACTTCTGTTCAGTTCATTTTTCTCTGTTCTGGTTGTTTTTTGTTTCTCAATTTTTGTTGTCCTTAGTTTTGGTTGCGCGAGGAGGCACAGTGAGACTACCTATCCCTCCAGCTTGGCCGGAAGTCCTATATTCTGTGTTTTTGCGTGTGTCTGTATTCATGAGGTTTAATAGTATGTAGCTTTCTTGTAATGACTATAGTCAGGAAGGGTATTATTGGCTTCATAAAGTAGAGTAGGGAAGTATTCATTCCTCTTCTGTTTTCTATTATATCTTGTAACAGTTTTTATATTATTTCTTTCTTAAATGTTTGGCAGAATTTACCAGTGAAACCATTTGTTCTTGGAATTTTCTTAGTTGGACAATTTTTAACTGTGAATTTAATTTCTTAATAGTTATCCCTAATAAGATTATCCCTTTCTTCCTGAGCAAGCTTTTTTAGTGTTGTCTTTGAAGAAATCTATCCATTTCATCCAAGCTGATCAATTTTATTGGCATAATATTGTTTATAATATTCCGTTACTGTCTGTTAGGACTATAGCTCTTTCATTTCTAATACTGTTCCTCTCTTGTTTTGTGCCTTTCATGTTTTTGCTGACCAACTTTAGTTAATGGTTTATCAGTTTTCAAAGGAACAGCTCTTGGTTTCATAGGTTTTCTTTATTATTTTGCTGATTGCAGTTTCATTGATTTTTGTTCTTTATTTTTTCCTTCTTTATTCTTGCTTTGTTTTTAATTTGCACTCTTCTTTCTAGTTTCTTTGAGATGAAACTTAGATTATAAAGTTTTGTTTTTTAATGTAAGCATTTCAAGCTATAAATTTCTCCCTGACACCCCCTTTTTTGCATCCCTTTTATTTTAACTTTACATCTTTCACTTCATTCTACCTTCTGAAATATATTAACACCATTTAATGTTTTTTTAAAAGTTAGCATTTAATTAGAATTGATTTTAACAAATGTTACTGGGACAAGTGTGTGTACAATGCAAAAGAATGAAATTTGACATTTACCTCACACACTATAAAAGTAAACCAAACTGTATCAAAAACCTGAGCATGAGAGCTAAAACTAGAAAAATCTGAAAGACATAGGCATAAAACTTTATGATTTTGGATTAGGCAGAACCTTAGATATGACACCAAAAGTACAAGCATCAAAAGAAAAAAGTATATATGTTAAAAGCAAACTTCCGTGTTGCAAAGGACACCATCAAGAAAGTGAAAAGACAACCCACAGAATGGGAGAACATTTTTGCAAATTATATATCTGATGATAGATTTGTATCTAAAATGTAAAAGAACTCAAAAAACCCCAATTAAAAATTGACAAAAGATTTAAATAGATATTTCTCCAAAGAAAATATATAAACAGCCGATAAGCACATGAACTGATGCTCAGGGAAACACAAATCAAAACCATAGGAAGATAGTACTTCACACCCACTAGGGTGACTATAATTAAAAAGACAGATAATAAGAACTGTGAGCAAGGATGTAGAGAAGTTGGAACCCTTGTACACTGCAGGGAATATAAAATGGTGCAGCTGCTTGGGAAAACAATTTGGTGGTTCCTCAAAAGATTGTTTTTATTGTTCTTTTATTACAGTTGTCCCAATTTTGCCCCTTTTGCCCTCTGCCACCCAGCCCATACTGTGCTCCCACAGTCAATCCCCAACCGTTGTCCATGTCCATGGGTCATTCATATATGCTCTTTGACTAGTCCCTTCCCCTTCTTTCCACCATTATCCCCCTCTCACCTCCCCTCTGGCCACTTTCAGTCTGTTCCATGTATCTATGCTTCTGATTCTATTTTGCTCGTTAGTTTATTTTCTTCATTAGAGTGAACAAAATAAATTGACGAGCAAAATAGAACCAGAGATATTGAAATTAAGAACAAACTGATAGTAACCAGAGGGGAGGTGGGAGGGAATAATGGGGGCACAGGGGGAAGGGCTGTTGGGAACATGTGTGAAGGACACATGGATAAAGCCAAAGGTGGGGACTAGGATCAAGGATGGGTAGTGAGGATGGATGGGGTGGGGGGAGTGGTGGTGGGGAAATGGAGACAACTGTACTTGAACAATAAAAAAAAATGTGAGAAAGTTACTTGAAATTATATTAAAGATTCTTTTTTTATAGTATTTGGATGTCTAAATATTTTACAGAAATACAATTTTCATAAACAGTGATTTTACCTGTAACAGAAAAAAAGAGAAATAAAGTGGAGGAAACTAAGAAAAAAAGAGTTCCAATTTTAGATTTTTTTGAGGAAACTCCATACTGTTTTCCACAGTGGCTGCACCAGTCTGCATTTCCACCAACAGTGGTCTAGGGTTCCCTTTTCTCCACACCCTTGCCAGCACTTGTTGTTCATTGATTTATTAATGATAGCTATTCTGAGAGGTGTGGGGTGATATCTCATTGTGGTTTTAATTTGCATTTCTCTGATGGCTAGTGATGTTGAGCATTTTCTCATATGTATATGGGCCATCTGCAGGTTTTTTGCCCATTTTTTAATTGGGTGGTTTGTCTTCCTAGCGTTGGGTTATATGAGTTCTTTATATATTTTGGAGATTAAACCCTTGTCTGATATGTCATTGGCAAATATGTTTTCCTGTACAGTCAGTTCCATTTTTATTTTGCTGATGTTTTCTTTAGCCATGCAGAAGCTTTTTAATTTGATGTAGTCCCATTTGTTTATATTTTCCTTTACTTCCCTTACCCTAGCTAGGAGATACATTGGTGAAGATATTGCTATGCTGCTGTGCGGAATATCTGAAATTTACTGACTGTGTTTTCTGCTAGGACATTTTGGTATCACAACTTATATTTAAGTCCTTTATCCATTTTGAGTTTATTCTGGTGTATGGTGTAAGTTGGTTGTCTAGTTTCATTTTTTTGCATGTACCAGTCCAGTTCTCCCAACATTTATTGATAAGACTATTTTTACCCCATTGTATGCTTGTGCCCCCTTTGTCGAAATATTAATTGTCCATAGAGACATGGGTTTATTTCTGGACTTTCTGTTCTTTTCCATTGATCTATGTCTGTTCTTATGCCAATATCAGATTGTCTAGATTACAGCGGCCTTGTGGTACAGTTTAATACCAGGTATTGTTATCCCTCCAACTTGGTTCTTTCTCAGGATTGCCAAGGCTCTTCAGAGTCTTTTTTTGGTTCCATATAAATTTTTGGAATATTTGTTCTAGATCTGTGAAGTATACCATTGGTATTTTAATACGAATTGCATTGAATCTATAGACTTTTTAGTAGAATGCACATTTTAATGATGTTAGTTCTTCCAATCCATGAACACAGTATATGCCTCCATTTATTTGTATCTTCCTCAATTTCTTTCTTCAATGTTCTGTACTTTTCTGAGTACAGGTCTTTTTGTATCTTTGGTTAAATTTACTCCTAGGTACTTTATTTTTCTTGTCGGTATAGTAAATGGCATTTGTTTTCCTAGCTTTTCTTTCTGATAGTTCTGTTGGCGTACAAAAATGCCATTGATTTCTGAATATTGACTTTGTATCCTGCTACTTTACCAAAATCATTTATTAGGTCAAGTGGCTTTTTGATGGAGACTATAAGGGTTTTCTATTTATACTATCATGTCGTCTGTGAATAATGAGTTTTACTTTCTCCTTTCCGATTTGAATGCCTTTTCTCTCTCTTTCTTCCTTTCTTCCTTCTTCCTCCCTTCCCTCCTTTCCCTCCCTTCTTCCTCTCTTTTCTTTTTTCTCTTTTCTTTTGCTGATTGCTGTGGCTAGATCTTCTAGTACTATGTTGAGTAAGAGTGGCAAAAGAGGACACCCTTGTCTCATTCCTTTTAGTTTTTTCCCACTGATGTTGGCAGTAAGTTTCTTGTATATGGCCTTTATGTTGAGGTATGCTCTCTTTATTTGTGCTTTGCTGAGTATTTTTATCACGAATGGGTGATGGATTTTGTCAAATGCTTTTTCTGCATCTGTTGTTATGATCATAGGTTTTTTGTATTTCATTTTGTTTATGTGGTGTATTATGTTTGTTGATTTGTGAATATTGTACCATCCTTGCATCCCTGGGATGAATCCCACTTGATCATGGTGTATGATCTGGTTATTCAAAAGGTTTAACATAGACTGACTATACAACCCAGCAGTGCCATACCCAAGAGAAATGAAAACATGTATATATAAAACTTGTACACAAATGTTCATAATAGCATTATTCATAATAGTCAAAAGTGGAAACAACCCAAATTGCTATACCGTGGTGATTGGATAAATAAGGTGCTATATATCCATACAATGGAATATTATTTGGCAATAAAAAGGAATGAAGTATTGGTACATGCTACATCATTATGAACCTTGAATGTATTATGCTACATGAAATAAGCCAGTCACAAAAGTCCATATATGTTGCATTCATATGAAATGTCACAGAATAGGCACACCTAGAAAGAGAGTAAATCAGTGATTGCCTAGAGCTGGAATGGGGTTCGGCGGGGGGAGTGGGAGTGACTGCTTGCTAGTGGGTTCAGGATTGCTTTTTGGGTCATGAAAATTTTCTAGGAGTGATTGGGGTGATAAGTGTACAACTCTGTGACTATACTAAAAACCATTCAGTTATACACTTAAAATAGGTGAATTATATCTCAATAGAGCCAATATATATTTTTTAAATGTTTTCTGTGGCATCTATCCTTATTAGGTAATTTAGTGTTCTGGAGAAAGAACATCTGAGATCAAATTTTGGTTCTATCACTTACTCCCAGTGTGACTTCTAAGTTTTAGTTCCTTTATTTGTAAAGTGGTTATGGTAATCTCAGGGTTGTAGTTAGGGTAAAATGAGACAGTGCACATGTAGCAGTTAGCAAAGGGCCTGCTACTGAAAAAATACTTGGCTAATTTTTGTTATTAGTATTTAAATTCTAGTTGTTATTTATGGCATTATTTAAAATTCTGTTGATTATAATATATCTATTTGAAATGGGTCATCAGAAAATGATTTTATCTTTCAAAATACAATTTCTTCTAATATTTGTGGTAAAATTTTCTCTTTTTTTAGGGCAGGTTCATGTGGCAAATCATTAGTATTATCTTGTGGTGAAAGGATCAAGCCCTCCTCACTTGGCAAACATGAACCTATATCCTCCAAAAACTGGAAAAGAACATACTTCTCTTACTTTGTTAAAATCCACCCTAATAGATATATGGTATATCTACATTTGAACAGAAATATTGGCCAATAAAACTAAATGAGTTTAGTTATATTTGGAAAGGTATTCTAAAATTAATTTGCTTACAATGTAGAAAGTTTTCTTGCAGGTCTTTATACAGAGATAAATGCAGAAGATGAATGGCAAATTTAGTTTTAACCTCTGCACAGAGATATCCTTCAATTTATAGTGTTCAGTTTTGCTTGTGTTTGAACTTTATAAAAGTGGAATTATGCAATATACCTTCTCTGTGACTTGTTTTATGCAATACTTTTTCAGATTCATTCATATTGATGGGTTTAACTATAGTTCATTTTCAGTGCTGCATATTATTCTATTGTATCATTTTAATATAACTCATCCATTGTTCTAATGCATTTTTGGGTAGTTCTCTCTGCCAAAAATGTGCAAGAGGAAATTCTGTTGATTTTTATTCATTGGGTTGTATTTATGGATTTTTATTCAATGATAATTCACTTACCAAATAAATATTCTTAATAACCTACAAAACTGAGGACAACCTAAATGCCCACAAAACAATCTAGAGTTCACTCATCCTCTTGTTCTCTGAAATTGTATAGCACTTAACAATTTCTTTTTAACTAGCTTGCTTTTGCTTTTGTATTTTGTCATAAATATACCCATAAGCACCTTGTGTTATTAAAAGTTCTCTATTTCATCTTTCTTTTAACATGGAAAAAGTCTCTGCTTTTAGAAAATTTGAAAACCCTTAATTTTTTTTTTTTAGCGTACTTGAAGTGTACTTAGAGTAACATTTAAAATGTAGGGATATTGGATAGTTTAAAAAACAGGCAGTTTTTGTATTTTCAGGCTGCAAAATGTGTAAAATTTTGAAATACCATGTAGTGAGACCAAAACGCTCAACTAGAAAAATAAAGAAAAGCCTGCTTTAAAGTTCTCTCCTCTACTGCTGCATTAGTTGACTATCAGAAGTAAATTGCAGTGGGGTATTTTGAGGAGCATTAGTAGCTCAGGCTTATTTTGGTGATTCTGATATACCAGAAAGGAATAAGAGGAGTAACATGAAATATAAATATTTTAAAGAAATTGAATTGAAAAAAAAAAATTTTAATTTATTGTGATCAGGTGTCAGTTCTTAGTTATACCGAAGTCACAATGCATTAATCCTAGCTTTCCTACAAGTGTTCCATAAATACTGCTTCAACTGTGGAATATCTTATTTTGAAAGTTCATCTTTTTTATGTATTTGTGAAAAATATATACTTATGTCATTGAGAAAACAGCTTTCATTCAGGTATTGTGTAATTCAGTAGAATTATTTATTCTTAATTTAGCACATACTGTGCAACATCGTTTTGTAACACTTTGCCCTTGTAGATATTTTTGCAAAGTTTATCATTTGAATTTTAGTAAATGAAAATATATTTTCTTACTAGTTTACTGTAAGCCATTGCTTTGCTAACACTATTGCTAGTATTTTCCTTATAGTTCAGCTGTTTGTTTCAACCCTCTTTCCTAACTTTGTGGTAGGTTAATGATATATACATACAATCAGGTAGTTATATTTGTCTTATATCTCTCTACACAGATACATAGGTTATATGTGTATATATTTTTCTGAGCCATTTGAGGATTACAGGTATTATGACATTTTGCTCTAATTATTCAAGTATCTTTCAAAAAGGAGTGTATGTTCTTACATAAGCCCAATGTAAAAATGGTGTATTCTTTTAAACATCACCTGTGGTACTAGTTTAAGGTCTGTCGTGATGTACTTTTTTGTAATAGTATTAAATTCTACTAATAAGTAAATTATTTCCTGATTAATTTTGTTTTGAAAACTGTTATCTTTAAATTACTTAAAATTTACTATTGCACCTAAAATTGTCCTTACTGCACTTTTAAAGTAACATTTTAATATGTTAAATATCTTTTCTCCTTCTTTAGGTATGGCTGATGGCAAGCATTGTACTTTTCCACATCTGCCTGGCAAAACCTTTGTCTATAATGCTTCTGAAGATAGATTGGAGTTGTGTGTGGATGCTGCAGGACATTTCCCCATCGGTCCTGATGTTGAAGACTTAGTTAAAGAGGCTGTAAGTCAGGTTCGAGCAGAGGCTACTACAAGAAGTAGGGAATCCAGTCCCTCACATGGGCTATTGAAACTAGGTAGTGGTGGAGTAGTGAAAAAGAAATCTGAGCAACTTCATAATGTAACTGCCTTTCAGGGAAAAGGGCATTCTCTGGGAACTGCATCCAGTAACCCACAGCTTGATCCAAGAGCTAGGGAAACTCCAGTTGTAAGGAAGCATAACACAGGGACAGACTTTAGTAATAGTTCCATTAAGACAGAGCCTTCTGTATTCACAGCTGCTTCTAGTAACAATGAGCTTATTCGAATAGCTCCTGGAGTAGCAACAATGAGAGACGGCAGGCAGCTTGATCCTGATTTGATTGAGGCCCAGCGAAAAAAATTGCAGGAAATGGTTTCTTCCATTCAGGCTTCAATGGACAAGCACTTGAGGGATCAAAGTACAGAGCAGTCACCATCTGATCTTCCTCAAAGGAAAGGAGAAGCTATGAGTTCATCTGTGCAGTCTAGGGGTCTTCAGACTGGCTTACCTGAATCTTTTTCTTTAACTGGTGGCACTGAAAATTTGAATACAGAAACAACTGGTAGCTGTGTGGCCGAGGCACTGGGAGCAGCATTTGCCACAAGGTCAAAAGCACAAAAGGGAAATTCTGAAGAGGAACCTGAAGAGATGGATAGTCAAGATGCTGAGATGACAAACACAACTGAGCCAATGGATCACTCTTGATTTTATTAGAGGCTAATAAAGCAGAATGTTTATTGTGAATATGTAATATTTGTTGGCTGGGCCACATAATTTGATTAGTCATTAAATATCTTGTACTTATATAATACAAAGATTATATCTTGTTATTCAGTGCATGATACAAGTGTGTGTTTGGCAATAGCTTTTAATATACTGCTGCCCAGGCTGGCTCTGAATTCCTATAAATTAGTTATTAGATCTGCTGAGATGAGTTTCTTCCATATATGTGGTTCATTGGAAGTTCTTTGTAATTTTAATTCCATAAAAGTTTTAATGTTTCAAACATAAAAATTCTTTTGCAAAATATGTTTGATTTCTGAAAAGGTCAGGACTGGGAGGGAATGAGACTTTGCTACTATTGATGTCATCAAGATAACCATACCACTTACTAGAGTGTCAGAGATTTATGTAAATTTGAAGGTTATCCAAACTAAATTGTATCTTAAAATTGGAAAAAGGATTTTATTAAACACTGGGATCCTGACATTTCTGTGAATGTAAACATTCATAGAGATATGCATTCTTCATGAAAATATCTTGAGAATAGAGTGTAATGATAAAACATTTTGCTGCTTTGAGCAAAGGATGGGGAAAATGTCTGTTCTAGAATGATAAAGTCAGTGTGATTCAGTAATGTTGCTGTCTGAGCCAAAACAGCCAGTTGTGTGCTCTGTTGTTGATAATATGTTACCATTATTTTTTGAATCCTGGCCTGGTCAAGTACCACCAAGTTTTTTTTTTTTATCTTGCAGAAAAGTTGATTGCAGAGTGTGATAGAAAATACAAAAATAATGGTAGCAGTAGTTAATCCCTAATTTTCAGAGTTTGTCAGGTTCACAATTTATAAATAAGAGTTTATCTTTATGAATGAGTTACATTGTTCTATGATTTTGATCAGTGGTATTTAAGCTTGTATATGCTATGTGTCTTTGACCCCCTTTGAACCAGTTTTCCTTTTTTCTCCCAAGTCCGTAAGCTTTTCTTTATTTGTTGGCTTTACTTGGATTTGGATGCAAATTTTACTGCATCATACCCTGATCAACTGGGCATTTGCTTAAATAGTGTATTCATCAAATCTTTAGTGCCAGTTTCCTCAAGAAGCAGTTTTCAAGCTTATTCCTTAAAGGCAGAGAATGTTTATCCTGAGATTGGTATTGCACTATTTTATCCTATTTTGCAAATTTGTATTCTGAAATGTACATTTCAATCCATCTTTTTCCTGTGTTCACTGAAATTAAGTTGAACTTGAATGGATGAAAGACAAAATATCTGTTAATACAATCTCTTATCTAGAGCATTCAAAGCCTGGCTGTCTCTGTTTGCACATGTAACAGATGCAGAACTGTGTTCGAATTCTAAGAAAATGTACATCAGAAAGTATATTATCAGGTGTTTAAAAATCTTAACCTGTTGATTCATAAGGTACATAGTGCTTTAATTTGTGTTTCCAAATAAGAGAGTTTTTAGTTTCCTTTCTATGAAAGTATCTCTGACTGAATCCACTTACTAAATGAAATAGTCCATTTTTGAATAAGGAAAGAAAGAATGGAGAATCTAGACATTTGCAGGTGATATCTGAGCAAGATAATATATTTGGGTTTTATCATATTTTCACATTTTAAAACCCCATTTTATATTTTATATCCATTCTTCTAAATTTCGAGTATCTTTATACCTAAATAGCAGGAAAATGTAGAACTTTTATACTGTGCACTAGTTTTGCATAAAGAACTACAGTTACCCAGCTACCAAATATTTCCCATTTAGTTAGTATAGGTGACTTCTGACTTAGACTAAAAATTATAAATATCACTAACCACTATAGTTATTTTTGGCTTTTCAGCCACTGAAACATGCCTCCCCCTCCCCTTGAGTTTAAATACAAGAAAACTTTAACAACCAAGTGCACTGCTTCCAGGTTCATGATATAATCACCTTTTCTTTTATAAATATCTTCTTCACCTGTGGCTTGGTATGTTTAGTTAGTAGTTGGCAAATATACTCTCATAGCATAAAGTAAGACTATCAGAAACATTTTTTGTCCCTATTAAATATTTTCATTTAGTCAAATTAAAGTGTACCTATGAACATTTAGAAGGGCTTCATCTCTGACAACACTATTAATTTCTCTCACCACAGCAATGCTATTTAGAAGCCCTAACTGGGTTAACTTAGATATAAATATGATAATAGTTTGGGTTCTCTTGTGATAAAGAATAAAAGGTTTAATTCTGAGAATTAGATTTCTTGAAATTATTTTAAAGCTGCTGAAATTTGATTGAGGTAATTAATAGTTTTTGATAGGTCAGCCTCTTTACAAAGAATTATAGGACAGAATTTGAGTTCTTAAATACTATTGTTTGTCCTTCCATATGGTTATCATAATCAAATGTAGGACTAGCGAATGATTATTTTTTAGTACTGTTGTTTGTGATCACCACAACTTTGAGTTCAGGCTAGAAATCATAAATCAGTTAAACTATTTTTTATCCCTAAATGTAACATCATAAACTATAATTCAGTCCTATAACTAAATTTGGTTTGCAGTGCTTTACTGAAAGTCAAAGTATAATTGTAATTTTTTTCCTTCAGTAATCCATTTTATAGTTAATCACGCCAAGTTTGAATTGATGTCCCAAAGTCCAGGTGGAATTGGAGATAGCGTATGTCTAGAATACTGGTAATGAGAAACTGGTTGAAATTGAAAAAAAAAAAAAAAAACAAGATAACTGCCAAATATAAGCTAGAATGTAATGAAAATGTTTACTCAGGAACTAGTTAAAGGGCAAGCATAAGATCCATTTTTCCTTTTTTCGCTGTTTCAGGTATTTTATTGGAAAATGTTAGGATAATAACCTGAGAAACAGCAAATTTCTGTACATTTTCTGATAATTTTTAGTTTGGTTTTACAATCAAGCCTACTGCTTGGAATCTGAAATGTATCTGTGATTTCGAGCCACAGGTCCTTATTGCCATTATTTTTTAGTATCTTCATTGGAAATGAGTAGACTTTTGTGTATGGCCTCTTATCTCAGGGAAGATCACTTGGTAGCAACTCATACTACTCATGACAGGTTTTTGAGAATTGTACTGACATCACATTAGCTACTAAATGCAAAGTTTATAAAAGTATTTTATGTAGTTACCTAGTAATACTGGCTGCTAATGGACATTTCTCTAAAAATTTAGACCTCACTAATAACTAATCTTTAGATATGAAATAAACTTGCAACTTCTCATTTGTCAATATAATGACAATATTATGTTTATTTCAGAATATCAATATAGTTTAATCTTCATTTTTTCAACACAAATGTTAATTGGCCCATACTTAAAATATGGCAGAGCAGATTTTGGGTTTGATGGTTCTCAAAACAAGGTTTCCATATTAAGATCTTCATAAAAGCCTTTGCAAAATCAGGTTAAACTCCATCTTAATGACCTTTTATAATAGTAGTAGTGAAGTAAATGCTCTGATTAAGTTGGGTAGACATGTCCTATATTTTAGGGTTTTATATAATTTAACAAAATTGTACAATGTCAAGGCCCTTCACAATTAACATAAAAAGTTAATTTCTCAGTCCTGCCCGGTAGGCTCAGTTCGTTGGATTATCATCTCATAACGGATAGGTTTCGGGTTTGATTCCCTGATCCGGGCATGTATAGGAGGCAACCCATCGATGTTTCTCTCTCACATTGATGTTTCTCTACCTTCCTCTCTTCTCTCTCTAAAAGCAATGACAAAATGTTCTTTGTTGAGGATTAAAAAAAAGTTAATTTTTCAAACCAGAACTATTCACTTGAAAACATACCGTAGTAGAATGTTTACTTAAGAAATAACAAAGGGGAGCTATATCCCCAATGTAAGGTTTATAGTTAACTGCAAAGTTCTGTCATTCTTAATAATTCTTCAAGATGCTAAGTATTTCATACTTCATAATACTTAAATCATGGGAATTTTAACGTTTGTTCCAAAATAGCAGAAATTGTAAAAATTGTGAATTGCTGGACAAAATGCCATTTACCTGTATATCTGACATTTAATTTTTTAAATTATGGAGTATACATGCTTTTGTAGTATAATAATACAATGATATTCTCTTGTAAAAGAAAGGAAAACTAGTAAAAAAAAGTTTTAGTTGATGTTATCTGCTTGTGAGTATCAGTTACTTAGTATTTAAAGTTTTAAGGTATTGCATACTTTTCTTTAGAATGCGCAAGTCCCTTCCTGAGCCTTTATGCCTGTGGTGGAGCAATAAAAGACTGAAGAGGTTATCAATATTTTCAGGTTTACTCGACTTTAAGAATTAGTGCCAAGAGCTGAAGAGTCTACTTTTTGGAGGGAAATGCTGTTGAGAATATGTAAAAATAAGTAGTAATAGTGTAAATATTTGGAAGACATAGCAAGTGCTTTAATTGCTCAATAAAACAGTATAGATGTTACATCATCCTTAAGGCACTGGCTGTTACCCATTATTTTCTGATTTTGTGAATGCTGTATATATTTCACTTGAGTAATAAATAATTGGTGATAGTTTATTATAACTGTATAGTGTTCTACAGCACACCTCACTGTACAGTATTTGTAGTTTTCTTTTGTATCAATAATAAAACAAAATAATACATACTGATTTCCCCCTCAACTTCTCCACACTAGCTTTTTAAAATAATTTTTTATTTAGTTTCCTGGAATTATACCTTAACATTATAATGTGTGAAAATATAGTTCTGTTATATGAAGGAATTCTTAGTGTAATAAAAGTTTTTAAAAAACGTCCTTAAGTGAGTTGTCATATAGGGATGGTAATTTCTCCCCTTAAGGCAGATTTCAATGCAAATGAAACACCCAATTAGAAAAGTAGCAAAATTTCTTTAGACATACCACATAATTGGGTCATGTAATGCTTACTGAGTAAAGACAACACAAAGATGTTCTAATAAAGAAAACTTGATTTTGTACTTTTTTTTTAAAAACTGGTTATCCCTGGCTGGTGTGGCTCAGTGGGTTGAGTGCCAGCCTGTGAACCAAAGAGTTGCTGGTTCACTTCCCAGTCAGGGCACACGCCTGGGTTGTGGGCCAGGTCCCCAGTAGGAGGCGTGAGAGAGGCAATGAAACATTGATGTTTCTCTCCCTCTCTCTCTTCCCCTCTCTAAAAATAAGTAAAATCTTTAAAAGGACTGGTTAGAGATAATGAAGAAATAAAGGAAAATATAGGAAATAGTACCAGATTACATTTGTGTGATTCAACAATCAACATGATATATTTACTTTTAAATTTTAGTGTATATATTTAATATCCATTTTGTTAGAGTACACTGTTGTTAGTAGTTAGGGCACAGCCTCAAACAGCAGACTTACTAGATCTGAGTCTTGGATCACTTGTGTGACCTCTGTACTTCAGTTTCTTTTCTGGGAGCACGATAATGACATCTACTGGCATGGTTGTGAGGATTAAATGACCTAATACAGATGATTAGAACAGTGCCTGACATACAGTAAACATTGGAATGTTTGGTATTAATATTTATATATCAATTCTGTGGTTAACATTTAAGTGGGATAAATCATATAGGGCACACATTTATTAAAGTGTTCACATTAAAACTGTTTGTGGCAAATAGTTAACTGAAAACTGGTTGTATGTTCAGATTTTTATGCAGCAGTTTTATGACCACATGCAACTCAAAATCTAGAGGACTGACAACCTGTGCTCTAACTTGTTTTGTGACCTAGGGAGCCTTTCAAAGCCTCCATTTCTTCTATAATCTTGTGGTTCAACAGTTTTTTACCATCTTGTTCTGCTTGGTCATGTCATTGTGGTTCCACTTGCTGACAGCATAATGCTGATTAGACAAGTGACATGGGTGTGAGCCTTAAGTAAACTAAATATACGGTAAGTAGCTCTGCTTTATGCTTTGGCTATATTTGTTCCAGACTTGGACTTGAGGTCTTGTACATGCATGCCACTGGTTACACACCATATAATTTAGAGCTCTCAAAAACTGCAGTGAATAAGATAAACATCCTACTGAAGACAGTTCATGGATTTTATTTTAATTGATTGGCTTTTTCAGACTCCAGTAACTGCAGTTCTTACCAAATAGTTGATGGGCAAATTGAAGCAGGTCTTTAATTATATATATAATACTGAGGTGAACAACTTACAGGCTTTTTAAACTTGTGCTTTTTTTTTGGTTATGACTAAACCTGCCTTTCATCCATTTATCATGCTACATAATTCTTTATTTACAAACATAAATTGTGTGAGAATCTGGGGGGATTATTCCTGTTTGAGAGGTCTGTTTATAGAAATGTGTATAGTATGAGTTCTACCTGTGAAATAGAGACAGTTTTATATTTGATTCATAGAATCAACTGGTTGACTCATTGATTCATTTAAAAATGTTTATTAAGCACTGATCATATGTCAAGCTTCTGTTCTTGGAACCAGAGAAGCAGTTTTCTGGGTTTTTTTTTTTTTAAGATTTTATTTATTTATTTTTTTAGAGAGGGAAGGGAGGGAGAAAGAGAGAAACATCAATGTGCGGTTGCTGGGGGCCATGGCCTGCAACCCAGGCATGTGCCCTGACTGGGAATCGAACCTGCGATGCTTTGGTTCACAGCCCGCACTCAATCCACTGAGCTACACCAGCTAGGGTCAGAGAAGCAGTTTTAAATGAGACAAATTCCATATGGCTTTTAGAGCTGATATCCCAATGATGGAGATGAGCAATAAACACATTCATAATAACTATCATTTAGTGACCCTTTCCCTATATCCTGGCAAAGGGTAAAACACAACATGCAATAGTTTAACTCTCAACACTATGCTTGGGTACTGTCATTGTTGCAGTCCCTCAAGGAAACAAGCTCAGGTAGGTTAAGTAGTTTACCCAAGGTCCTGGAGTTAAGAGGTGGCGGAGCTGGGATTTAAACTTAAAGAAGTTTGTGACAGCCTGTGCTCTTAACCTCAGCACTACATTCATAATTTAGCGAAGGAGTGAAATTTGGTGATAGGTCTTTACAAACATCTATTGTTAAATCTATCTTCTTTTCAGGAACACCAGCCTGGTTTGAACTGACTTAAATGTATAATACCTATCTTTAATTTCACTTTCTACAAGTTCCCCTTCCTGAATCCCAATCCTCCGTCCCAAGTTCTTCCCTCCTTGGGTTTTCTTCCTCCAAATTTGGAAGTGCTTAAGGGATGGCTTTCACAATTTCATAGATGTTTAAACTGGGTAAATTTGAGAATTTTTATGTACATAAAAGTACAACTGCTTTGTTTCAAAAACCGAGAATAATTATTGTCATTTACTAAGGTCTGTTGCTTTGATGCGAAGGTTCTCCAAATGTGATGCTTCTTAATGTATAGTTTATAGGCTAGGTGCATATCACCTAGAAAACTTATTTTTATGGCATCTACCATGTGTCAGGTACTTCACTAAGACTTAAAGAATTAATAAGATATTTAAAAATCAAAGTGGCAAGATTCAACACCTCCAAAAATATCTTATTTATGAGGCCAGTCCATCAAGCAAAATTAAGTGGGGCGGATATTTGTGTTTGCCACACTGCAGACCCCAAATCCTTCCTTTAAGAGGGTGGTGATCCAGTTAAGTGGGTTGGGATGAAAAAGATTGACAACGCTTGTGTGAATAGGGTTGCTAAGGAAAAAGAAACCAACGGTAACAATGACGTACTCTAAATTCAGTATAAAACCAACTTCAGAAATAAGAGTTTATTTTTTGAAACTAAAAGGTATCTCTGCTACTGTAAATTAGGTGCATAGATACATAACAAAAATGTAAGCAAAATAGTAAAGCAAGCATCAAATTAGAAGCTAGAACCTCAATTATTCTGATTTCTTTCAACATTACTAAGATTATAGAAAGATTAGTTACATATTTTCTAGCTTCTCATGGCCCTGTCCCAGTATCTGTTCCCTTCTCTTTTTCCATTAAGCAGTAGTACTAAGTGGCTAGTAGTCAATGTATACCTTATATTGTGCTTGTAATGTTGCATTTCAAGTTCATATTATCATTTAGTAATCTCATGGCAAATGATTTGCCTTTAACTTTAGTACATATAGTAAGCTACAAATGTTATTAAATTTATTTTTGGTACAGCGGAGTGTTTAGAAAACAGCAGTATCTGAGAAAGTAGTCCATAAGTTTTCTTTAAAATAGCTCTTGTTTTCCTTTTTAAAAGTTATTCTCAAAGCAATGCATATACATGGTTTAAAAAAAATCAGCTATAGAAAGACAACCAGCTCTTCATCTCAATTGCTAAATCAACCATTTCTTTTTTTAAATTTATTTATTTTTTTCTCTGTGCCACTGAGTGACAGCTGCCACTGGCACAGTCCCAGGGCAAGGATGCACTCATAGGTTTTCTTTCGGCACCAGCTACCAAATCCCGGCCCCACTGCCTGGGGGAAGACCTGTGAAAGTGCTAATAAATCAACCATTTCGTTTTTGGCAGTTACCTCCATAACTTAAATGAGGTGCTTATAGGCCTAATCTCTTGGTTTATCAAATTTAGACAATACTTGATTTATCTATTATGAAATATGAGTTCCCTTGCCCTATATAGGTTTTCTTTATAACTTTATATAATATACTTAAGTCTCTATTGAGCCATTGATTTTACACATTATCTCTTTAATCTCCAGTATGTAAAATGAGGAAATAAGCATTTCTACATTTTCTAATATCCTTAATCTTATCACTCTATTTCCTTTTATTAACTATACCATTACTTTTACATCATCAAGGTTTATGGTATTCAAACTATGTCCTGTAGTAGTAATTGCTTTAAAAGGAATCTACAGTTCACTTAAACTGATAAACAGCTGAGGTGACCCCAAATTCAAATGAGAAGGGCCTTTTTTTTTTTCTGAGACAACAACTAGAGTTTGGAGCTTTCCCAAGGCAGATATTGTCACTTAAATACATTTATATTAAGAATTGCTCAGTCAGCCAAGTGGAGGATACTTGGATTGGACAAGAGAACAAGAGACTTGCTGTAACTGAGTGACAGATAAGAGCCTGAACTGACCCACTGGCAGTGGGGATGGAGAAAAGATAATAAGAGTAAAAAGGTCAACCTAGACTCAGGTTTTGACTTCAGAGGGTGGATGGTGGTGCTGATAATTTGGGATAGGATCCAGTATTAACTACAGATTGGTGGATAGAAAATGAGTTTGATCTGGGGACGTGTTGAATTTGGGGTGTTTAGTGCTTCCAAAGGGAGAGAGATTAAGTTGAGGAGAAGAACTGGGATTGGAAGTAAAGATTTGTGAGTCATAGGATATGACTGAAATTGTAAGAGTAGATGAGATTGCCTAGGAAGAGAGTGTAGAGTAAGAAGAAACCTAAAAATGCAATATAGGGGAATGCCAACACTTAAAGAACAGGCTTGCAAAGGAATTTGAAGGATGGAATGTTAGGAACCTCCCTGCCTGTTTTCAGAAGCTGTAACCACCCCCCACCCCCCACCCCCCACCACAGCCCCTTGGCTAAGGCTGAATGAGTGACCTTTGGACTAGAAGCCACTAAGGAGACAAAGCTTATCTCCCTGGCACGGGCCCCGCTTCTGCTCCTTTTACTTCACCCTGCCTGGCTCCCAATGCTTGGTCAGTTAACTAATGACGGGTAAAATTCCCCAAGGGGGAGATGACTTAAGACAAGTATGATCACGGTGAGGCCCCAGGGAAGGACTTGGGGGGCTATAGCAAAAGGGGGTGATGTACCCTCGCCCCTCAGCTTTGACATAGCCTGAGTCCTCACTCTTTCCTCTAGAAGTCTCCTAATCTCTTGGCTGCCGTACTTCCCCTACCTGATTTAAGCCTGAAACAATGACAGAGGGTGGTGCAGCCCTGTGCTGGAAAGGGTGGGTTCCCCGGGTGATCAGGCCTGAGAAAGAATATGTAAAATCCTGTGAAACCTGCTTTGTTTAAAGTGCTCTCAATTAAATGATAAGGGTCTGAGCAGGAAATGAGTTTGTTTCCCAAAGATTTGTAGCCCTTTAGCTAACAGACCCTGACTCAGAATAAGCCCTCATAGTTCTTTGTATGCTATCTATTGTTTGATCCTTACTGCCTGACAATGATTGATGAGCTTTACCTGTATTCCTGTGCAAATTGAAACCCAATAAAAACCTGTCAAGGCAAGGGTTGGGACGCTCTCCTCTTGAGAGAGTAGCCAAGACATCCCTTTTCCTCCACAGGACTCAGTAGTCTGTGTAAATTTATCTCGTATCTCATCTATAACGCCTCAGACCCTGCGGGCCAGTGCATGCATCAATGGAAATCAGGAAATGACACAGAAAACAAAGGATGAAAGTTTCAAGTAACAGGCAGTAATGGAATCAAATGCTATAGAAAGTTCAGGTAAAATGAAGGTTGATTTCTTTCTTCAATATCTATTGGATTTAACCCCCTATGGTGAGTTTTGCATCCATAATTTCAATGGAATGGTAATGGTAACGGTTAGACTACCAGAGGACAGAAGACTGATTGGGTAGTGAAGTCAAGACAGCTTTGAAGAAGTTTGACTGACAGAGAAGAGGAAAGATAGAAGGTACAGGGTTATGGAAGGGATGGATAGATGAATGGAAAAATATATTTAGATCAATATTTTTAACTCTTCTGGGGTCAATATCCCTTTTTAAATAATAATTTATTCTGCTCCCTACACCCTACTAAAATGAAATTCACAGATAACATACATGCAATTAAAAAGTCAATTTAATACTCTACCTATACTATAGAGAAACAGAAGAGATTTATAATAAAATCACTCAGGTACAAGTAATCCAACTGACATATACGTAGAATCACTATGGACTCAATAGCTACAAATACAGACAGGTATTGGTGGGCTGTATTCACGTCTTAAAACCTTGCGTTTTGTTACCTTCAGAGATGTGATTTTCTAAAATGGGTAAACAATTCTTGGTTAAGTCTGAACAAAATAAAAATATAATCTTCCCCTGGTTAACAGAGTAGCTGCATATTTGGAAATTACGTTTGAAAACGGTACAAAAACCCACAACTCTTGTGCACTCATGAAAAGGATTTGGTCCTAAGCTTAAATATATAATCAGGTTTTTCACCTACATTACTGTCTGGATGAACACTTAATGGAACTCCAGAGAATTCTGCCTTGGTCAGGACCATTTCAAACATTGCTTGAGTCTTATGTTCTTAGAACCAGCACACTGAATGCCAGTACATGACCTTCAATAACCACAAAGTCCCCTAAAATTTACCCAATTCACCATTCCCTTTGGAAATGCCTTGACATTCTGTGTCAAAAGAGGAGGAGAGGCTAAAAAAAAATAATAAGCAAGATAGATTATTGTCCCTGTTGAAGGTGATAAAATTGAGAGCAGAGGTCAAAAGCTTAGAATTTAAGAGAAGATACACATACATTCATATCTTGGTGGATGTTGCATTACCCACAAATGAATGATAATCTTGCTTTAAAGATTTCTGTGGTATGATCATAAATGATTTCTCTTTTTCAACACCCTGAGTACCTTCTCTCCTAACTTGGAGTTCCTATCTTTCATTTGAACCATCATGTTAGGAGACTCATTTGCTGTAAAAAAAATAAATTAAAACAAAGGCTACATTTTAAACACTATGATAGATCACTTCTTAAAGAGAAAGCACTATTATAGGCCAAAAATGTTGAACATTTCAGAGGTGTTATTAATTTCCTATTACTGCTGTAACAATTTAGCACAAATTTATAGTTAGTGACGAAAACTACACAAAGTTTTATACTAAGCTCTGGAGGTCAAAAGTGCAAAAGGATCTCCTTGGGCTAAAATCTTTCATTTCCTCGACTTATCTAGCTCCTAGAGGCTGCCTGAATTCCTTGGCTCCATTTTCAAAGCTAACAGCATAGCATCTTCAAATCTCTCTCAGACTCTTCTACTTCCCTCTTCCCTAAAGATTATGTTGGGTCCACCTGGATAATCCAAACGAAATCCTTGATCCAAGTCAAAAATCCTTAATTTAATTGCATCTGTGAAATTCCACTTGCCATTAAGGTAATATATTCACAGGTTCTCGGGATTAGGACATGGTCATCTTTAGGGGCCACTATTCTATCTGCCACCAAAGAGTAGAACAAGGGATATTCGGTTGATACAGGAACACTTTGAAACACTTCTTTTCCTCCTACAGTTTTCTTGCAGTTCAACCAATCATTTTTACCTTTAAAAGCCAAACTAAGAATTCTACAGTTGCTTATTTTTAGACAACTTGATTCCTATTTATATAATTTTCATCAATTTAAAATTAGAAACCAAAGGTAGAGATTAGCAAAATATATTGGTGGTGGAGAGTGGTTAAAGCAGACATTCATGTATCCAAGATATAGTTCTAAACCTGATTTTTTTCTAGATTGAATACATAGTACATGATTTCATCATTTTTGCCAAAGGATTATTCAGCATTATTGATGCTGAGCAAATTATGTAGTCTGGGGACCACACCATAAGATGCACCTAGGTTTTAGAAGAGGAAAATAGAAAAAAAAATTGAAGCAAAAAGTGTGGTAAAAAAGTGCATCTTATAGTCCAAAAATATGGTATATTATGTGCTATTTCCTTCTAGGATTTTTCAGAAAAGTTTGGAGGTTAGCATCAACTCATTTTTTTAAAATTAAAAAATAGACATGAACTCATGCTTTTATAAAAAGTCTAATATGACAAAAGTACACAGGGTGAAGTTAAAGCCTGCCCTGCTCCCATCTCATGCTTTTACAATGATAAAAGTTGTGAATATTCCTTTTTTATTTTTTTAAATATACTTTATTGATTATGCTATTACAGCTATCCCATTTTCCCCCCTTCACTCTCCTCCACCCTGCACACCCCCTGCCACCCACATTCTCCCCCTTTAGTTCATCTCCATGGGTTATACATATAAGTCCTTTGGCTTCTACATTTCCTATACTATTCTTACCCTCCCTCTTTCTATTTTCTACCTACCATCTATGCTACTTATTCTCTGTACCTTTTCCCCCTCTCTGCCCCTCCCACTTCCCTGCTGCTAACCCTCCATGTGATCTCCATTTCTGTGTTTCTGTTCCTGTTCTAGTTGTTTGCTTAGTTTGTTTTTGTTTTTGTTTTAGGTGTGGTTATTAATAACTGAGTTTGCTGTCATTTTACTGTTCATATTTTTTATCTTCTTAGATAAATCCCTTCAACATTTCATATAATAAGGGCTTGGTGATCATGAACTCCTTTAAACTTGACCCTACCTGTGGAGCACTTTATCTGCCCTTCCATTCTAAATGAAAGTTTTGTTGGATAGAGCAATCTGGGATGTAGGTCCTTGCCTTTCATGACTTGGAATACTTCTTTCCAGTCCCTTCTTGCCTGTAAGGTCCCTTTTGAGAAATCAACTGACAGTCTTATGGGAACTCCTTGGGTCCAACTTCTTTGGGATTCTCTGAGCTTACTGGACTTCCTGTAAGTCTATTTCCTTGGCCAGATTGGGAAAGTTCTCCTTTATTATTTGTTCAAATAAGTTTTCCATTTGTTGCTCTTCCTCTTCCTCTTCTGGTACCCCTATAATTCAGATGTTGGAATGTTTAAAGATGTCCTGGAGGTCCCTAAGCCTCTCCTCATTTTTTTGAATTCTTGTTTCTTCATTCTTTTCTGGTTGGATGTTTTTTCTGATTGGATGTTTTCTGTTCCACACCGTTGATTTGAGTCCCAGTTTCCTTCCCATCACTATTAGTTCCCTGTGCATTTTCCTTTGTTTCATTTAGTGTAGCCTTCATTTTTTCATCTAATTTGTGACCAAATTCAACCAATTCTGTGAGCATCCTGATTACCAGTGTTTTCACCTGTGCATCCGATAGGTTGGCTATCTCTTCGTTGCTTAGTTGTATTTTTTCTGGAGCTTTGACCTGTTCTTTCATTTGGGCCATTTTTTTTTTTTTTTTTTTTTTTTTTTTTTTTTTTTTTTTTGGTCTTGATGTACCTGTTGCATAGTGAGGGGTAGAGCTTTAGGTGTTCAGGGCAGGGTAACCCATATTGCTATGTTGTGATGTTGTATGTGGGAAGGGGTCTGAGAGGGAACATGGTGCTTGTGCTGCTCTCTGCCAGATTTCAGTCACTTTCCCTGCTTCCCACAAGCAGATTGGGCCCTTCTGGTGCTGATTCTGGGTGGGTTGGCTTGTGCACGTTCTAGGACCCTGTGGGTCTCCCCAGTGAACTCTCCTGTGAGGCTGGGAGTTTCTCCTGCCGCCTCAACCCCCACAGGTGTTTTTAATCAGTGGTTTGAGGCTTTATTTTCCTTCGCTGGGGCCCTGGGTTGCCCAGTCCATCCTGCTCCCCAGTTGTTTCTCCCGGTTTATCTGTGGGACTGCCCAGTCCGCAATCCACCACCTTGTTGAGTCTGCCTGCTGCTGCCTTGCTAGCCAGCTGCAGCATTGCATGCCCTTGCTCCACAATCCACTGCCTCACTGGGTCCACCAGCCACTGCCTTGCCCGCCCCATCCTCCAGCAACCCCCTTGCCAGAGTCTTCTCTGCCCAGCTGCTTGTCTCTGCCCCTCCTACCAGTGTGGATGGATGCGTCTTTTTTAACTCCTTGGTTGTTAGACTTCCATACAGTTTGGTTTTCTATCAATTCTGGTTGTTTTTGTTTTTAAATTGTTGTCTTTTTGGTTGTGCAAGGAGGCAAAGCATGTCTACCTATGCCTCCATCTTCAGTTGTGAATATTACTTAAGACAAATGCATATGAAGCACCTAGGAGAGCCTATAAATGTAACAGCCATTTGATGGCATTACCTTAATATTAAATTACACTGCTTTTACTGTCTGCATAATTGTTCTTTCCTGCTGATGAACCATTTAAACTAGTTTCACAATGTAAATGCCTCTAAACTGGGTTTCTAATGGAATACACTAGTATAAGCATTCAAACACATCTTTTTTTTTTGCTTGTATTGAATTCCTTCTTAAGATAAAATGTCTGCCAAAGGATATATCCATATTTATGGCTTTTGCTCAGTATTGCTTTCCAAAGGATTATACCAGTTTCAATACTATTATTTAAACCTTGTTGGCAGGATTTACAAAGATTTTGCTACCTTAGTAGTCATAAAGTGGTATTTTTGTCTTGATGTGCCTGTTGCACAGTGACAAATTAAAAATCCATTTTAATCTGTACTTTCTGTGTCCTCATAAGCATAAATATTTATGTACTTGTTTATTATTTGTTTTTTTCCCCATTCATTCTACAGTTATTGTATTTACTGAGCATCTGGGTTTATCACTATTGTAGAGACTGGAGTCTACCAATTAATAGAAGAGACAAAAATCTACTTATGGGATTGGTTGTTACAGGTCTATTAAAAGTATAGTCTTTTAGGTACCATATTAAACTAGCTTAAGCTTTTCAAACTAACACAACCAAACCCTGGGAGTATTTGGCCTTTGCAGGAGGATGAGAAGTAGGTGCAGCCACATGAAGGATGAGCAAGGTGCACCTTCTTGCTCATTTATTTACTACTAATAAAGCTACTTATTTAAAGATTTGGAGTAAGAAGGTAAAATAGTATATATAACTTTAAAATCAGTTTATAATTAAAAACTTAAAAAGCATTAATGGACTATTCAAAACAACTCTCTGGGGCTAAGGAGTATGATTATCCCTTTAAGTGTTTTCAGTTTTTGGTGATTACAAATAAAAAACCAATATAAACATTTGCATTGTAGGAAACTTGTATTTGCTTAGCATCTTCATCTTCACCAAACTTGTATAGTCAGTGCTTTTTCCCTCGTTCTAAGAGCTATGTAGCTATCTCAATGTGGTTTTTATTTGCATTTCGCTAATGATTGATGATGTGGAGCATCTTTTCACATGGTTTATTTGCCATTTGTGTATCTTTTTTGGTAAAGTGTCTGCTCTAATCTTTTCCCTCCTTTGTTTTTTTTTCTCATTAGTGAGTCTTGAGAGTTCTTTATATACTCTGAATATAACTTCTTTATTAAATATATTGCTAAAAAAACAACTCCCAGGTTATATTTGAATATGTGTATTCAAACAACTGTGAACAACTTTAGTTAAAACTCCACACTTTGTCTTTATAATTGATTTATATGAATTTGCAATCTCTCTGAGGAACTTTTTCTCTACCTCTAAAGTGAGGGGAATTTAGTTTACTGTCAAAATCTAAAATACCTGCCTTCAGGCTCTAAAAAGGTACTCTATATAAAACTGACTTAGCCTAAAATATAGCACAAATTCTGTTTCCTGTTAGGATATTAAATAACTAGAGAAATGTATGATTCAGGAGTAAATAAGAAAACACTGTCTTCAAGTGACATTACCTTCTAAATTAGGTTAAACAAAAAGTGGACCAGCAACACAGTATGGAATGATTTAAAAGAAAAGCTGTATGCCTTCCTTCCCCGAAGCCTTGAGCAAAAGGAACTATATAAAAAAGCAGATGTTTTAAATTTTGAAAGTAGTGCATGCCAGCTCCTCTTAATTCGCATTTGCACCTGCAACTCTGATTTGCAAAAAGTGATGCGTAAAATTTCAAAATAGCAAAATGTACGTCTGTTACAATACTAACGTGTGGTTTAATGCTCTATGCAGTAGAGCATGTTACCTTGCATATCTGGATCCTTTACCATCTCTGATGGTTACTGTAGTTAATGTAACCATCTAGCTTTGAAACCTGTAAAGTAGTTGCAACTGTTAAAAGCTCCTCGGATGCAGTTCCCTCTCCTGCCGTCTCTCCTACTGTTGACCGCCGTACTCATTCATCTGTGCGAAATTTCCAGTCCACTACTGACTTCCACCATCGTTCTCCTGGATCAGGGCTCATTCCCCCGGGCACATCAGTTATTTCCCCCACTTCGAAGACCTGCCGCCCACCTGGATTATTTCCCTTTTCCGTACTAAGCACGTCTCCAGCTAAAAACTTTTTTTTTTCACATATGACACTCCTGCTCATTCATGATATTCAGTTTTCTGCCACAGAGTGTTCGCTACCCCAGTAGTTATGCCATCTGGACAAAAATAGCCCACAGTTTTGTTTAAGCAGTAACGGCCGCCCAAATTTGACGGTAAGATTTGTCTCACGTCCAAAGACCGTGCCTTCTACTAGTGCGGCTTGCTATATCCGAGGAGTGAGAAGCTGTGGCCAAAAGGCTACAGGGATGTGCCCCAGCGAGCCCGCCTAATCCCCCGGGGACACGGTCCACGGGCCCCTGGAAGTGTGAGCTCTAGTCGCTGATCCCTGACCCGTCTGTCCTCTACTGCTGGCATTCCTTTTCCCAGCAGGCCCCGCGCAACTCTCTGCGCCCCGCCTCCTCGCGGTGCGGCACGGGGCGCGCTCCGCGGCCTGTCACAGCTAAAACCGCGAGCCCCACCCGCGGACCAACACCCAGACTCCCAGCTCTTTCCCGACTCCCGCGAGTTCCAGTCCCAGCTTCCAGCACCCCAGCCCCGCCCTCAGCCGCGCGCGCTCTCCCCGCCCCGCCCCCCCGTCCTCGCGTGTGGCCGCCACAACCAATGAGGTTCGGGGCCGCGTGCGCAGATTCAAACGGCGGCTCTTGAGGGAGGCTAGGCGCGAGATTCGGCGGTGGGCACAAAACCCTGCAGGAGGCTGCGAGCCTTGCAGAGCCGCTTGCTGCGGAGGGAGGGCGGGGGTCAGCGCCCGAGGCAGGGAGACTGAGAGCCGGCGGCCGGGGTGGCGGAGGGCGGGAGCGCGCCTGCTGACATGTTGGGGGCATCCTTGAACTGGCCTGGTCGGGGCTAGGAACGGTGCTGTGGGCCGGGGGCGGGTCTCTGTCCGTCCCTCTTTCCCTTCGTCTCGCCCTGCTGGAGTAGCGTTCTCACTTGGTGCCCTCGGAGAGGGAGCCAGGGAATCGGCGGGAGGGTCGGGGGAAAGGAGCATTCTCCTGAGGCTGGAGGAGGCTGAACTGAGTCCCCGCCCAGCCCGCGCCTATGCGGTACTTGAAGGATGGCGAAGAGGTCGCGCAGGTGGGTGACATCCCTTTCGCCCAGGCCTGTCGGCACAGCCTCGGCCCAGATTCTCTTTCCTTTCCTGCTGCTTCGCCACCAGGCCGTCTCTGGCCGGGGCAGAGGTTTCCCTTCCCGCTGCTCCGTAGCCGCCTCGGCCCGCTGGCCGGAGCGCAGCTGTGACGTGTGCACAGTTGGGGACCACTGTCTTTAAGACGCGGAAAGGAATAATAGATGCCCAGGTTGCTCCTTCGAGTTGATTCTCTCCATAACCTTTCACAGCCACTTCTTGGGGGGGAGTTTCTTGCCAGGTAAGTCTGTGCTCTTTGGGGAATACGCCACGCAGAGAAAAGTGGTACTGTCCTGCCAGGATGACCTGAAAATGGTGTTCAGGGGGACTCTTTCTCTGAATCACTACCAGTTAAAATAGGAACTCCGTGGTAAACCTGAGCGGGGACCCTTCTGCCATCCTTACTCCCTTAATGGTTTGGAAATCTACTGAGAAACAGTTGAAGGAGGACGTTTTTGATGTTTTCTGTAATTACCGTACTCATGTTCTCAGCTTTGTGTGTGTGTGTGTGTGTGTGTGTGTATAATATCTTCTATTGAGAAGCTGTCACACTGTTACTACTAGTAGCTTGATCTTAAAATAAAACAGCGTATTTGATTCACTTAATATTTTGAGTATTCATGTTTGGCTCTGACGGTGCCTAAGTTTGTACAGAGGTAAGACACATTTTTTGTTGTTGGAAAATTTGCTAGGATGAATTTATGCCTCTGATTTTTATATCTGTCACTCTAGTAGTTACTCCTAAATTGTGTGTAGTAATCACTTAGAAGACAAAAAACTATACTGTCTTTTAATTGCATTATTAATAAACTTGAAAAGGTATTTGACAAAATTTCCAAATGGCTTTATTTCTAGATCCATAACCTCAAAGTCTTAACATATTTCTTAAGTTGAAACTTAATGTCAGGATTCGTTCATTGCAGATTTCTGTTAAAAATTGGTGATAATACACATAATATTTGTTGCTTTATTCACTTATTAGGCATCTGTGTATGTAAGATGTTTTTGTAGAAAGCAGCATAAAATATAATTAAGTCTTTGTTACCCGATTAGTTTGTAGCAACTACAGTATAGGTCAAACTCTTGTGGTGGAAAAAATTTACGTACACATACATATAAACCCACATATCTAGAACAGGGTTTTCAACTTTGGCACTGTTTTTTTAAAAAAGATTTTATTTATTTATTTTTAGAGAGGGGAAGGGAAGGAGAGAGGGAGAAAAGCATCAATATGTGGTTGCGTCTCGCGCGCCACCTACTGGGGACCTGGCCGGAAACCCAGGCATGTGCCCTAGACCAGGAATTGAACCGACAACCCTTTGGTTCGCCATCTACATCAGTCAGGGCTCAACCTTGGCCCTCTTGATGTTGATATTTTGGGAGGAGGCTGACCTGTGCTTTGTCCCATATTTAGCAACATTCCTGGCCTACAAAGAGTTGATACCAGTAAGGACTTACCCCAGTCCTGAAAATCAAAGATCTCCAGACATTACTAAATGTCTGTTGGGGGACAAAGTCACCCAGGTAAGAATCACTGCCCTAGAATGTCAAGGACCCAATTAACCTCTTAAATTTCAGAAAAGACCAATATTGAAAGCTCCTGTAATTCTAATTATTGTGGTACTAGTTTAGGCCTTTTCTTTTGAATATACAAAAATTTTAAAAGTAACTTCATTAAGCAAAGTGACAACAGACTGTATGTGGCATTATCTATTTATCAGTACTGGTGTTAATCTTATTCACAATAACTTCTTGCCGAATGCTGTCATCAGCATTTCGTTATGTTTAGACATGGATGCTTGAATATCAGAACCCTGCCTTCTCCGGATGGTTTTCTGTTTGCTTCATAATAATAGATTAAGAAAGGAGAAATGATTTCATGAATAATTTGTCCATATAAGCTTTCTTTTATTGACAATATTGTGAGCTTTGAGATCTAAACATTAGTTGTACTGCTTTTAGTCCTGGTTTGTTTTATAAATTAATTTAAATATACGTTATAGAATGACTTAAAGAGTCTTAAGTCTGGAGTAGTTAAACATAGTGAAGTGAAGTTATACTCCCCATGGGAGTATTTAGGTGGAGGATGAGGAGAAATTATCTCTGAATGGGTCTTCATACTTGAATGTTTTGTGTTCTAAATTATAGTTTTTGTATATGGAAATGTAACTTATTTATCTTAGCTAATAGAATGTGAAATTCTTTGACAGGGAGACAGTCTAATCATTTGGCAAAGTCTAGTCTCAGGTCTTTGGCTAAATATCTTAATATTAAATATGAACTTAATTTATAATTGAAAGAGAAAGGAAATAATTCAGTCACTTTTAAGATCTCCTCTAGACAACCACTTAAGTATTTGAGTGAAAATTATACTTTGCAGTACATAAGTTTTGCATAAGACTATAGGCATAAATCCTGTAACATACTTTTTCTGTATGATCTGGGAAAAAAAATAAAACACTGTTACCTCAGGTGTGAAACAGCTGAAGCATGTTGGCTTTTTTGATCTTTAAGATAGCTATATCTGTATATACATAAAGGAAAAGGCTGACTTAGTGTTGTGACTTTAAATAGTTTTAGATCCCACTAGGGGTTTTAATGACATAATTTGCAGGCAACACTAAAATTGGCATATGTTATTAACACATATTTGACTTTTTAAAATTGTTCACGTACAGTTTTCTGCCTTTTACCCCCATTCCAGCACCCACCCCACGTATTTGACTTCTAAACATGTTTATGTATTAATTAATTTTAGTTTTTTAAGGCAGTTCTACCCTTAAAAATAAACTTAAAAAAATGTCATTTAGAAGCCAGAAAGCCTATTTATGTAGTAACAGATTTAGGTATTTACACTTGACCTGTGACTACACTAAACTAAAAAGATAAAAGCCAGCTCTTGAATTGGAAGATGTTTTTCAGTGGGGTATGTGTGTGTAGAAAGCAATTTTATTATGTTGTCTCCAGCAAAATGGGTGTTATAAGTGAAAAAATGCTGAAATATGAGGACTGATTTTTAAAATCAGCTTTGTCATTAACTAGCAATGTTGTTTTGGGAAAGCAAGTAAACTCTGTATGCCAGTTTTTTATCTGTTATTATAATGGGTTTGAATCTTATGGTTTGTAATGTTACTTTTAATTTAATATACATCCTATTTTGAACCCTTTTGTAATACTCTTTTCTCATTAAAAAATATCTGCACACTAATGGAATAAAATAGAAATGTTCTCACATTGTTTTTGTTAACGGATAACTAGGTAGAACTCTCTTCAGTATTTACTTCAGTATTGCTACAAATAATGGTTCAAAAAAGTCAAATTTGTTTCACCATAATGACGCTAGTTTGCAGTCAAGATTTGGGGAAAAAATATTCATGTATGCAATGCATCATATTTACCACTGGGTGGCCTGATTTCACTATATTAAATTAACCTGGTACATTTTTATATCTTGAATTCAGTTGGACTTCAATAAATACAGTTATTCTGTCAAGACAGTATAATAAAGTTATATTTTTTGATTATGATAAAAATATCAGACTTGATGCAGTTTGTGGTTTAAAATATGATTAATTTGAAGTGATTTTATATTAGGGCAAATTTAATAAAACTACTGACGTTTTTCCCATTTTAAACCAGTAGTTTATTTTCAAATAAAAATAAATTTAAAAAAATTCTCAAATTCTTCCTTTGGCTGCCTCATTTTACTTGTTTTAGGTGGTAAAATCAGTGGCTGTAAAATCAAACTTCTTCCATATGTTTTATCTTAATATTGTCAAACATGAATAGTTTGAGTATTATTTCACAAATGACTGTCACATCCTATTAGCTTACACCCCAGGGCAATGTTACCCTTAACCATATTCCTTGCTTAATGAGTCATAGTATTTTTTGTGTGTCTGTGTGCTTCATTTTGCTGTTTCATGTCAACCTAGTCACTTTGTTCATTCGTAATTGACAAAGCGCTTTTCATTTGAATATAGTACTTACATAGTGTATTAACAGTTATACCATAAATATTTTCTTTGACTCAAAAAATAAAAGTGACAGAAGGACTCAGGAAGCCAAGGCCTGGATAAAGATTCTGAGACCAAATTCTTCTTCTAGTTTTGATTTGTGACTGCAGATGTAATTTCACTTTTTTCCCCTATCTTCTAGACTAGAAACCCCAAGCTAGAAATGGTTTATCTACGCAGTAGGAATTTGGTTTTATTTATTACATCTTACCAGCACCTATTGCTAAAAGCTGATGTAAAAAATCAGAAAAATAGAGCAGATTATAGAGCAGTAGAACTTTTTCATCGTTAAATGGTGGAATTGGAATATTGGTGAGGTTTCTTGTGGGGTTTTATCCTTCCCCTTATTTTCAGCCATCTTTCTGTTGCAATGTTGATAAGTTTCTAGGATCTTTTTCTGTCACACTTACTTGAAAGTTACATCATCTTTTCAACAATTACTTAAATAATATAGAAATAACTTAATTATAAAACTAAGAAGTAGCTAGACTCTACTTCTTAGACAGACTCTAGGAAAGTCCCAGTGGTAGAGAGATGATTCTAAGAAATCTGCTTTAACCCTCCCTCCCACCCACCCACTCACAAACCCAGCTTCCTGAACACTGGTTGAGCTGAATAACTCTGCCTGAAACTGATGACCATGCTGATGCAAAACAGAATGAAACCTCAGGAAGAAATAGAAATTTCTCACAGACCAAATATATGGTTAAAAAAAAAGTAAGGGGGAATTTTAAAGTTAAGATGAACAAGTTTTCAGGAAAATTACTCTTGACCCAAGTAATATTTTTGGATCATATCCTTAAAATAGTTTGATAAGAACCTTAAGGTGAATTTTGTACAGATTGGATATGATGTAGATACTTTTGTGAATACTAAGATTTATATGGGCCAGTCCCAAAATAGAAAACTTTTTATTTATACATAGCCTGATTTTTAAAATAATCTCAAAATGTTGTTGTGAAAGCTGTTAGGATCTGAGGGAAGGGAAGAAGAGGGAAACCTGTGAGGAGTGCAATTGAGGGCTGTTTGGGATAGCAGAAGCGGTTGCTGGGGCAGTTCTGGGAATGGTTAGCATATTAGCAGATACCCCAAAGAAACCCTTCTGTACTGAATATATATATTTTTAATGTTTGTTTCAGCAGGTTCTGTTTTATATATTCTACCATTTGGAGGTGCATTCGGATTTTGAAAGTCTTTTTTTAACAAATGGGAATGCCTTTCATCTCCTCCTAGAGATATTTTCATTTGTTAAAAAAAAGTCTTCTTTCTCATATCCACTTGTGAAGTAATTTTGCTCTTCCAGAGCACTTGGAAGAGGTGAAGGAGTAAGGAAAATAATTCATTAATTTTATACATACTTATTTGAATGGCAGATACTTTGGTGCTGTGAGGTGAACACATTAGGTGTGGTTTTTGCACTCTTGAACTTACTATTTGGTTGGGAAGGTTGGCGGGTGTAGTGGGCATTAAAAATAAAGGGTAGATGCCATGGTTATGTACAAATTGCACAGAAAGATTTCAGTATGGTGTTCTGTCTGGTTTAGTAGCTGCCTTCAAAATTTATGAAGTCATTGGCTCCTGAAACATTTCCAGTTTAACAGTTTGTAATCTTGGCTAATCAGGTGGTATTTCTGGAAGCTGAAGATGGCTGCAAACTAGCAGGTATTTTCTTTATCTAAACTTTTGTTTTTATTTTAAGCATGGTTTAACGAAACAAGCATGTATGGAAGTAGAATTGGCAGATTATTGTTACAAATAGGCATTGGCTTTATGGAGAGAGCATTGGAATACTGAAGTGTGTTGAACTAAAGAACCACACTGTGTGTCTACCCTAGGTAGGGGAAGAAAGGATCTTGGTGTCTTGCTTGGTCAGATTTGAAGAATTTTGGTCCTATGGAATTAACAAATCAAGGGAAATGAGAAATTCCTACAAAGGATTTGTAGATAGTATATATTAAATATGGGTCTTTATTTGTCAGTTTTGTAAAATTGAAACTTTATGTAATATTAGGAATTATCTACATGTTTTTAAGTATATATATTATAGTAAGGTTAAACAAATCATCAAGTTTTTGCTATTTGAAATCTAAATGAATTTTTGGGAAGTAGAATCTAATAAAGCAAAATAATTTTGAGTGTTTTTAGGCAATCAGCCTATATACATAATAATAATATTGAGCCACCTCTCTGTGTCACCCTATATAAGGTGTTTATACGTTTTTTCATTTATCATCAAAGTAGCACTATAAGGTAGGTGGTATTTTCTTCATTTTACAAACAGGTGAACTAAAGCCCTGAGAGGCTAATATGTTCGAGGATATGAAGGGAATAGGTAATTTAGAACTAGAACTTTGCTGTGATTTCAAAATGGACTTGAGGTCTATCTTTGGAATGTTCCAGCTTTTTGTATCTTCTTACCTATTTTTCCAATATGGTGTATTTAGTGGTAAGGTAGTAAGTTTTGGAGTTCAGTCATGCTATATTTGGTATAACTGTAGGCAAGAAGTTATACTCTTCCAAGTTTTCTTTTTTGCGTTTTATTTTTTTTAAATTATATTTTATTGATCATGCTATTACAGCTGTCCTGAGTTTTCCTTCTTTGACTGCCTCTACCCAGCACCCCTCATTCCATCAGGCAATCCCCCACCATTGTTCATGTCCATGGGTCATGGCATGAGTTCTTTGGCTACTCCATTTCCTGTACTGTACTTTATATGCCCATGACTATTCTGTAACTACCTATTTGTACTTCTTAATCCCCTCACCTCTTCACCCATTCTCACCCACCCCACTCTTCATCTAGCAACCATCAAAACATTCTCTGTATCCATGATACAGTTTCTGTTCTTCTTGTTTACTTAGTTTGTTTTTTAGATTCAATTGTTGATCGATACATATTTTTTTGCCATTTTATTCATATTTTTGGTTTTCTTCTTTTTCTTAAATAAGTCTGTTTAACATTTCATATAATAATGGTTTGATGATAATGAATTCTTTTAGTTTTTTCTTGTCTGAGAAGCTCTTTATCTGCCCTTTGATTCTAAATGATAGCTTTGCTGGGTAAAGCAATCTTGGCTGTAGGTCCCTGCTTTTCATGACTTTGAATATTTCTTGCCAATCCATTCTAGCCTGCAAAGTTCCTTTTGAGAAATCAGCTGACAGCCTTATGGGAACTCCCCTGTAGGTCAGTAACTTCTTGTCTCTTGCTGCTTTTAAGATTCTCCCTGTATCTTTAACCTTGGCATTTTAATTATGATGTGTGTTGCAATAGGCCTCTTTGCATCCACCTTGGTTGAGACTCTCTGTGCTTCCTAGACTAGTATGTCTATTTCCTTCACCAAATTAGAGAAATTTTCTTTCATTATTTTTTCAAATAGGTTTTCAGTTTTTTGGTCTTTCTCTTCTCCTGGCACCCCTATAATGAGAGTGTAGGAACTCTTGAAGTTGTCCCAGAGGCTGCTTGTACTATCCTCATTTTTTTGGATTCTTTTTTCTTCTTGTTGCTCTGATTGGTTGTTTTTGCTTCCGTATATTCCAAATCTTTGAATTGATTCTAAGCTTCATCCGTTCTACTGTTGTTTCCCTGTAAACTGTTCTTTATTTCAGTTAGTACTCCTTCATTTCTGAATGTACATTTTTATGCTGTTGAGGTCCTCAGTAAGTTCTTTGAACATCCTTATAACCAATGTTTTGAACTCTGTAAATGATAGATTGCTTATCTCCATTTCGTTTAGCTCTTTTTTTTTTTAGTTTGATCTGTTCTTTTATTTGAGCCATGTTTCTTTGTCCCTTTGTTTTGTCAGCCTCACGGTGTTTGTTTCTATGTATTAGGTACAGCTGCTTTGACTCCATGTCTTGGTAGTGTGTCTTAATGCAGTAAGTGTCCTGTAGGGTCCAGTGGCACAGCCTCCCCTATACTGGAGGTGCCCCCTTCATGTGGGCTGAGTACACCCTCCTCTTGTTAGTTGAACCTTGGTTGCTGTTGGAAGATCAATGGTAGGGATTTACCCAGGCCAGTCAGCTGCAAAGATTGGCTGTGACCACGGACAACCAACCTCTGCCCTCTGTGGAGAATCAGCTGTGCAGAGGTAGGGTGGTGGTGCTCCGATGTGGTCTGTAGCTGTCCACTGGCTGCACTGGCTTTGGGGTTTCCTGGGTGGGTCTGGCCAAGGTCAGCTCCAACTTCGTTTTGCCCAAAGCACCCTGCCTGACTATAACTCAATCTGAGCTGGCTGCTACTTGTGCTGGGCTTGGAGATTCCTAGGCAAGCCAAGCTGTGAATCTAGGCTGGCTGCTGATAGTTCCCGGCCTGGGGCTCACTGAAACCATCAGTTGCTTGTTTGATAGGATTTAGGAAGTTGTGAAGCATGAGCCAAGATCAACCATTCATATGGAAATGCAGCTTGGGTGGGCCCCTAGGTTGGGTGGGACAGAGTCTCTGGGGATCTCCAACACAGGTCAAGGAGTGTTAGCCAGCTTGATGGAGTCTCAGATAAGGCACCTGCTTGCCAGCTCTGTGGGGGAAGAGTTTAGAGAAGGGACAATGGCCTCTGTTCACTTGATATTAGACCCTTCAGTTTCTCCCTGTATACCACTGGTGCCTTTCAAGCTGCTACCACAGTGCTGGAGCTCAGAGGCAGTGAGTCTGAGTAGGTGAGTCTGTGTGTTGGTTCTTTAAGATGAACTGTTTCGTGCTCCAGTAGTTTCTTCCCACTCAATCCCCACTGATTTTTGCAGTAGAAGTTGTGGGGACTTACGTTCCTGGCACTGGAATCCTGGGCTGGGGGACCTAATGTGGGGATGGGACTTGTCGCTCCCTAGATACCCCTTCCAAATTTTTATCTACCCACATGGGTGAGGGACCAGCCTGTTCTGCATCTGCACCCCTCCTACCAGCCTGGAAGGATCTGGTGTCTTTAATTCCATAGCTGTCAGACTTCCATTCAACTAGATTTCTGACAGTTCTAAATGATGGTTGTTCTATATTTTAGTTGTAATTTTGATGTGTTTGTGCATAGAGCAAGCCATGTCTTCCTATGATGCCATCTTGACCAGAAGTCCTGAGTTTTCTATTACGTAAAATGGACATAATAATAATAATAATAATAATAATAATAATCCCCTTTGAGAGTTATTTTGGGTTTTAGGAGAGAAATTTTATAGTCTACCACAATGTCTGGTACTTAGAAGGTTTAAATAAATATTAGCTTATGTTATTTTCAGATGCTGATGTAGTCCCCTAGCTACTCAAAATTTCCTAAGTCAGTTTATCATAAAGACCTTCCCTCTTTTCTGGGGCTTCTTCCTCTTGCTCTTGTGATTTTAATTGTTCTCTGTATTCTGGTGATTTCCAAAACTGTGTGTCTACCCTAGACTTCTTTCCTGAACAGAAGATCCATGTACCCAGTTGCCTTCGAGATCTGGTCTGCACAGTAGGAATAGCTATTGAGCTATTGTAATGTGGCTCTTCTGAATTGAGATGCACTGTAACTATTAAAGTACACACCAGATCTTGAGGACTTTAGTAAGAAAAAAAAGGACCGTGAAACATTTTAAGATTATGTTGATTATAGGTTAAAATGATAAAATTTTTATGTATTGGGTTATATATTTATTATTAAAATTAATTTCACCTGTTTCTTTTTTTTTAAATGTATTTCCTAGGAAATTGCATGTGTGACTTGCATTGTATTTCTTTGTACAGTGCTGTTCTATATATAGTTACATGTATATTTCTCATATGGTTCTTTTATTTTTAAGATTTCATTTACTTATTTTTAGAGAGAGAGGGAAAGGGAGGGGGAAAGAGTTGGAGAGAAACATTGATGTGCAGAGAAACATTTATCAGTTACCTCTTACACGCCCCCAACTGGGGACTTGGCCGGCAACCCAGGCATGTGCCCTGACTTGAAATTGAACCTGCGACCTTTCCATTTTCAGGCCAGTGCTCAGTCCACTGAGCCACACCAGCCAGGGGTAGTTCTTAAGTGCCTTGAAATCAGCTAGTACAAAATTGCTTACTCTCCCCATTCCCTTCTCTCTCCCAAAGTTCAGTTTCTTTTTCTCTGTTCCTTAGCTCAGTGAATTGCTCTATTTATGCTCCCAAAGCCAGAAATTTTGGAGTCATCCTCAGTTCTTCCTCTTCCCATATCTCTCATATTCATTAGTTAAAACTTTAGTCAGTTCTTTAGTGGCTTTTTGATTTTTGTCACATTTAAATCTCTTCTATTAAACAATATAAAAAGTGAAATTCTGCCCTATTATAGTACTGTTATGATTTTATTTTAAAAAATGTAAAATATTTGCTTCATCTGAAATATTTGTTCTTTTAAAGTAGGACTTGATCGTTATTTTTAAAAAAAATAGCTATCTAGTGTCTTACCATTTATCGAAAAGTCCGTCTTTACTTCACTGATAAGTTATTGTTAAAATTTACCAAATTCCTAAATGGATCTTGTTTTTTTTCTGAATGTTCTCTTCTGTTTTATTTATTTGTGTATCTGTTCGTGTACCATTGCCATTCTGTTTTATGTATTGTTTCTCTACAGTATATTTTGATATTAATTTAGGGAGAATGAACAACTAGAATACTATTTTCCTATCCAAGAATATGGTCTGGATGTTTTGTTCAAGTCTTTTGTGTCTCAAGATAGTGTTTTGGCTTTACTATACCTTGATCTTGTGCTTAAGTTATTTCTACATATTTTAACTTTTGTTGTTGGTATTATTAATGGATCATTTCTTCCATTGTGTCTTTTAAGTGGCTGTGTTTTGTATTTTACCATTACTATTGTCAGGCTTTAATAATTTCTTATTTGGGTTATTGTAAAAGATTATTAATTGGTTTTCCTTCCTTCATTTCTCCATACTCCTGCCAGTGATATCTGAAACACAAGATATTTATCTTTCAGCCCTTAAAGTCCTTAACCTCTATAGGACAAAGGTCAAATAAAGAATAAGGGTCAGACTCCTTAGCATAACATAAAGGTTACCACTTGGACCCTGGTGGCATATCTACCTTTATCTCTGGTGTCAGTAATAACTATAGCTCCTTATTTTATATAATATATACCTCTTAGTCTGAATGGCTTCTTCAGTCATACCTGCTCAATGATTGAATTTACAAATGTAAATAAAATTCTGTATTTCACAATTGTGCTTTTTTTAGTGAGGATGAGGATGATGACCTTCAGTATGCTGATCATGATTATGAAGTACCACAACAGAAAGGATTAAAGAAACTCTGGAACAGAGTAAAATGGACAAGAGATGAGGTGATTATCTGATAAGGTTTATGCATTTCATACCTATCTTTATTAATGCTATTATAGATATGAGAAATGTTTACAAATAAAACATAAGAAAAGTTACCTACCAAGTTACTTTCACATTATTTTTGTTCAACTAGCGGCATGAATAGTGGATTGATGTTGAAACTGATGGAAACAGTATAGTAGATGGGAGAACTTGTATTGTGGTGGCTTTAGTCCTTCTAAAAATGGTCACCAGATATGACATGAGAAAATTAGAGGATTATCTATATTCAGCGATAGAGGAATAAGGTAGGGGAAAGCTTTCTAATATTCATACCTGTTTTAATAGGATGATAAGTTAAAGAAGTTGGTTGAACAACATGGAACTGATGATTGGACTCTAATTGCCAGTCATCTTCAGGTAAGTGAAACGTTATATTTCTACATATAATGGATGATTCAGGTAATTGGGTTCAATTTGCTGTTTTTCAGAAATGTGTCTATATTATTTTAGATTTAGGTTTCCCTCCTAAAAAGATCTCTAATTCTGGTCCTCCAGTTGCCAATGGCTTAGAAAGTCTGATTTTTCTAGTAATCATTTTATCCACAGAACCTAAAAAGATTACTGATCTAAAACAAAAATGATACTAAGTTTGGGTAGGCCTTTATAAATAATTGCTGATAAATGTTAAAACATTTTGAGAGAAGTTAACAATGTTGAATATTTGATAGCTAATTAATAAAATCAGAAAAGTCTCTGTGGAAAAGTTTGTCATAAAATGCTTACATTTTAAAGTGTTAATTGATTTTTATTTTAGAAAAACTTACTGTTCACCATATTACTATTTACATACTTTTATTAGCATGTGATTTTATAATTTACAAAGTATTTTTGTAAATATGACTTTTATTTGCTCTTTACTGTACTGTAGGTACTGAGGCAGATTATTGATATTTCAATTTTTGTATTGACTGGCTACTTTGGATTTCAGAAATCATGTTACCTATGTTCTTTTTATATTGTTATGATGCCTTTTAACATAACCTTAAAATTGAAACCAAATAATGGAAAGAACAGTTTTTGAGTCAGTCTGGGTTGTGTTCAAATGTCGGCTCTACTTGGTCTCTTTGATCTGCAGCTTTCTTATCTATAATATATAAGTAATAGTACTATTTTTGTAGTATTTTTGTGAGAATTAGAAATAACATATTGGCAAAGTACCAGACATTTAAAAGATATTCGGTAATGGAAGCTAAATCCAAAAATTTATTTACATTAGTTTTATCAGTTTAACTTCAATGGTATAACAGCACATAAAGTGAACAGAGAAATGCTACAAGAACATACAGGAACAACCTGATTATTCTGAAGAAAGTGATAGCCTTAAAATGGATCAGCATTGATGTACAGAAGCCAAAAATGAAGCTCAATTTGAATAAACATAATTTGAAGTCAACCAGGCACAAAGAAAGAGCTATTGGTAAACAAAGTATTCGTCTCTATTACACCTTTATACACTTCTAAATTATCTATAACCGTGTACAAGGCCTTTCTGGAAAAAGTCCAGCCATTGTTCATATAACGAGAATGGTTTGCTTTACATCGATGTAACCTGGCAGCTAAGTAGAGTGGACTGGAATATGCATGTGTGAACAATGACAACTTCACTGTACTAGACATCATTAAGTGAGCATGTGTACTGTGTGGCTGTCACATTCAAAATGACTGAGTGAGTAGAGCATCAAATCTGCATCAAATTTTGTGTTAAGCTTGAACATTCCTCTGCAGAAACTATTCAGATGATTCAGAAGCCATTTGGGGACAATGCAATGAGTGCAGCACAAATAAAAGTGTGGCACAAATGCTTCAAAGATGGTCGAGAATATGTTGAAAGTGATCCATGTTCTGGAAGACCTGCAGCAAGCAGAACACCTGAGAACGTTGAACATGTGTGGGCTGCAGTCAACAAATATTGATGACTGATGGTGTGAGAACTAGAAGCTGCTTTGGGGATTCCAAGAACTACTGTGTCTGAGATTTTGATACAGGATCTTGGCACGAAACTTGTGGCAAAATTCACTGTGTGGCTTCTGCTATCAGACTAGAAGGAACATTGTGCTGCAGTTGCTAATGACTTGATTCAAACTGCTACCAATGAGCCAGATTTCCTCAAGAAGGTCATAATCAGAGATGACTCATGGGTCTATGGTTATCTGGAAACAAAGGCCAAGTTATTCCAGTGGAAGTTGCCTGGTTCTCCATTCTCTTGCAAATTCACAGCAAGATCAGGACCTGTTAAACTGTGTTTTTGTTTTTGTTTTTGTTTTGATTTGGAAGGTGTTGTCCATCATGAGTACACCCATTCAGGCCAGACAATTAACAAAGAGTACTACCTTAATGTTCTTCGTTGCTTGAGACATGTAGTACGATGAAAATAGCCCCATCTATGGGCAACTGGTGATTGGCAGCTTCATTATGACAAGTGTCAGCTCAAGCATCACATCTCTTGCAGAGTTTTTTGTTGAAATGTCAAATCACTCAGGTGACTTAGCATCCCCTACAGCCCGGATTTGTTGCCCTGTGACTTCTGGCTTTTCCTAAAATTAAAATCACCTTTGAAAGGGAAGAGTTTCAGGCCATGAGATTCAGTGAGTTCCCAAGATACCTGCTTTGAAGGGGACTGTGGTGTTATTGTCCTATGTACAATGTTCCTTGTCTCTTCTTCAATAAATGTCTCTATGTTTCATATTACATGGTGGGATACATTCTGGACAGACCTCATATATTAACTAATATCTTTGTAAACTGTGAATCACTAATGAAAAGTTACTATTGTTCTTATTGTCATCATCATAAAACAGGAGTTTCTAGGTCATGAATTGACTAAAATAAGGCTTCATTTATTATTAATTATTTTTGGAGTTTGAGATGTTTCTACATAAGGTTTTTCATTTGTATTTTAAGCTTCAACAATTAAATAATTTAACTGATATTTAATGCACATTTCCTATGTAGATATGTTTAGTTTTTTCTTGATAACTTGGGAGGGTCATCATTTATAAACATCCTTTAAGTACCATTCAGTAGTCTGGCAATGTCTTTAAGGGTTTTTTAGTGTGTCATGTACTTCTGAACTATATGAATCCAGACTGCTGTGCTGTTTTTCTTTCATCTCCTTTGTGTAGTTTTCTGTTTACTTCTTTTATTTCTCAACCTTATATACATTTTTTATTGGCAGTTTTTGTATTATAGCTTTGCCACTTGCTGTCTTATAAGACATAGTGTAGAGACAAATACTTTAATTTCAGGTACATATTGTTGTTATTTATAGTCTAAATCCTGCCACTACTTTAATTAAAAAAGAATTGGGCCCTAACTGGTGTGGTGAGCCAGGTCCCCGGTTGGGGGCGTGCAAGGGACAAATGATGTACGGTATTTGTTTCCCACATTAATGTTTCTCTCCTTCTCTTTCTCCCTCCCATACCCTCTCTCTAAAAATAAACATATCTAAAAAAAAAAAATTGGGACATAGGCATATAAAAGAAACATTACGTGTTTAAGGAATGCTGCTGAATATATTATTCTTGAAGACTCTGTTTTTAAGGTTGTAAAACATAAATTTTGGAAGACAGTTGTTCAATAACAAAATCATCTAAATTGTTTCAGAATCGTTCTGATTTTCAGTGTCAGCATCGATGGCAGAAAGTTTTAAATCCAGAATTGATAAAGGGTCCCTGGACTAAAGAAGAAGATCAGAGGGTAATTATGTTCATATTCTTTTTTTTCCCCACTGTGTAGGTAAATTAACTTTTTTCTTCCCAGTACATTATTTTGACACATAAAGGGTACATCTAAATTACTTTGATTTTGTTCTTTGGGTGCTGCTTGCATAAGAATTGTTAGTTGTGTCTTGAAATGTAGTTTTAAATGAATTGAGTCAAACCAAGTTTATGTAGAATGAATTATACATGTAGAATTTTCGAGAGTTTAGTTTGTGGGAGTAAAAAATACCAGCAGTTTAGTGCCATGTTTAGAGCTTAGATTAGTAAAATTTAGAGTTTAGTTTCTTTCTTGAAAATTGAGTTAATATTTTAAAAATAATTTTATCTGATAGCATTATATGTAAGGAAGTCATTCTCAACTTTCCCTTTTGCCCTGTAATGTGCCCCCAAATAAGACATATCAAAGCATCACATTTCCAAAGTGTTGGATAATTTAATCAAGATAATTGTTTGTATTATATAAGTCTGAGAAAAGTGGGAGAATTTCTGTCCTCTGCTTGGAATTACCCTTTAGTTCATATCCCTTATGGCATAAAAATTGTTAATGTAGTTGAAGAATTAGAGTATTTTTATTTCCACTCAAAAAAAGTTACTTCATTAAGCTCAGAATTGATTCAGTTTATTTGATGGCTAGTGATAAGTTTTAAAATGTGTGAGCTAGATCCTTTCCATTTCAGAAAGGAAGAAGTGAAAAGATAGTAACTGTACATCCTTCCTGTTTCCAAACTGATTTATTTGGCTTCCAGCTGAAGTTTCTGTTTTTTAAAAGATGTAAGACTAGAAAATGCATAAGTCTCAACATTTTTACTGATATTTTAAATGAAAACTATTTAACTTACAATTGACTTTAACTAGTGACTTTAATTAGTACCTTGTATTTTAAATAAGTTTGGGATCAATTTTTGAACTGGGAAAATACTGAAGCAGTATTTATTGGTAAAATTGTTTTTTAAGTTTTTGTAACTTGGATTTAATGCATTTTTTTTAAAAAAAGTATTTATGAGTTATGTTTTTAACATTCTGTCAAGGTAATGCTTTTTTAAACTTTGTTTTTCTGTTTCTTAGGTTATTGAATTAGTTCAGAAATATGGCCCAAAAAGATGGTCTTTAATTGCAAAACATTTAAAAGGAAGAATAGGCAAGCAGTGTAGAGAAAGGTGGCATAATCATCTGAATCCCGAGGTCAAGAAATCTTCCTGGACAGAAGAGGAGGACAGGATCATTTACGAAGCACATAAGCGGTTGGGAAATCGTTGGGCAGAAATTGCCAAACTACTTCCTGGAAGGTGCTTATATAAATGTATATACATTTTTCTGCATTTAAACTTGATCTTAATTATGTTACTATTAAATATATTCGCAAGTACCCCATGACTTTTATTTTACTTATAATTAAAATTGAGACTACAATACAAGCAACCCTTTGGGACTATTTGTAATGTATCTGTGATAAGAGATATAATTACTTTTTAATGAAATATTTTATAGTAGTAATTTGTACAACAAAATGATAAGCCTTTGGGTTATGAATATTTGCTGCACTCCCCAAATTATGTTTCCATATCAGTGCCAATCAGGCAGACAGTCTTTTTTCAAACTTGGTTGGAGTGGAATCTGAATTGAAGAGATTTCTTTTGTATTGGATTCTGTGCATAAGCCTAGAAAATAACAAATATACTGGCTGAAATAAACTATGAAAGTACATTAGAGAAAATATAATTTGTAATGAATTATGATGTGATTCAAATCATGGGAGCATCCATGTGGCTAAAGTATAGAAGTTCCCTCAGAGGCAGTGATGTGCTGTGTACACTATATGTCGCACTGGTTCATATATTTCCTAGTCGTACAGTAGACCAACAACCTCGGGGAAATCTATGCCTCATTTAGAAGATGTGCCGTTTTTGTTTATTGTTGTAATCTCTGTTTGTATAGTACTTCACTGTTTATAAAATACTTTTATATATATTCTTAATTAATCTTCATATACTTGTGAAATACACAGAGCAAACATTGCTGTTTTCATAGATAAAGAAATTAAAACACAGTGTTAAGTTTTTTTTTCAAGTTACTGAACCTGGTCTAGGAACTTTTGATGTTTTTAATCTCATACATCTTTTTACTGTCCATAGAACCTAGCCTAGTACCTTGACATAAATTAGGTTCTCAGTAAATGTTTGTAGATTTTACGAAAGATGGAACTTACGTTACAAGTATCTGTAGATTGAGGATTTACATTTATATAAAGGAAAATTAGGTAAAAAGGGAATCCATGAATTTATTTCCACAGGTATTTTGTTCTAGGAAGTGAAAAGGAGTTCTGGGATTCTGTAATTTGTGGTTGCTTTTCATAGCCATGTTTGTACCTGGCTTCAAGGTCTTTGTCCTCACTACGCTCTCAATCTGGAATAGTCCTTTTTTCTATCCCTGTGTGGTTGGTTTACCCTTGTCATTCAGACCTTAGCTTCACTGACGCCTCCCAGAGGGCTTTCCGGACTACCTCATCAAATTGCCCTTTTACTCATTTTTCTCGTCCGACTTTAATGATCTGCATTGCAGTGGTACCTTCCTTATTATATATTTAGGGTTTTTTTTTTGTTTTTCTCTTCTTCCTCCTTTCCTTCTGCCACACTCTCAATGAGAATGTAAGTTCTGTGAGACAGGGACTTGTCTCCTTTACTGCCGTAGCTCCCGTGCTTAGAATGGTGCCTGACGTGCAGTTTGTCTTTTTAATTAAACAAGTATCTAATTTTACATAAATGTTGTAAAATGCACTTTGTTCATTTTATACAGTATTAAAACTTGTTGAATCCTTTCTTTTTTTTAAATTACACACTTTCATTTTATAGGACTGATAATTCTATCAAAAACCATTGGAATTCTACTATGCGAAGAAAAGTGGAACAGGAGGGCTACTTACAAGATGGAATAAAATCTTCATCTAAACTTCAACACAAACCTTGTGCGACAATGGACCACTTGCAAACCCAGAATCAGTTTTACATACCTGTTCAGGCACATATTTTTAATACCTTTATTATTTCTAAAATTAAGTTGCTATATGGGAAGGTGTTTGGTTTAATAGGACAAATACAACATATATTTAGGGGAATAGACATTTGAATTTATGAGCTAAAAAAATTTTTTATAACTGCTGTTAAATAATTAGTGAAGGTTTGTCTCTGCTTGTTTTGATAAATATTTTGGGAACAAACTCATTAAAATGTTTCCTTTTATCGATATATGTAATTTTTACATATAGTATCATTCTTTGAATCTTCATTTATGATTCAAAGCTAATGATTTCTCTGCTTTAACATCTATTGTAATTTTTAGAAAATTTTTGTAGTTATAGTGTTCCTTATCCCTAAGATGTGTGTATGGTTTAAAGGAGAGTGGTTTAAAGGAGAATTTAGTAAAATGTAATTCAAGCCATCATTTTGGTAGGTGTGGTAAATAACTGGTTCTTTGACGGCATTGAATGTTGCTTCCCACTACTAACCAACCAGTTGAGTGACTTCAGTCTTCATTTAAAAATGCTCATTAGAGTAGAGATTTCCCAAGTCCATAATGGGGCAACTCTATTTTCTGTACAGTGCATTTTCCTACCTGTAAGCAATTAGTTTAGTAGGAGTTTTCATAAGGTTTGTTTTACATTTCCCTATCTAGCTATCTGTCATGCTGCTGTTCATGTTGAGCAATTTGTGGTTCTTATCACAATGTAAAAATTAAGTCAGAACTTAATAGTACCTACCAAAAGACAAAATTTGACTAAGTGTTAAAAATTTATGCTTAGAAAAAAAATTGTCCTTAGTATGCCTCACAATTGATTTTATTCCATTAAATGGACATTTTTAAAGACATAATTTTAAAAGAAAGTAATGACATCTTAATTTACAAATAGAAAGACGTATGAAGACATTACAGTTATCTGCTGATACTCAGTACCTGCAGGGATGTCCAACCTGTAGCCCATGGGCTGCACGCAGCCCAGGATGGCTATGAATGTGGCCCAACACAAAATCGTAATATTTTTTTTGTTCACCAATTTCATTAGTGTTTGTGTATTTAATGTGTGGCCCAAGACAACTTTTTTTTTTCAGTGTGGCCAGAGATGCCAAAAGGTTGGACACCTCTGCCAGGTTTTTATTGTCTGTTTCTTTACATTTTTCTTTAGTGTCCTAGATTTCAGCAGCATGAACTGAAACCTGTCTTAGGAAGGTTATTTAAATTTAATTTTTTAACTCATAGATAATTTTAAAAAATTATTTGGGGCCAAGTGAGGGTTTAACAGTCTCAAGAAAAATATATTGGAAAGATAAGAAATGTACTTTAAGAATTATTTCCCTTATATTTAATAATCTTGAAAGATGTATATATTCATAGTTCAATTCATTTAAAATACTAAAAAGATAATTCTGATTTTTACTTAGAAGAAAAAAATGAATCTGTTTGAAATATTGTCACAGATTTTAATGAAAAATGTGAAAGATATATTTCTAATCCATTAGTTCCCAAATTGATTGGTAACTGATTCAAATCAAGTATTGTGAAAATTAAGTTTAATGTTAGAAGTTATGTATAATGATTCTACATTAGTGATTTAGGTAATTCATTATGGGAGATATACTCTATCACATTTAGGTTTATTGTATTTTAAGGTTTTAAAAAATACCTTTTCATATTTCTTTCCACCACTACATACTAAATTTGCATGCATCTTCAAAATTCTTATTACAGATGCTTTGGAAAAGAAGCAGAATAATTCTTGGTCTATTGTCAGAGTATTAAAAAGTATATGAGTAATTTTGATTTTTATCTAAGCAAGCAATATAAGAAACTTCTATTTTCATATCTTTCTACCCAGAGGTTGCCACGGGATCGTGGCAGTAGTAGGAGAAATGAACGTTGAAAAATGTGCTTTAGTCCCATCTTTGTGAGTGCTCCATAAAGACTGATCCCTTCCACTAAAAGATAGGAACAAAATTACTTTGTCTTCTCTAGGAAACAGAGCAATCCTAATAGCAGATTTAAAAATACTTGGTGATATTGTAGTTAATAGAGTAATTAGCTGATGAATCTAGGCCAGACAATTCTCACGTTTCATCTAGAAGATAGATCTTTCCTGTGTTAACTTTTAATCAGACCCTGAGAACAGAGATGTACGTAGTAGATAAGAAACTATTGTTTGTATGAAAATATAAAGTTAACAAAAATACTTTCTGACTTTTTAATGTTCATATTTTATCGAGTTTTTGTGCTTCGTCTCAGATTTTAAAATGTTATATGTACAATATTAATGATATAATTACTTTTAGATTCCAGCCTATCAGTATGTGTCACCTGAAGGCAATTGTATAGAACATGTTCAGACTTCTGCCTTTATCCAGGTAACTTTTTACTTATAAAACAAAGGAAACCATTTCAAACATTTTTGAAAGTCTAAGTGCCTGTTTCCTCATGTATAAAACTAAGACAAAAACAATACTATTTGTCCCACTAACTTTGTGTAAGATAACATTAAAGGAGAAAGTTTGTTAAGTGGGTTTGAGAAACATATACCGTAAATGTAAAGTGAAAGACACCACCAGGAGGGTGATTCTTTTCTTTTCCAACTTAATGCATTTAGGTTGTGAATGGACATATTTTTGCTAAATTAGTTAAGAATATGTTCTAAAATTTAATAAATTCAAGCATACTCTAGACACAAATTTTTAAATTGATATAGATGATGCAGTATACATTTTTTATGTATTTATTTTCCCCAATTCTTTTCCATTCTACTGTAAATATTTACCATTACCTCTTTAGATTCCAGAGGGTTTGTGATTTTTGGATATTTGGGATGTGGTAGTACTAAGCTTTAGAAAAAATAGATTTATATTGTGTAGAAGAAAATAAAAATTTGAACACTAATGATAAAGTAATTATGTAAGTAGCCTGTTTTTTATTTAACTTATTTTAGCAACCCTTTGTTGATGAAGATCCTGATAAGGAGAAAAAAATAAAGGAACTTGAATTGCTTCTTATGTCAGCTGAAAATGAAGTTAGAAGAAAGCGAGTTCCAGCGGTAAGAAATTAGGTTAAGTGTAGCTTTGCGCAGTGGCAGTATCGTAGCCAATGAGGTTTTTCCGAGGCTCGATTATTGCTAATAGAAATTAGGTTAAGTGTTTAGATTTTATTGTTAGAATCTTTTATATGCTTTATAATTTTTCTTAGCATTGACTTTCGTATGTCAACTAGTGGAAAGCATATTCATTATGAATTAAGATTTTTATATAGACTAAAAATAGTCATTTTAATTTGCAACTTTAAGGTTACTTGATTTTTCTTAATTGTATTTTTTCCCATTACCATTTAGTCCCCTTATATCCCCCGTAATTACCACACTGTTGTCTGTGTCCATGTGCCCTTTTTTCCTTTTTTGCTCAGTCCCTCTATCCCTACCCTCCCCACCATTAATTGTCATCCTGCTATGTCTGTCTCCATTTTGCTTGTTAGTTCAGTTTGTTCATTAGATTCCACAAACGAGTGAAATCATATGGTATTTGTCTTTCTCTGACTTATTTCACTTAGCACTATCAATGTTCTCCAGATCCACTCATACTATCACAAAGGGTAAAACTTTCTTCTTTTTTTACAGTAAAGTAGTATTCCATTGTGTAAATGTCCTTTACAGGTAGTTGTTTTATCTACTCATTTGCTGATGGGCACTTGGGCTGCTTCCATATCTTGGCTATTATAAGTAATGCTGCAATGAAAACAGGGGTGCTTATGTTCTTTTGAATTAGTGTTTTGGGTTCCTTTGGCTATATTCCCAGAAGTGGGATCACTGGGTCAAAAAGCAGGTCCATTTTTAATTTTTTGTGGTATCTCCATACTGCTTTCCACAGTGGCTGCACCAGTCTGCATTTCCACCAACAGTGCACTAGGGTTCCCCTTTCTCCACATCCTCACCAGCACTTGTTTGTTGATTTATTGATGATAGCCATTCTGACAGGTCTGATATCTCATTGTGATCTGAATTTGCATTTCTCTGATGATTAGTGACATTGAGCATTTTTTCATATGTCTATGGACCATCTGTATGTCCTCTTTGGAGTAGTGTCTATTCAAGCCCTTTGCCCATTTTTAATTGGGTGGTTTGTTTTTTTTTTTTTGGTGTTGAATTTTGTTGAGTTCTTTATAAATTTTGGATATTAACCCCTCATCAGGTGTATCTGTCAGTATGTTCTCTTATTCTGTGGGTTGTGTTTTTATTTTGTTGATGTTTTCCTTTGCTATACAAAAAGTTTTTAGTTTGATGTAGTCCCATTTGTTTATTTTTTCTTTTGTTTCCCTTGCCTGGGGAGATATAACTGATAAAATAATGCTACCAACAATATCCAAGATTTTGCTGCCTATGTTTTCTACAATTTTTATGATTTGGGCTCTGACATTTAAATCTTTAATCCACTTTGAATTATTCTTGTGTGTGGTGTAAGAAGGTGGTCTAGTTTCATTTTTATGCACATATCTGTCCAATTTTCCCAACACCATTTATTGAATAAACAATCTTTAATCCATTGTACGTGCTTGGTTCTTTTGTCAAATATTAATAGACTGTGAAGGTGTAGGTTTACTTTTTGGCTTTCTATTCTGATCCATTGATCTATGTGTCTGTTTTTATGCCAGTACCATACTGTTTTGATTACTGCAGTCTTATAGTACAGTTTGGTATTAGGTAGTGTGATTCCTCCAACTTTGTTCTTTCTCAATATTGCCATTGCTCTGCAGGGCCTTTTGTGGTTCCATATAAATTTTTGAAATATTTTTTCTAGTTCTGTAAAATACATCATTGGAATCTTCATAGGAATTGCATTGAATCTATACTTTGGATGGTATGGACATTTTAATAATGTTAATTTTTCTTACACATGAACTCAGTATGTGCTTCCACTTACTTGTATCCTCTTCAGTTTCTTCAGTGTCTTATAATTTTCCAAGTACAGGTCTTTTACATCCTTGGTTATGTCTATTCCTAGGTATTTTATTCTTTTCGAAGAAATTGTGAATTTGATTGTTTTCTTAATTTCCTTTTCTGTTTGTTATTGGCATATAAAAATGCTATGAAGAAAAATAACATTTAGATTTTATTCTCTCCAAAGAAATTTTTGTGTGGATGTTGTTTTTGGTTACCAGGTGTGAAAACTATTGTCTAAGATTTGGTTGCTGAGAACAACTAGTAGTATTAAATTAGAATAAATGGTAATTATTCTAGCAAAGTTAAACAGGCTATTTTAGATGGACTAAGAGAAAAAAAAAGCTTGTGCTTAAGAGAAGTTTTAAAACTTTAATATCCTGAGACTTTTTATGTTTAAGAAAGGGTTTTCCTTGGTTTGGGGCTGAATGAGGCATGGAAACTAATATAGAATTACTAACCTGAGATCTTGAAATAGTATTATTAGGTAGTTGGTGATGTCTTTATACCATTGAAAAGAGTGTTAATAAAAATGACATTTGTTAATTGTAATAGACAAGATATATTCCATAGGAAGAGTAGTTTTGTTTTGAAACTGTAAAAACAATGGGCAAATAGGAAGACCTGAAGAGTACTTATTTTACTTCTTTTTTATTTTGTTGTTTGTTTTATTAAATATATTTTATTGATTATGCTATTACAATTGTCCCATTATTTTCTCCCCTTTATTCCCCTCTGCCTTGTAACCCCCCTCCCACCAGCATTCCCCCCCACCTTTAGTTCATGTCCATGGGTTGTACATATAAGTTCTTTGGCTTCTCTATTTCCCATACTATTCTTAACCTCCCTCTCCCTATTTTGTACTTACCATTTATGCTTCTTATTCCCTTTACCTTTGCCCCCATTTTCCACCCCGCCTCCACTGATAACATAGGCAACTGTCTCCTTTTCTCTTGCTGCTTTTAAGGTTCTCTCCTTATCTTTACTCTTGGGTAATGTAATTATGGTGTGCCTTGGTGTGTGCTTCCTTGGGTCTAACTTCTTTGGGACTCTGAGTTTCCTGGACTTTCTGGAAGTCTCTTTCATTTACCAGATTAAGGAAGTTCTCCCTCATTATGTTTTCAAATAAGTTTTCAATTTCTTGCTCTTCCTCTTCTCCTTCTGGCACCTCTATGAGTCAGATGTTGGAACGTTTAAAATTGTCCCAGATGTTCCTAAGCCTCTCCTCATTTTTTTGAATTCTTGTTTCTTCATTCTATTCTAGTTGAATGTTTATTTTCTTCCTTCTGCTCTAAACTGTTGATTTGAGTCCCAGTTCCTTCCCTTTACTGTTGGTTCCCTGTACATTTTCCTTTATTTTACTTTTCATAGCCTTCACTTTTTCCTTCTTTTTGCGACCATACTTAACCATTTCTGTGAGCATCCTAATTACCAGTGTTTTGAACTCTGCATCTGATAGGTTGGCTATCTCTTCATTGCTTAGTTGTATTTTTTCTGGAGCTTTGATCTGTTCTTTTATGTGGGCCATATTTTTTTGTCTTTGTGCACCTGTTACATAGTAAGGGGAGGAGCCTTAGTTATTTGCCAGGGCAGGGCAATCCACATTGCTGCATTGTGGCACTATCTGTGGGGGAGGAGCCCAAAAGGGAACAATGCTGCTTGTTCAGCTCTCTGTGGGCTTTCAGTCACTTCCTCTGCTACACAGAAGCAAATTGGGCCCTTTTGGTGCTGATTCCCAGGTGAGTGGGTTTGTATACATTCTAGGACCCTGTGGGTCTCTCCAATAAACTCTCCTGGGGGGCTGGGAGTTTCTCCTGCCTCATCCCCCACAAGTTTTTTCAGCCAGAGGTTTTGAGACTTTATTTCCCTGCACTGGCACCCTGGGTTGTGTGGTCTGTCTCACTTTCCAGTTGTTCTTCCCAGTTTATCTGCACGCACATGTGGGGCTGCCTATAGCCTCCACCTTGCCCAGTCTGCCAGCTGCCAACTTGCATGCTCTGGTCCTCCAGCCACCACTTGCCATACATCTTCTCAGCCCAAGCTGCTTGTCTTTACCCCTCCTACCAGTCTGGATGAATGTTTCTTCTTTAACTCCTTGGTTGTTGGACTTCCGTATAGTTTGATTTTCTACCAGTTCTGGTTATTTTATGTTTTTGAATTTGTTGTTGTTCTTCTTTTGGTTGTGCAAGGAGGCAAAGTATATCTACCTATGCCTCCATCTTGGCCCTACTTTTGTTTTCTTTCTTTTTTTTCCTTCTTTTTTTTGTTGTTAAAATACGGTTGTCTTCGTTTTCCTGTCACCACTTTTCCCCACCCCTCCCACCCCCATCTCTCACCCTCCATCCTTCCCCACTTTGGCTTTGTCTATGGATTCTTTTATATGTTCCTTGATGACTTTTTCCCTTCTTTCTACTGTTATCTCCCTTCCCCCTCCCCTCTGGTTACTGTCAGTTTGCTCTTAATTTCCATGTCTCTGGTTATATTTTGCTTGCTTGTTTGTTTTGTTGATTAGGTTCCATTTATAGGTAAGATCATATGGTATTTGTCTTTCACCACGGAGCTTACTTCACCTAGCATAATGCTCTCCAGTTCCATCCATGCTGTTGTGAAGGGTAGGAGCTCTTTCTTTCTGTTGCGTAGTATTCCCTTGTGTAAATGTACTATAGGTTTTTGATCCACTCATTTACTGATGGGCTTCTAGGTTACTTCCAGCACTTGGCTATTGTAAATTGTGCTGTTATGAACATTGGGGTACATAGGTTCTTTTGTATTGGTGTTTCAGGGTTCTTAGGGTATAATCCCAGCAGTGGAGTTGCTGGGTCAAAAGGCAGTTCCATTTTTAGTTTTTTGAGGAAATTCCACACTGTTTTCCATAGTGGCTGCACCAGTCTGCATTCCTACCAACAATATACAGGGTTCCCTTTTCTCCACAACCTCACCAGCACATATTATTTGTTGATTTGTTTATGATGGCTTTCTGTATGTCCTCCTTGGAGCAGTGTCTGTGTAGGTCCTTCTCCCATTTTTTAATTGGGTTGTTTGTCTTCCTGGAGTGGAATCATGTGAGTTCTTTATATATTCTGGAGGTCAAACCCTTGTCTGATATATCATTGGCAAATATATTTTCATATACAGTTGGTTCCCTTTTCATTTTGCTGTGTTTTCTTTAGCCATGGAGAAGCTTTTTATTTTGATGAAGTCTCGTTTGTTTATTCTTTCCTCTGTGTCTCTTGCTCTAGGGGACATATCAGTGAAAATACCGATATGTGGAATATCTGAGATTTCCCTCCCTATGACCTCCTCTAGGACTTTTATGATGTTGTGCCTTATATTTAAGCCTTTTATCCATCTTGAGTTTATTTTTGTGTATGGTGTAAGTTGGTGGTTGAGTTTCATTTTTTTTGCATGTGGCTGTCTAGATCTCCCAACACCATTTATTGGAGAGGCTATTTTTACTCCATTTTATGCTTCTGCCCCCCTTTGTCAAATTTTAATTGACCATAGAAACTTGGGTTTATTTCTGGGTTCTCTATTCTGTTCCATTGATCTATGTGTCTGTTCTTATGCTGGTACTGGACTGTTTTGATTACAGTGGCCTTGTAATATAGTTCAATGTCAGGTATGCTGATCTCTCCTACTTTGTTCTTCTTTCTAAAAATTGCTGTGGCTCTTTGGGGTTGTTCATGGTTCCATATTGGTTTTTAAAATGTTTATTCTATATCTGTGAAATGTGTCATTGGTATTTTAATAGGGATTGTGTTGAATCTATAAATTGCTTTGGGTAGTATGGACAGTTTGATGATGTTAATTCTCCCAGTCCATTAAACACAGTATATGCTTCCATTTATTTGTGTTTTTTTAAATTTCTTTCTTCAGTGTTGTATAGTTTTCTGAGTACAGGTCTTTTACTTCCTTGGTTAGGTTTATTCCTAGGTACTTTATTTTTCTTTTTTTTTTAATTCTTTATTTTATTGATTATGTTATTACAGTTGGCCCATTTTCCCCCTTCACTTCCCACCACCCTGTCCATCCCCTCCCACCCACATCCCCCCTTTAGTTCATGTCCATGTGTCATAAGTTCTTTAGTGTCTACATGTCCCATACTATTCTTACCCTCCCCCTGTCTATTTTCTACCTACTGTCTATGCTACTTATTCTCTATATCTTTTCCCCCTCCCTCCTCCTCCTACTTCCCTGTTGCTAACCCTCCATTTGATGACTTTTTTTTTACTGTTCATATTTTT
>PVIA01001750.1:0-252347 GCA_004024845.1 Tonatia bakeri
GAGGAATTCCTTAAACATACTAAAAACAAATGTATGTAGTAGAACTCTGGCTCCCTCAGACCATCTCAGCAACTTTTTGTCTGTTGGACTTTCCTTTACCTTAGGAACAAATTTTCTACTTCATAATATGATTTTTGGGATAGTTTTTCTATATTTCATAAAAATTTGGAAAAATGCTTTTCCACAGTTTTCTCTTTGATAAGACTGAGACTGGGCTAGAATTCTTTTATGACCCTCTAAGAAGGTCGGCTTGCGTTTCCCAAGGCAACACACTGTCTGTGGCTGCCGAGGAGAGACCTTGCAGTGTGAGAAGACACAGGTGCCTGCAGGGGCCCCTATGGCAGAGCTCACTTGAATGAGCATCTGACTTAGCCTGTCTGTCTTCATCAGCAGATGTTAGGACACACTGAAGCATGATTTTTCTCATTTAATGTCTCATTCTGCTAATGGTGGTTATTTATCTTCAGTGTATTTTGTTGCAGGAATTTTGGACACATTTCCTTTTATTCCTGGCCATGCAAAGAGACAGTCATCTTACACTGAGGCTGTAGTTTCTGGGCTTCCTTCTGTCCCTTCCACAGTGACTGGGAATCTCCAAGCAGGAGTGAGAGTTGTGGCTGCTCAGCCCAGAGCCACCTGGGTCATGAAGGAACTGGCCTGCCTGTGCCCATTGGCACAGAACTCCTCACCTTGATAGAGACCACAACACCATTCCTTGCGTGAAATACTGTATTCTTTTGTTTTAACTTAATTAGTCATTGATCAGTTTCTACACTGAAATTATAAATAATTATAAAGATTCATGTAATATATTGTCATTGCTTCAAAATACTGACCATGTCATTCCTCAGTGCACAGGTCTCCGCATGCGCCCTCGAACATCAGTTTCATGGTGGACTGTAATGACAACTGGTGTACACTAAAGACTTCACCCCACTTCGTCTGCGTTTTCTCCCACCAAATCTACCAGAAAAATTCCGACATAACTGATTTGAGTTCTACTTAATGAGTCTTCACGTGCTGACTTTTAAAAGGAGGATCTGAATAACCTGTGAGCTGAAATGATCAAGATAGGGGGGAGAAAAAACTGGATAACTGAGAAATATTTTTGCATACTCTTATGCTTATATAGCTTGGTTATAAAAAATGTCCTGCAAAAGCATAAACCTACATGGGCCCTTTAGTAATTTACTGAATGAAAGTATAGGTAAAACAGGGGTTTTTGCAACATTGTGGTCAAAGGAGGTCAACTACAAAGCTAGGTGGACTTTAAACCAATGCTTCATTCCTGAAAAGCACTGACAATGACAGTAATAGAGCAGACCAGATTCCTCTAACTTCTTCTTGAATGTCCTTGGCAGGAAAAAAATGAGATGGAAAAGAAATTGTTTAGCTCTTTCTAAATACCTCCTCATTGGTTATGCATCCAATGGTGGGGGCCTTTTGTTTTTAAGTCAGTATCGCATTGGAGTAACATTCTATTTATTAGATATTCCCTCAACATAGTCAGCCTAACACATAGGCCTACCTGATATGATTTATGAGATCAAGGAAAATTCATCCTAGAAATACTTCCTTTTATCATACCTGAAATTGCTGTTAGGACTTTCATTACTTTGCTTTAGTTCACTGACCTTTCTCAACTCATTTTCATTGAAAAATCAAGAGTATTTTCAAATATCATCCAATTAAAGCATGGATCGGATTCTATCCTTGCAGGATCTTAAGTAGCAGCATTTTGAATTCTTTCCATTCTCCTTTGGCCTCGAAGTAACAGACCTGGGGAGACTGGAGCACATGAGTCAGATCTAACCTTTCCTCGATTTTATCCAATTGCCTATATGACTCTTTGATGAAGCAAGGCCCTGTAAGTCTTTACAAGCAAGTTTCCTGAGCGTTTATAAAATGGAAATACCATGAAAATCTTTATGAATTGTCTCTTATTTATCTTTGCGTGTCTACCTGACACAATATTCATTTATCATTTCTTCTCATATTTTTTTAGGATTTTTTTTCTGTGTCTTTGTCTATGTATTTTATAATGAAATTGATTGGAAGATTTTTTTTTTATTGAACAGGCTGTTATCCTTTTTATTCCTACTGCAAGCATCGTATTTTGGACCATTGCACAGATCTTAAACTTAAGTTTTTCCCCTCAGGTGGCCCTCATTTGTTTGTATGGTAAGCTAAGGAATAGGCCCCCATTCCTAGTTCTTACCCTTCAGCACTGTGTAAGACTCCACCCACAGGATTTGTCTTCTCTTGTACACACCAAACATTCAAAACTATACAGCTTCCAAAGAGAGGGTCTACCTCAACTGCGCTGTTTACCCTTATTAACTATGAAGGGCTTGTTGATCCTATTTTAGATATGACATTCTTATAGACTTTTTGCCCAATTTTAGTTCTTTCTTTCTGTCCCATGCCCTGTTCTCAGTCAACTCCTGTCTGCTTTGCTATAGTTATAGATTGTTTGTTTCTAGAATGTTATAAGATGAAATCATAGCACATACTTTTCTTTTTTTGCCAGAGAGAGTCTGTTTTCACACTTAGTGAAACTACTTTGAGAGCCATCCATGTTATGCATGTACCCATAGTTCATACAACAACAACTTTTTTATTGCTAAGCCATACTTCATGACATTAGAATACCATCATCTATGTATTCATTCGTCAATGGAAAATTGATTTTTTTCTGCATGTTATTTTAAAATTTAGGCAAATATTTAATGATCAGCTACCAAGTACAACTCATTATTTCAGATGCATGAATTGCTTCAAACTGTCAGGTAAACGATTCATGTTGTCATCTTGTCTAAACATAACCTTTACAGAAATTGTACAGAGAAAGAAATATGTCCATCAGAATGTCACACTTCAAAATATGGAGGATGTCTATGAATATGGTTGCAGAGCAAAATTTTATGTTTATGAATGGATACTTTAAGATTGCTCTCTATATAATTGATTTTTTTGCTTGTCTTTTTAAAATTTATCGATTATATATTACAGTTGTCCCATTTTTTCCTCCCCTTTATTTCCCTCTGCCCTGTACCCCATCTCCCACCATCATTCCCCCACCTTAGTTCATGTTCATGGGACATACATATAAGTTCTTTGGCTTTTCCATTTCCCATACTATTCTTAACCTGCCCCTGTCTATTTTGTACCATTATACTTCTTATTCCTGTACATTTCCCCCTTTTATCCCCTTTCCCTTTCCCTGCTGATAACCCTCCACATGGTCTCTATTTCTGTGAACCTGTTCCTATTCTAGTTGTTTGCTTAGTTCATTTTTTTAAATTTAGGTTCAGTTGTTGATAGTTGTGAATTTGTAGTCATTTTACTGACCACATTTTTTATCTTCTTTTTCTTAGATAAGTTTCTTTAACATTTTATATAATAAGGGTTTGGTGATGGTGAACTCCTTTAACTTAACCTTATCTGGGAAGCACTTTATCTGTCCTTCCATTCTAAATGATAGCTTTGCTGGATAGAGCAATCTTGGATGTAGGTCCTTGCCTTTCATGACTTCGAATAGTTCTTTCCAGCCCCTTCTTTTTTATTTTTTTAAGTTTTTTTTTATTGTTTTCCAAGTACACTTCTCTCTATTATCCCCCATGACTCCCCCTACCCCAGCCATCCCCTCCTCCCTCCCTCAATCCTAACCCCCTTTGGTTTTATCCATGTGTCCTTTATAGATGTTCCTGAAAATCCTTCTCCCTCTACCCCATTATCCCTTCCTACCTCCCCTCTGGTTACTGTCAGTTTGTTTTTAATTTCAATGTTTCTGGTTATATTTTGCTTGTTTGTTTGCTTGCTTGCTTGTTTTGTTGATCAGGTTCCCTTCTTACCTGCAAGGTTTCTTTTGAGAAATCAGCTGATAGTCTTATGGGAACTCCTTTGTAGGTAACTGTCTCCTTTTCTCTTGCTGCTTTTAAGATTCTTTCCTTATCTTTTATTTTAGGTAACATAATTATGATGTACCTTGGCATGTGTAATTCCTTGGGTCCAACATCTTTTGGACTCTCCAAGCTTCCTGGAATTCCTGGAAGTCTATTCTTCAAGGATGAAGTTTCTTCATCCTGCTCTGGTTGAATGTTTATTTCTTCCTTCTGCTCCAAACCATTGATTTGATTCCCGGTTTCCTTCCCATCACTGTTGGTTCCCTGTACATTTTCCTTTATTTCACTTTTCATAGCCTTCACTCTTTCCTCTATTTTTTGAACATACTCAACAATTTCTGTGAGCATCCTGATTACCAGTGTTGTGAACTCTGCATCTGATAGGTTGGCTATCTCTTCATTGCTTAGTTGTAATTTTTTCTGAAGCTTTGATCTGTTCTTTCATTTGGTCCATATTTCTTTGTCTCAGTGTACCTGTTATGTAGTAAGGGGTGGAGTTTTAGGTATTCACCAGGGCAGGGCAACCCACTTTGCTAAGCTGAGACACTGTGTGTGGGAGAGGGATCCGAGAGGGAACAAGGCCACTTGCTCAACTCTCAGTGGCTTTAAGTCACTTCTGCTACCCACAGGCAAATTGGGCCCTTCTGGTATTGATTTCCGGGTGGGTGATTTTGTGTATATTCTAGATCCTAAAAGTCTCTCCAACAAACTCTCCTGTGAGGCTGTGAGTTTCTCCCACTGTCTTAACACCCCACAGGTTTTTTTAGTTAGAGGTTTTTAGGCTTTATTTCCCCGCTCTAGAACCCTGAGTTGCATGGTTTGTCTCACTCCCCAGTTGTTCCTCCTCTTTTATATTCACGCAAATGTGGGACCGCCTGCTCTGCCAGTCACTGCCTTGCCTGCCCTGACCCTCCTGCCTTGTCACAAGTCCTCTGTGCCCCAGCAGCCTGTCTCTGCCCTTCCTACTGGTCTGGATGAATGTTCTTCTTTAACTCCTTTGTTTTCAGATTACCATACAGTTCAATCTTCTGGCAGTAGTGGTTATTTTTTGTTTTTAAATTTGATGTCTTTCTTTTGGTTGTGCAAGGAAGCAAAGTCTATCTACCTACACCCCCATCTTGGCCGGAAGTCCTATATAATTGATTTATTTAAAGCATAAGAAGAGTGTGAGTGAGTCACGTGTTGTTCCTGGCAAAGGAGTATAATCTAGAAAAAACTTATATATCACAACTGCTTCAATGGGGAGGCTGCCCTTCCTTTTTAAGTCTTATTAGGTTTTGTTACTCAGAAGATAGTCACTGTAGTAATCTAACCTTTATTTCCATGGCCTGCTCAGTTTCATTTGGAGACATTTTTTTCTTAGCAAAGCAGAGACCTATGTTTTGGTGGCAGGTAGGACATAAAAATATTCCATTGTGACCATAGTCTGAGTCTGATGTGTCTTGCTTCTGCCTCGACCCCCCTTCTCCCCTGCCTATATGTGCCAGATCAAGCAAGGCAAAGTTCAGGGGAAAGAATTTAGAGGTGATGTGGCAAATCTCCTGACTCTGACCCTCAAGAAGTTTCAGCAGATGTGCCTATTTATCAGAAGTATAACATAACCTCTCATCAATTTACATCCCCTGCGGAATAAAAACAGCTGTGTATGTGTGTATTTTGTTTTTATTTTCCTTCATAAGAATAACATAGGAGAACCTAAGAGCTGTAAGTTAACCTGGAAGTTACAATCTTGTAAGATGTAACAAAAAGCCATACTCTCCTCTAAAATCTGATGTTGGAAAGGAAAGAATTATCTTCTACCTTGCTAGGTTCTTTGGCTGCTCTAGTAATCAAAATTCAATTACACACATATTGGGGCCCCATAAGATTATGAATCCCAAGGTCAAATGGGGCAGTAGAGGATTATATGCCATCCTGAGCTAAGGAATGGGATGGGATCTGGGATTTCAAAGGAGGGAAAAACAATTCACAAGGCAGTGAGAATAACAGGTGTTTGGTAACTAAATGTTTGTCCTACCATATAGGTAGGTCATTCACATAAAATTTTTTCTCTGGTAATAACTTTTTTTCTGGGCCAGGACCTCCACCTAAATTTTTTCTAGGTAGTTGTGGGAGAAGTCAAAGTTTTTCTTCAATTCAAAACTGCCCACATGTCAGAGTGACATATTTTGGGGAGACTTGTTCGGAATGAGCCCCTTCATTGATATGACCACTGAGATGAGCTATTCCTCCCAATGCTAGAAGGGCCTCTAAAGATATATAGTCCTTTACTTTCTAGTAATACTTTCCCTCTGGTAGTTATTGTGCTTTGAGTAAGAAAAGACTAATTACATTTACTCATGTGAATAATATACTATTTATGCCTTATTAACTAGCATACTCTAATAAGCATGCATAATGATTTAATAGGTATCAATACAACTTGTTTTGATTCTACTTAACTTCCAACCTTTTCTCTGATTATGTGCATTCAGTTTTATCTTTATAGTCTGTAACTTACTAATGTGATTACCTGCTTAGAACTTTAAAAAAGTAAGAATGTTAACAGACATATAACAACAGCACACCCATAGAACATCGCTCAAGAAATTAACAGTTCAAATGCTGGTTTCTGGCATGTTTTTCTACTTAAAATGAAGACACCTTTTCCATTTCACTGATGAAATACCTATTGTTTGTTCAGCAATCTTTGGGTGCAGTGGAATTGCACACCTGTGTAATTAGGCATTAATCTCAGGTAATAGAACAGCCCAGCCTGCCCTGGACTCCATCAGCCCATATCAGGAATACTTTGTTAATTTTTAGTGAGACTTGTTCTCTTTTATTTCTTGCTCTGCATCCTGTCAAATTGAAGAAACACAGTGTCCCCTTGATTGGATCTGTGCGGTGAAGAACGCCCTGATCCCCAGTCATGGGAATAGTTGAAGACACAAAGAAATCCAGGCACAAAATACTGCGACTTTCACAGAAAATATCCTGTGAAGAAATGGCATTGATTATTCCTGGGGACATTTTAAGAAGGCTTAATTATGGCTCTTGGAACATCTTTCCTTTTCATTTTGTGTTGTGCATGAATAGAAATGAAAGATGCTTCAAACAGCAATCCCTACATGAGAAACAGAAAGGACTGAATTGAATAAATGTGATTCAGTAGATGATTAACTATATTCCTATATAGCAAAAAAACCTTATTAATCACCTATTATGTGCAACATGCATAATAAAATATTATCAATATATCATTTGCAGTAGCCTGAATTTTCAAGTCAAGTAGAGAGGCAGGCACATGCTTATATAACTATAATAAAAAGAAAACTTTTTATTATAGATGCTATTATAGAATGAAAACTTTTTATGAAAGATGCTATTATAGAATGAAAACTGTTCTATTACATGTTGAATGCTGGATCCCCAAATATCTGTCCAAATACCATTCACTAAAACAATCTATTGATCAGCCTGAGCTCCTCTACAGAGCTTTGGTAAAGTCTGAAAGTTGGGGAGGCAAGATTAAAATTCAATGAGAATTGAATGTTTGATTTAAAAAAGGACTTTCAAAAAATAAAGAAAGAAGCATTCTTAATGGAAGCAAGAGATGGGGGAAGAGAGGATAGAAGCTTGATTAGATTTGGGTGAGGATTATAACATAAGTTTAGAGTCAGAACAAAAGCAAGGCAAAGAATTTTGAGACAAGGGATTCATAGAATCTTTGTGTAAAAAACTGTCCACTGATGCTTTCCATTGAACAATTCTTGGTTCTTTTAGAAAGTTCTTTCCTGGAATAGGAAAGTCATGCTAACGAAGACAAGGGAACAGGAAAGTTGTGATCATGCAGACCAGGGATCTGCAGACTACATCTGTGTGCCAAAATCAGCCCTATGGGCAAAGCTGAGGAAGTTCTTTACGTGTTTAAAGAATTGTAAGAAAAAAGATTAAAGGCTATGCAACAGAGATCTTATGTTACCTGAGAATTGCATAGGACATGGCCCTTCACAGAAGTTTGCCAGCCCCTAATGCAAACAGTAAGTAGGACGGGTGAGGAGGTAGATTCATTTTCTGCCTCCAAGCATTGTGTTGCAGTACACAGTTTGGCTTTCAATACGCAAGCTCACTGCAGAGAAGAGATTCATTCTTAAAGATAATGAACAGAAATGTGGGTTTGGCCTGGGAACTCTGACATGGAGATTTGGGAGATGAAGTAGGTCAGGGTATATTAAAACAGCAAAAGCAACAACTTATGCAAAGGCAAACATGGGGGAACACAATAATTTTCTCTTTGTTCATAATCATCACTTCACTTATTCAGATGCTGATTTTTAACAAGTGGTAACAGGCCAGATTAACTTATCCCTGCTCTGTGTGAACCAATTTTGTAAGAAAACAAAGAATGACAAGAACCAAACCATTACAAATGCAGGTCTTCTGGGGAAACCACCCACACACATGTCACAGTTTGTTAGCAGTGTCTACCATTTCTTTCCTTTATATTGTTCAAATATTGAATTCCAAACCAGTCTTTTTCTTTAGGAAATCCTTCCATTGTATTTTCTTCTCATGAATAAGTATAAAACTAATTAGAATTGAATAATCTAATGGCCCATTTAGAATCTATTAGAGAAGTTAGACCCACTTGATACAATGCAAATTACTAATGAATGAAGTCCTACAAGTAAATCCCTTAACATCACAAATAGAAGTTGGTTTTGGATTGAAAAGTAGAAAATATGTAAATTCTTCACACAGTAGAGATAAAGAGATACATTGTTTTATCCCACAGTCTTTCTGTTCTCTGAAGCTATCACAGAGTGAGCATAACTCAACACTTGTATGTCATAGGTCATACTGAGTGACACTGGGCACAGACACATGTAATGATCTCCTCTATGTCCAAGTAAGAGGACTCATGTCCTTGAACCTTTTGATCCACTTTTCCCTCCTGATTTTATCAACTTTGCACTAATCCAAGATCTCTGGGATAATCTGTCAGAATGTTCAAATAGCAATGCGTGAATATTATAAAAATATAAACAGATAAAGCTAATATTCAGAGTAAGCCAGAACCCAATGTTTAACTTCCAGTCATAAAGGTAACATCTACAGATCCCTGAAGTAAAACAAAAACAGAAGAAAGGTGACTTTTTCAACAGCGTTAAGAGAAAAACAGAGAGATGGAGAGATAGAGACAGAGACAGAGATAAAGGATGGGGATGAGGGTAGAATCAGGGGGGGAGAGAGAGAGAGAGAGAGAGAGAGAGAGAGAGCTTTTATTTATACATACAGAATGAAGAGATTCAATGAAGATTTTTGAGTTAGATCACCCAGCATTACCAGAATGAAACTTCAAAGCTCAAATTTTTTATTTAAATAATTCTCTTGATACTTTAGGAAAATAGAAGGTTCAAAGAAGACACCATTCAGTTTATTTCCATAAAGAATATGAGTACATTTTTTAAAAAATATTAGAGAAGAAACAGACATTTTTATTATGACTAAGTTTAGTTGTAATCTGCTGTAAACTATTAAGAGTTTGATCTTCTTCATGTCACTGGAAATGTAGCACTGCACTAAGAGTTTATAGTACTGATCAAATAGAGGGAGTCCAGCAAAATAAAGGTCTTCATATGATTGAAGCTTATTGCTTATAGATATCAGGCAAACTAGGTCACTTTTATGTCATCTGCTTAACTAAGCAAATTACATCTTTGGGTTTAATTCTATTTCTGTGACACTTGAACTAATAAGGAAAAGAAAAGGGTAATGAAAAATAACCCTAGTACCCATGAAGCAGTGCTTTATATAGACATATGAAATGATCTGTTAAAAGATCGTAAGAACTGACTAGAAGTTCTTGTTCATGGATGGGTCAAGTCAACTGACACACTTGTTTGCTCTGTGTGAGTGCAGAGTATACAGGTTTTGCATAGCCATCAAACCACCCATCTAATGTCAAAATAAGATGTTTACTCCAAAGTATTGCCCATCGTAAGTTCAATTTCTTTAGAAATAGATCTCCAGTCTTCTGCTTGGGGACAGTTTCTCCAAAAGTGCATGATGGAAAGGATGTAGTCATTTGCTTTTAGTCTGCATGTACATAATATTGAATATACATAATTATGAATGTGCATAAATGTACAGCTCTGGCCTATAGCCTACTCCTTTTCTCCAGTGTTGAAAACTCCCCACTGCTCTCCTGGGAAGTATGCTTTCTCTTTCTACTGTGGTTTCCTCTTATCCATATTTCTAAGTTGGTACTAGATTCTGCCACTATTCTTTATACCCTAAACCTCCATGTTTCAAAATCTCTAATCCACTACGAAACCTATTTCATTATACCAGCAGTTACAAATTCATTTCCTTTAATTTTTTTTAATTATATTTCATTGATTAAGCTATTACTGTTTTCCCAATTATTCCCACTTTGCTCCCTTCCACCCAGCACCCACTACTCCCTCAGGCAATCCCCACACCATTGTTCATGTCCATGAGTCATGGGTGTAAGTTCTTTGGCTGCTCCATTTTCTACACTGTACTTTACATCCCCATGGCTATTCTGTATCTACCTATTTGTAGTTCTTAATCTGTACACCTTTTCTTCCGTTCTGTGACACCCTCCCATCAAGCAACCATCAAAGCCCTCTCCTAATCCATGATTCTGTCTCTGTTCTTCCTGTTTGTTTGGTTCATTTTTTAGATTCAATTGTTGATAGATATGCATTTATTGCTATTTTATTGTTCATAGTTTTGATCTTTTTCTTAAACAAGGCCCTTTAACATTTCATATAGTAATGGTTTGAGGATTATAAACACCTTTAGTTTTTCTTGTCTGGGAAGCTCTTTATCAGCTCTTTGATTCTAAATAATATATTTGTTGAGTAGAGAGATCGTGGCTATACATCTCTGGTTTTCATGACTCGGAATACTCCTTGCCAATCCCTCCTAGCCTGAAAAGTTTCTTTTGAGAAATCAGCTGGTAGTCTCATGGGAACTTCCCTGTAGGTAACTAACTTCTCTCTTGCTACTTTTAAGGTTCTCTCTTTATCTTTAACCTTTGGCATTTTAATTATGATGTGTCTTGGAGTGGGTCTTTTTGCATCCATTTTGCTTGAAACTCTCTGTGTCTGGACTTGTATGTCTATCTCCTTCATCAAATTAGGGAAATTTTCTTTCATTCGTTTTTCAAATAAATTTCCAATTTCTTGTCCTTTTTTATCTCCATCTGGCATCCTTATGATGTGAATGTTGCAATGCTTGATGTTGTCCCAGAGGCTGCTTACACTATCCCTTTGTTTTTGGATTCTTGTTCCTTCTTGTTCTTCTGATTGCTTGTTTTCTTCTTCCTTATGTTCCAAATCACTGTTTTGATTCTTAGCTTCATCCACTCTACTGTTGTTTCCCTGTAAATTGCTTTTTTATTTCATTAGTGTATCCTTCATTTCTGGCTGGATCTTTACACTGGTGAGGTCCTCACCTAAGTTCCTTGAGCATCCTTGTAACCAGTGTTTTCAACTCCACATCTGATAGTTTGCTTATCTCTATTTTATTTAGTTCTTTTTCTGGAGTTTTAATCTGTTCTTTCATTTGGGCCAGATTTCCTTGTCTCCTCATTTTGACAGCCTCCCTGTGTTTGTTTCTATGTACCAGGTAGAGCTTCTATAGCTCCCTGTCTTGGTAGTGTGGCCTAATATAGTAGGTGTGTCATGTAGGGTCCAGTGGCACAGCCTTCTCTTCTCAAGCTGGGTACTCAAGGTGCGCCCTTCGTTTGGACTGAGTACACCCTGCTTTTGTAGTTGAGTCTTGAATGCTGTTGGCAGGTCAATGGGAGGGATTTTTCCAGGTTTGTAAGCTACAAAGACTGACTGTGACCACTGAGCATCAACCTCTGCCCTCCATGGAGAATCAGCTGTGCAGGGATAGAGTGGTGATGCTCTGATGTTGTCTGTAGCTGTCCACCAGGTACACAAACTCCGGGGTTTCCTGAGTGGTGCAGGCCAAAGTCAGCCCCAACCTGTGTTTTTCCCAGGGTCACACTGTGTGAGTTATAACGCAATCTGAGAAGGCTGCTACTTTTGCTGGGCTTGGAGATTCCCAGGTGAAGCCAAGCTGTGAATCTAAGCTGGCTGCTGCTAGTGCCAAGCCTGGGGCAACTTAGCCAGAGGTATGTGGCCTGGGAGTCTACTGAAGCTGGCTGTTGCTTATTTGAAAGGCTTTAGGAAATTGTGAAACATGAGCCAGGACCAGACATTCATATGGGAAATTCTCTGTAGCAGATTGGGTGATCCCATCAGTTGGGTGGGATGGAGTCTCAAGGGTCACCAGGGCAGGGCAGACAGTGTTAGTCAGGTTGATGGAGTCACAGATATGGTACCTGCATTCCAACTCTGTGGCTCTGGGAGAAGGTTCAGAAAAGGAACAATGGCCTCTGCCTGAATTTCTGTCTGGGAGAAAGCTGTCCCCCAGCTCTTGTTTTGATACCAGACACTTCAGTTACTCCCTGTGTGCCATTGGTGCCTTTCAAACTGCTACCCCAGTGCTAGAGCTCAGAAGTAGTGACTCTGAGTAAGTCTGTGTGTGGGTTCTTTAAGGGGAACTACTTGATATTCCAGAAGTTTCTTCCACTGACTCAGTCCCCACTGGTTTTTACAGCCAGAAGTTATGAGGACTTATCTTCCAAGCACTGGAACCTTGGGTAGGGGGACTGGTACTCCTCACTCTTAAGACATCCCTCCCAAATTTTTATCCACCACACATGGATGTGGGACCAGCCTGTTCCATGTCTCCACCCCTCCTACCAGCCTGGATGTGGTTTCTTTACTTCTGTGGCTGTCAGACTTCCATTCAACTCAATTTCCCACAGTTCTGAGTGATGGTTATTCTATAATTTAGCTGTAATTTTGATGTGGTTGTGTTGGAAACTGCCCTGCCTGGTATCAGAAGCTGTAACTCCCGCCAAGGCTAAGGCTGAGGGAACCTTGGAACCATAAGCCAGAAAGGAGATAAAAGCTTATCTCCCTGACAGGAGCGCAGCTTCTGCTCCTTTTACTTCACCCTGCCTGGTCCCCAATGCTTGGTCAGTTAGCCAATGACGGGTAAGATTCCCCAAGAGGGGAATGACCTAAGACAGGTATGATGACATGGGAGGCCCCCAAAGAAGGACTTTGGGGGCTACAGCAAAAGGGAGTGATGGACCCTCACCCCTCAGCTTTGACATAGCATGAGTCCTCATTGTCTATAAGAAAGTCTCCTAATTTCTTGGCTGCCTTACTTCCCTTGCTCCACCTAAGCCTGAAACAATGACGGAGGGTGGTGCAGCCCTATACTAGAAAGGGTGGATTCCCTGGGTGATCAGACCTAGGAAAGAATATGTAAAATCCTGTGAAACCTGCTTTGTTTAGAATGCTCTCAAATGAATGAGAAGAGTCCAAGGAAGAAGTAAATTTGTTCCTTAAAGTTCTTACAGCTCTTTAGCTATCTGACCCTGACTCAAAATAGGCCCTCAGAGTTCCTTGTTATTTGATCCTTACTTCCCAGCAATGAGTAATGAGCTTTACCTGAATTCCTGTGTAAACAAACCCAATGAAAGCCATTGAGGAAAAGGCTCTTGGTCCTTCTCCTTCAAGAGATTGGCCACCTTTCCTCCCCAAGCAGATCATGTCTTGGTAGACTTATTCTCATCTGTGGTGGATGGGGGGGCTTGGCGGACAAAGCTTCCCTACATGGTTGTACAAGGAGGTGAGCTGTGTTTAACTATGCTGCCATCTTGACCAGAAGTCTCATATCCTTTTATGCAGTTTCACTGTCATTTCATGAAATTTAAGGTGAAAAGAGGGATAAATGTATGTACTTAGCCATTTTGAATGGTAGTATTGTATAACCAACACACTGCTTTAACAATTTGCCAAGGTTGCAGTAGGAAAGGATTGTTGCTACCATGCTTCAAGGATGACAAATTCCCTAATTTCCTACCTGAAATCTACTCCCCTTCTTATCAACAGTAAGCATAAGTCATGGCTTTGGTAATAACTATCTGTGTAAATATTCATGTATAAGTCTCATCACACTGGAGTTGAATCCATAGGTGTATGGAACACATCTTTGTAGTCTTTGATTTGATAGCAACTGCTCCCCAAATATTTGTTCAAGTAGCTAGCCTGTGTGCATACTTATGAGGCTGAAAAAGCCATCTGGTGATCAAAACTTATTCTCTGATTTCATACAAGAAATGAAACCCTGCTTAATGAACACACTATATAATTAGTACAATAATATCTGTCCACCCAAGTTTTTGTTTGCTTTAAACATGGTTTCTTTTAGCATTATCTTAGTTTATTCAAAACTATTCTAATTTGCCAGGCCAGAGAGAATAAATTTTAAGTATAACAATTATAAATGCAGCAGTGTTAATTATAAACAAAAACAATTATAATTGTTTGAGCAGCAGAATTTCTGTTCTCATTACAAAGGGGTTCAAAGCAGTTTAGAACCATTATAAACTGACCGCATGTCAGATCTTTGCTCACTGAAACTCACTGTCAGAGGCAGATGTTGGTCAGTGTTCAGAGAGCAAAAGCCTTGGGTGCGTTGTTGTTGTTTTAAAATTCATTGTGAAAGATTACAGATACTGGGAGGAATAAGCAATACTAAAGTAAGTACTTACGTATCCATCATTTAGTTTCAGAAATAAAACTTTACATAATGCTTTTGGGGACTCCTGAGTATTCAACCTTCCCTCCTCACCCACCTATCCCCATACATATTCATTATACAGATTTTGTTGTTACTAGCTCCTTGCATTTCTGATAAGTTTACTATACAATTAGTTATCTTTAAATAATGTATACAGTTGTATTTCATATTATAAAATTTGTATATGTGGTATCATATGTATACTTTTGCCAAAAGTTTTGTCTAGTAACATTAATTGTTCAAAGTGTGTTGACACTCTACAGTCTGGTGTGTAGTCAGTTTTCTCAAACGTTCCATAGTGTCTTTTAAAAATTATACATTTTTACTCTTTCAATAAATTATACTCTTTCATTAGTGGATATGTTTTATACATGTCTATTAAACAGACTTATTATGCTGTTCAAATATTTTCTTTCTTTTCTTTTTTTTATCTGCTTATTATCACTTACCAAAAACAGATAACTTAAAATCTTTTCCTCTAATGGGAATTTCTTTTTGTGATTTCTTTTTGTCAAATTTGCTTTACATGTTAAGGGGGAGCAGAATATGCCACCCAGAATATATCGCTTTGGCATATTGACTACTTTGAATTAAAGTTACTTAAGAAACAGCCAGCGCAAAAAGAACACCGTGACCCTTCTTTGTCCTACCAAAGGCAGGAAATTAATCTCCCGAGTGAAAGGTACCTTCCCGGTAACAGGAGGCAGAGACATTCTGATCACCAGAGATAGAGCATTTAGAGCTGAAGGAACTGTATAAACAAATCTTGTTCCTTCCTCACTAACTTATACCCCCAAGCCCAAATTTCTTCATCATTTCAACTCTTAACAACTTTATTATTTTTTATTTTTTAATTTTTTTCTAGAGGTATAAAGGCTGCTGCTTTGGTCACTTCTTTGGGTCTCATGTTTCTGTGCACTCCTGTATGTATAAAATAATTTTTTTCTCTGATTAATCTGTCTTATGTCAATTTAATTACCACACAAGCCAAATAACCTAAACGAGAAGAAGGAAAAGGTTTTCCTCCCCCACCGTTTGTTGAAGCAATGTAGTACATAGAATTTGGAATTTTAACATAATATAATATCTGGTGAACTAAAACATTAGTTTTAATGTAACATATATATTAATATAGATCCAAAAGATCTCTTTTGGTTAATATTTGCTTGAAATAATTTTCCTATCATTTGATATTCAATATTTTATGTTCTTACCTCTTAGATATATGTCTTATATCCAGGCTTTTACATCCATTCTAATATATTATGTATTTCACATTTTTTACCTATGTACATAGTTATTTTGATTTATAATAACTTTTGATTCTTTTACAACAGTGCTCTATTGCCTTTCTTTTCTTCTTTTGAACTAATCAGTTGTTTCTCGTTATATTTACATGTATAATTTTCTACGTCTTTAGAATACATGTTTTTTTCTTCCCTTTCTTATTTTCTTCCTCCCTCCCTTCCTTCCTTCTTTTCTTATTTTTCCCTTCTTTCTTCCCTTCCTTCCGTGCCTTCTATGAAGGGACAACTGCTATATAATTACAAATTATTGCCATATGAAAATCTGTTAGCAGAGTCTCTTGCCTTGTGTATATTTTCTTAACTTTTTATTTTGAAATAACTATGGACTCCAGGGAATTTGAAAAAATGTACAGGCATTTTTGTGCCCCTTTACTGAGTGTCTCCCAATAGTAACATCTTGTTTTGCTGTAATACCTTTCATCAAAACCAGGAAATCAACATTGGTCTAATACACAGAGTTTATTTAGATTTCACCCGTTTTACAGCACTCATTTGAACATATCTGTAGCTTTGTGTAACCACCACATTCAAGGTTAAGAATTGTTCCATTTCCATGGGTCTCCTTTGTGCTTCCCTTTGATTCGTATTTTTTAAACAGACCATTTACACATATATCTGGATTTTATATAAAATGTCCCAGTTTTCCACTGTCAAAAATAGTTCAAGTACCTGCTCTCAAAATGAAGCTACTCTCTCATCCAACACTACGCAGCCCTAGAAGAACATGTCCGTTGCTTGAAATAAGCCTAAAGCTGTCTGTTTGCCACTTAGTAGTACACCTTATACCTCAGGTAAATAAAACTGTGTATGTGATGACATAGTGTATGAGTTCCTCTAGTGTTTGGTATTTGTTTATCTGAAGATGTGGACTTTGCATTCTATATTCACATCTTACTATTTATAATCTTTTTAAAAGAAAAGGGTGAGCTCGTTTATTTCTAAGACTCCATCAGTTTTCTATGTAGAATATTTAAACACAGAAAGGCAGGGGCCATCCTTCTCCTTCCAACAGTCAGCATGTACCATCCATATTCCCTTTCCTCAGGCTCCGGCCTCCTGTCAGTGTGTCAGTGGAGGTGAATTTCAGCTGTGATTTCCCCACCAACAATGAACAATCATAATATTTATCATTCCCATCATAGTCAGCACAACCTCAGGCTTAAAAGTCCACCCTGGGCCTGTGTGCGTTTATTAACTTGTAACCCTATGTTAACCGTGCTTCCTGGGAAATCAACATTGTGTTTACTTTTCTGGCTCTCAGTCTCTAAAGAACCATCATTATACTTTGTGAAGGGGCCTCACTTCATGTTGCTAAAGTAATAATGACAATAATGGATGAAATTGTGTTCTGGGCCTTTGTGTGTGCATGGAATTCTGCAACACACTTAACAAGGAGAATTCCACATCCTCCTCCCAGCAACCCTGTGGGGTCGGCAGTGTTGGTAGCCCTGTGTCCCCAGTGAGAATAATCGAGGCTCCAGAGGTGAGTGTGCCTGGTGAAAGGTCATGCTGAGAGAGGGGCTGAATTTTAAGTGAGGTGTGAATACAAATAGCCTCACTCCCTGTTATTCTCGGGAGAACTTTATAGTTTTTACACCTCATATATTCAAAATGGGGAAAGTGATGGAATAAATGATAAAATAGCAAAGACTGAGACCACACTGAGTCTCAGAGATGAAGGCCACACAGTCTCTTCTGATCAAGTTCACACACAGTTTTTTCCCCATTACAATAATAACAGAAGTCTAAAGACCAAATGGTCTTGGAAGTGGGACTATTTGGAAAGATGAGCTACATTTCAGTAAGCATTCTTTTCTTTTTAAAATTCAGGTCAAAATGTGGAGTCTGGTCAGTGCCTAAATACAGGGACATGGAAAGTATGGTGTTGTTACAACACCATCCCCTTGGACTGGACAAAAGTTGGTAGAGATAAACAGCACAGTCCTTCAAAAGAATAAGTCAGAGGAACGTAACTAATTTGATTTATATTTAACAGTAAACTAAAAAAAAGCAAATTTCATATTGTATAAAATTAAGCGGTGAAGAAGGAACAGGTAATGAACACAATGGTCGCTAACAGATTCTTTCATGAGATCAGAGACGCGGGCGGCCTCATTATGAGGTGTCTGTTTGAACCCATCTTTAAAGATGGGGTTTTGGAAGGCGGTTTTCTTGCTAGAAGCATTCGTTGTTACTGCTGGTCACGTAAGAAGAATGGACTGTCTGACAATGATGGACAGGGCAGCAGCCTTGCTGCTTGGGAATTAATTTCAAGTCCTCTTCTAGAGAACTGCTATCTTCTGTTACGGCACAGAAACTAGATTGTAGTAATAACGTGTGCCCAACTCCATAAGAGACACAGTGCAAGGCAAAAGCTTAGAATTCACAAAGAAAAACAAAAAACATTGCAAAACAGAACCCAAGAGGAAGTTTTAGGAAAATGTCTAAATTTTAATGATTAGGGTATTTAATGACTATTCTGTGGCCATACCTGAAATTGAAATAGCCCATTTTAAACCACATACTACATGTGGTATAGGAACATATATTCTACATTAGGAAATGTTCCATGTGTTTTCAATTAATACTAAGATTAAGACTAATACTAATCATAACAGATCAAATATTTACTGAGATAGGTCTAATAATAATGAATAATGATAATAAAAGAAGCTTAAGTTATTGAGCGTTTGGGTAGGCTAAGTATTATGCCAGATAATCCATATGTATAAGATCATTTAATCTTTGTAATAGCATTGTAAATATTGCTATTATCTCAGTTTTACGAGTGAAATACGAAAGTCTTTTAAAGGTTGACTGAATTGCCCAAAGCAATTTAATTTCTGGGTCTATACACTTAATCACTGCATCGCTCCCTATCTGTATCATGAGCTCATTGACAGTTAAAGATAGTGAACAAATAAAACAAACACTCAGTACATACATGTGTATGTGCAAGGCATTCTTTAATGTATATGTGTGTGCATATGTTAGAGAATATATATACAGATGCACACATCTATACATATTTTCTGAGTATATAATGAATATAATTACATATAGTTTTAATGAATAATTTATAGATGCATATAAAATAAATATATATATATTCATTTGATTTTCACTTAGTCTTATGAGGTGGGGATTTATTATTATTGTTGTTATTAATTATTATTATTATTAACTGCATGTGGAAGATGAGAAAACTGAAGGACTGGAAAATTGGATCACGTGCCCAGGTTGGCCCAAGCACGTCTCCCAGGCCAGAGCCCTCTGGGCCCAGCGTTGTGCTCTTATCTGCAGCACTCTACCGCCTACACTAGTGATAAGGATTCAAGAACAGAATGAGGTTAAGTCTAAGGCAACAATGTTTTATGACAGATTTTTAGATCAGGCTATTTATTGCCCCGGGTTTTCACACATTTTCTCAATCCCTTCTCCACATTTACATGAAGAAATCAGTTATCAGCTGCCATGGTCTGACTGTCTGGGTCCCCACAAATTTCATATGTTGAAGTCCTAATGCCCAGTGTAATTGTATTAGAAGGTAGGCCTTTGGGAAGTGCATAGGTTATGCAGCTGGAGCCCCCACGACTGGAATTAGTGCCTTTGTAAAGCAGACTTCCGATAGCTCCCTAGCCCCTTCTACCACGTGCAGACACAGGGAGGAGGTACAGGCTACGAAGTAGGAAGAGGGCAGTCAGCAGAATACAACCATGCTGGCACCTTGATACTGGACTACAGCAGTCAGCAGCTCACACAAAGACATGAGGTTAGAAGAAAAAAAACTCATGCAACCCACAGGTAATCGAGGCTCTTCCAAGATTAATGAAACACAGCAAGACACATTGGAGAGAAAGCAAGCAGTGGTGCCCTCTGGAGGAAGAGCACCGCCATCACAGCTTTATAACTGCTAGATTTTTTTGGATTATGTATGCATTTGGGGAGGATAATGCAAAGTAATTTTTTAAAAAGTAAGAATTTACACATATTTATACATTATATGTGTATATACATACTTTGTGTGTGTGTAGTGCATATATGTATATCCATTCCTATCACACACACATTTGATTTGGGGGGAAATTAAAAAAAAAAAAAAACTCCAGGCATTTGCCAATGTGATTCAGTTGTTTGGAGTATCAGCTTGTAACCAAAAAGCTGTGGATTTAATTCTGGGTCAGGGCACATACCTACATTGCCAGTTTGATTCTTAGTGTGAGCGCATACAAGAGGCTACCATTAATGTTTTTCACATCGATGTTTCTCTCTCTCCCTTCCTTTCTCTCAAAAAATGAAAAAAGTGTACTTGAGTGAGGATTAAAAAATAACATTCCAGAGGACTTCCGACCAAGATGGAGGTGTAGGCAGAGCAGACAGACTGTGCCTCCTTGCACAACCAAAAGAAGGATAACAATAAATTTAAAAACAAAAAACAACCAGAACTGTGGAGAAATGAACTGTATGGAAGTCCAACAACTAAAGAGTTAGAAAAGAAATATTAATCCAGACTGGTAGGAGTGGCAAAGATAGGCAGCCAGGCCAAGAGGACTCCCAGCAAGGTTGCACTTATAGACCAGGGTAGGCAAGGCAGCAGTTGGTGGAGCAGGCAGTCCCACAGTCACATGTGGATAAACTGGGAGGAACAACTGGGGAGCGAGACAGACCATGCAACCCAGGGCTCCAGTGCGGGGAAATAAAGTCTGAAACCCTCTGGCTGAAAACACCTCTGGAGGTTGCAGCAGCAGCAGGAGAAACTCCCAGCCTCACAGGAAGTTTCATTGGAGAGACCCACAGGATCCTAGAACATACACAACCCCACCCACCCAGGAGTCAGCACCAGAGGGGCCCAATTTGCTTGTGGGTAGCAGGGGAAGTGACTGAAAACTGGCAGAGAACAGAGCAGGCAGCACTGCTCCCTCTCAGACCCCTCCCCCATATATAGTGTCACAACATAGCTAAGTGTGTTGTCCCGCCCTGGCAAATACCTAAGGTTCCACACCTTACTACCTAACAGGCACGCTGAGACAAAGAAATATAGCCCAAGTGAAAAAACAGATACAACTAAGTGATGAAGAGATAGCCAACCTATCAGATGAACAGTTCAAAGCACTGGTGATCAGGATGCTTGTAGAAATTGTTGAGTACAGTCAAAAAATAGAGGGAAAAGTGAATTAAAGGAAAATGCACAGGGAACCAACAGTGATGGTAAGGAAACCAGGATTCAAAACAACAGTTTGGAGCAGAAGGAAGAAATAAACATTCAACCAGAACAGGACGGAGACATAAGAATTCAAAAATATGAGGAGAGGCTTAGGAACCTCCGGGACAACTTGAAATGTTCCAACATCTGAATCATAATGGTGCCAGAAGGTGAATAGGAAGAGCAAGAAATTGAAAACGTATTTGAAAAAATAATGAAGGAGAACCTCCCTAATCTGGCTAAGGAAATAGACTTCCAGGAATTCCAGGAAGCTCGGAGAGTCCAAAAGATGTTGGACCCAAAGTAATACACATGCCAAGGTACATCATAATTATGCTACCTAAAATAAAAGATAAGGAAAGAATCTTAAAAGCAGCATTTCTCGTGGAGTTTTCTCGTGGAGATGGTTACCTACAAGGGAGTTCCCATAAGATCATTAACTGACTTCTCAAAAAAATACAGGCAAGAAGGGGCTGGAAAGAAGTATTTGAAGCCATGAAAGGCAAAGACCTACAAACAGGACTACTCTATCCAGCGAAGTTAACATTTAGAATGGAAGGGCAGAAAAAGTGCTTCCCAGATAAGGTAAAGTTAAAGGAGTTCATCATCACCAATCCTTTATTATATGAAATGTTAAAGGGACTTATCTAAGGAAAAGAAGAAGAACAAAAACCATGAGCAGTAAAATGACAACAAACTCACAACTATCAACAACCAAACCTAAAAAACCCAAACACAAACTAAGCAAACAACTAGAACAGGAACAGAATCACAGAAATGGACATCACATGGAGGGTTATCAGTGAGGAGGGGAGGGGGGGAGAATGTGGGTAAAGGTACAGGGAATAAGAAATAGAAATAGTAGGTATAAAATAGACAGGGAGAGGTTACAAATAGTATGGGAAATGTAGAAGCCAAAGAACTTATATGTATGACCCATGGATGACCTAGGGGCAAGGGAATGCAGGTGAGAGGATGGAGGGTTTTGTGCAGGGTGGAGAGGAATAAAGGGGGAGAAATGGGACAACTGTAATAGCATTATCAATAAAATATATTTTAAAACATTTTAAAAATCCACTTAATTAAATCCATTTTAATCTTAGCCTGACTATGCATTAAAGTTTTTTTCTCACCCTGGCTGGTGTAGCTCAGGGGATTGAGCGCAGGCTGCGAACCAAAGCATCGCAGGTTCGATTCCCAGTCAGGGTACATACCTGGGTTGCAGGCCATGGCCCCCAGCAACTGCACATTGGTGTTTCTCTCTCTCTCTTTCTCCCTCCCTTCCCTCTCTAAAAATAAATAAATAAAATCTTTTAAAAAAAGAAAAAAATAATAATAATGTCTAAAAAAAATCTTTAAAAAAAGTTTTTTCTCAAAAAAAAAGCAAAACAAAACAAAACAAAAATGATAAAACATTCCAGCACTTTCAGAAGAAGAAAATGTCTAGAATTATATTTTTTTAAAAGAATGTTGCATCGCAGATATATTTTATAATAAGTTTTACTCTTACTTAATTTTTGGTAGAAAAACTATGATAGATTGAGGAGCTTAGGAAATATACTACTGTTTGAAACACTAAGAAGATTACCCACTTAAGAATAACAGTACGTGTGGATTAACTAACATCTGCACCCAGCTTTTATTCACTGGGCTAGGTGAGTGTAACCAAAGTAGTGTCCAAGACTAAAATAGACTAGCTCACATAGAAGTATTACGTTTACCAATGTGGCACCATAAGCTTTGTCATTGGTATCCAAATAGATTTTTAAGAAAAGAAGAGGGCATGAGGAAGTCTAACTACTGTATTGTTGTGTCTGGTAGTGGTTTCTGGCAGAAGTTGAATGATTAAGAGCAAGGAAACTGTCCTGACTCCACCACTTATCTGCTCAGCAGGCTTGTGAATATGTAATTTATTTATGACTCAGCTTTTGTTTGAGATAGAAATAATAGTTTCTACATTGTAGAGTTGTTATAATGATTAAATAAGCTAATATCTGTAAAGCTCTCAAAACATTGACATATCATAGGCAATATGTATCTCCCCACCCCACCAAATTTTACAGCAGAAACTCAGGTCTTCTTTGGTATTTAAAAACATAAAATATGTTCACAACATTTCTCTGGAGATTAGGGGTTTGATCAGGGTCATTTCATCTGGTAGTACTGATGGGTGGGCAATGTATGAATCCTCCAAGCTCCATTTGCAAAGCTGTAGGGGGCTTGGCCTTTTGTCAAGGAATGACGAGAATGAGAGTATGTGTTGTACTGTACCACAAACTTATTATGCACTGTATCTAAAAAATTCCTGAAGCAAAACTTCCCTAGAAATGTGACAAGCTACGTACATTTTGTTTTCAAGATACACAGACCACTGCAACCTGCATCTGTCTCCTCCCATCTTCCCCTTTCTTCCTGGGAATACGATGCAGGCCGCTACTGATGGCTGCCCAAAACAAGCCTCCAAACCCCATCACCTGAATCTGTTCTTTTACATGCATGACAAGTGTTTTGCTTCATCTTAAACCTCATTGGGACATATTTTTTCCTTAGAATCCTATTTTAGCTGGTTGAGTAAAACCATGATTTGTTCGTGTGATAAAAACTGCCATTGCCCTGGCCGGTGTGGTACAGTTGGTTGGGGCATCATCCTCTAGATCAAAAGGTCACAGGTTTGATTCCTGGTCCAGGCACACACCCAGGTTGTAGTTCAATCCCTGGTTGGGACGCACTGGAGAAGGCAACCAATCTCTCCCTCTCTCTCTCTCTCTCTCTCTCTCTCTCTCTCTCTCTCTCTCTCTCTCTCTCATCCCTATCTCTCTCTTCCCTCCTCCCCCCCAAAAAAGACTGCCATCAATTTAATACATAAGTATTTATATTTTCTCAAATTATTTCTAAAGACACAGCTTTTGCCCAGAGGATAAGCATGTAAATAATTATTCTAGAAACAAAGAAATTAATTCCCACTTCTGCCCTCCTCTGCAAAGAACATCAATGCAGAGGAGGGCAGAAATGGGAATTACATGGTTTTCCTTAAACCATACCCCCTGAGTCTTACCACAATTAAGGATTTTGTCAAAGGTACCCAGCTAATAAATTGGGGAGCCAGTAATCCAATCCAAATGGTTGGAGTCAACACCTCTTACATGTAAGAACAGCATTGGTTCTGCTATTTCCTTCGTTGGGAGAGTGTTTTCAAAACATACATAATTCTATTAGTTACAGTATGTCTTTTCCATGCAAAATCCTAACATGGAGGATGAATTGAATTACTTCACCATGGAGCACAATTGCTTCAGACTTTTCTGGGGAAAGAGGCAATTTTCTATCAAGCTGTACATTATAATTATTTTAATGCCCCAAAGTCCTGTTTACATATTGTCACATTTAGTTTTTATGTGTTTAACTTCCCAAACATGAAGAGATAATCCTATGTCTAAGGGACCCTTCTGAGCTGTCTTGCTCTGTCCTTTGCACCCTGAGCCTGAGTCTCCAGTCTCCCCCAACCAGGCTTGCAAACATTCCCCTTATCTCCCTTTTTGTTCAACACCCAGTTATTCTCCAAGGCTCACCTCCATGCAGACTTCTCTGCCTCCTTCATCAGAAGCAGACAGAAAACCTCTCTCTCTCCTCTAAACTCCCAAAGTCAACTAGCTGTTCCTCTCTGATGATATCATGCGTATTAGTCAGCGAGGAGTGCTGCAGCAAAAATCCACAGACTGAGGGGCTGAAACAACACAAAGTTATTTTCTCAGTTCTACAGGCAAGAAGTCCAAGATCAAGGTGCTGGCAGAGCCGGTGTCTCCTGAGACCTTTCTTGCTGTGTCCTCACAAGATCTTCATTCTGGGTGCAGGTACTCCTGGCGTCGCTTGTTCCCATGAGGACGGCAGTCCTCCTGCATCAGGATCCAACCGTCATGAGTCATGACCCCGTTTAACCTCAATCACTTCCTTAAAGACCTCGTCTCGATATACAGTCACACTGGAAATTAGAGCTTCAAAAATGTGAATTTTGGGGATGCACAGTTTAGTCTATAACAACATTTTACTTTATACGCAGAATCATAGCTGTTGCAGCAACAGCTTAAATCACAACTGGCCTGAGAGCCTCCTAGTCTATTCAATTCATCTCTGTAACTCCTGCAGCATTTGGAACAGTTCTCTCTAAATAATACTAATAAGCTACCATTCACTGAACATATTGTATTTACACCATTAGGCACATCACATACATTATCCAATTTCAGCAATAACGTTTTGAGGTGAATAATATTCCCTTTACAGTGGAGATGATGTAACTGAAGTCTGGATAGATCAGGCAGTTTGGCAAAGCTCTCTCGATTGGTGAAGGACAGAACTAAAACAAACCTAGGTAGTAATTGAACGCAAACCTCAGGCTTTATTTCCCTTCCAAATCTGCCTTTCATGACATTTGTTGAACAAATGAGTGACACCAGGGTAGGCCACGGAAGGTGCCATTTCCTTTTTACCCTCCCCTAGGAGCAGGAGAATCAAGGGGATTTTTTTTAATCATTTTTGTTTGGGCAGGCACAGAGGAAGAGATAGACATTTTAAAAATTTAAGTATTACAGAAGAAAAAGAAATACCATCCTTTCCAGACTTGTCCAGGAAGCAATATCGAAGGTGAGAGAGGTGAGGAAGGTGTAAAGAATGTGCCTGACATTATAATGGCAGCATATTTCGACCGAGAATAAGATGGAAAACACAAAACACCGGTAGCATTTAACAGACACCCAGCCTTGTGTGTGGCGTGAAGCAACAGGCAATGAAGTCCGCCTGCTCCACAGCGTCCCTCATTCTCCTTCCATGGCGACTGCGGTTACCACATTGCTGTGACTCCAGCGGTGTAAGACTTGAGAAGATACCAGTTCCAGTTGTGACCTAATCCCCATTGAAATGTACAAATCTAACCTGTACTATAATGAGTTAACTCATTAATGTACTAATATATCACACTGAATGCAAGTTACAGCATAAACATCTGTTTAAAAAATACATGGCACTAAATTGTGCATCATAACAAAGCAAGTGTATATCATAATTACAGAGTTAGGTATCTAGGCAAAACATGAAGTCTTGGGAGGCTAGGGAAGGGCATACACCATGGGGTGTTTGGAAGTGGATAGAAAAGGGGAGAAAAGGAAAGGAACTTAGAGGGATGATGGAGAGGAAAGCAATTATTTAAAAGGAAGGTGGAAAGTTACTAAAACACCACCTGCTAATTTCCTGCAAGAGTAGATCCCTAAAACACTGGGTTAGATGATGGTCAAGGATAAATAAGTGACATGTAGTTACTTTTTATCTCTTTGTCATTTACACTCAGGAACATGATCTTTATAGCCTTTTTCAATACAAGAGCTGAACTGTGATGAGAATTGATGCTTTCACTTTTTCATGTGTTAATTTACTATTTGGCTGATATGTCCAGAAACTCTTACTTACCTATCTTTCCCTAAACTGTCTGGATAATTGCTTCAATTCTCTGCTTTGCTTTGACTGTGGGAACCTAGCCCATTTAACGCATTTTTCTTTCAACCCACACTCACATGGCTTAAAGAGGTGCTGCTATAAAAGCAAGGAGGTCAAAGGGGAAGTTAGTCCTGGCAATTCACAGTGCCCAGGTTTTTGACTCAGTTACTGAAGGTTTGTAAGAGGAAGAGGAAAAAACTGCACAGATCTTATTCTTTTTAGCTGTTTTAAAGTGCAAATAATTAACCACATGTCAAAGTCAGCCCAACTGGCTCCCTCTTTCCACCCACATCTTCCTTTTCAATGAATTGTGTCATGTACTACTGAATCTGAGAGTGGGGCAAAGTTTTATATGTGGCATATTTTCTAATACTCTTATGGTTAATCCTCTACATGACTGTGCCATGGCTTGAGGCCAATATCTTGTTGTCTTTCCAAATGCAGGGCAGTAATTTTAGGGGATGAATTAAGGTTATGCAACAAATTAGAGGACCAAGATGGAGACTTAAAGCAGAATCTTATATGCGAGCATCTCTCATTGGTTTCAGAGCTGTTTGGAGTCTCCATTTCTTGAACCCAAGTAAGTATTGACACTAAAGGGATTGTGACCTACCTGAGACAAAGGAGGAAATGATGGAGCTTTGCCTCATGTGTTTTCTTCAGAGATTGAAGTGGAATTTCTGTTTATTAGTGAAAATATGGTGATTAAACTTCAATACCCTTGAAAATAAATTACATTTGTAGAATTGGAAACTTTTTCACACTGTTATGCATATAGTTTTAAAAAATTAAAACTTTCAGAAGGTATTTTAAGCAGTCTTTTTATTGTTGAGCAAAAGTTTCTGGATTCCAAAATTTTAAATAAAAAAAATTATAGGTATTCTCATATACAAATTTATCAGTAGGTTAAAAACCAATTAGTAATATTCTAATTGTGTAAAACTCCTTATAGACTCCTATACATTAGAGAAATGTAAAATTTATCCCAGAGAAAAGTTCTCATGTTAATCCAAAGTTCACATCTTTTTACTTTGCAGCCACACAATCATGTTTATAGTAGACTTGCAATGTAGAAGACATGACACAAATATGGTATAAGCTGGTACATGCTGAGTGATGCATAAATAAGGCAAAAAATAAATGCTATCAAAGTTCCAAGGATGAAAAATCACTGCCAATTGCAGTGCTGGAAGGACAGGAGAACTGAATATTTTTAAAAATTCGAAACATGAAGCCCAGGAAGCATTTTAGCTTTTAAAGATGTTCAATAAAAACTTCAATGCAGAGAAAATTGCATGAGAAAAATGTCCAGATGTAGAAAAGAGTACAATGGAATCTGTCATTTTGACTGGAGCACTTATGGGTGCCAACAGGAGATCAGCTTAGTAAGGTGGCCCACGCTGGAGCTTGATGTGTGTGTGATGGCAAAGTATGCGGAGGTATAGCTTTCTTCATCTATGTTAAAGCCTATCACAGTCCTTGACAGTTGTACTAATTTTTGGTCATTGTCTTTCTCTGGATTTAGGAGATTTTTAATACATGGTGCAATAGCATGAATGTTTTGTCCTCCCAAAATTCATACTTGAAATCCTAACTCCTAAAGTGATGATATTAGAAGGTAAGGCTTTGGGGGGCAATTAGGCTATGAGGCTTCATGAATGGGATTTGTGCTCCTACAAAAGATTTCAAGAGAGCCTCTTTCTGCCATGAGAGGACTCAGTGAAAAGGCAGCTGTCTACAAACCAGGACATCCTCACCAAACACCAAATGCTGGAGCCATAATTGTGTACTTCCCATCCTCCACACTGTGAGAAATAAGCATTTGTTTTTCACAAGCTATGGCATTTTGTTTTAGCAGTCTGCATGATCTAAGATGTATCAGATGTAAATACATTCTAAAGTTCAACAAAGTTTTAGTTGGCAAACCATCCTAAGAAGCTTCAATAAGAGATCCAAAAAAATTAGCTTTCCAAAATTTATGGGGAAATACATAGCAGTTTAAATAAATAAAACCATATCCATAAAATAACAAAGATCGATTAAGGTAGAATTGAAGAAAAATATTCAACATGACTCAAAGATTCTCATACATTTTTGTTAAGTAAAATAAGAGCATTATAAAATACATAGCACAGTAAAATTTCTTGATTTAAAAAATGCATACACACACAGATACACAAGAAAAGGCTAAAATAGTGTAAATATAAACCAAAATGTTATCAATGGTTTTCTCCAGATAATAGGATACTAGGACTTATTTTACTTTTCAAACTATTTATATGCATTTAAACACATCATAATAAACATTTCACATTGTAACATAATGTGAAATTTTTATTTTTTAATCTTCACCCAAAGGCACTTTTTCATTGCTTTTAGAGACAGAAGAAGGGGGAAAGGAAGGGAGAAAGAATCATCAATGTGAAAGAAAAACATCAACCGATTGCCTCCCTCACGTGCCTAGACCAAGCATCGCAGGTGCCCAGACCAGGGATCGAACCTGCCACTGAGGTACATGCCCTGGCTGGAAATTGAACTCACAAACTTTTGGTTGCCAGATGAGACTCCAACCAACTGAGCCAATCGGCCAGGGCTGAACTCATTTTTTAAGTGTGATTTGTAGTAAAGCCGTTGAACCGTTTGCAGTGGTCGTGCAGGTTGAGTCCGTGACCACACAGGCCACACTTCACTCCAAGGCATGCGGCAGATGGAAATGAAAACCCAGGGCGTTCACCCAGAGGCTTTTAGCAACTTAAAAGTCTGTCTCAGTTCTCTTCATCTGTAAAAAAAAGAGGAACTAACATTTAGCTTTCCATGTCCCCTGATGGCTAAAGATGCCTTATCTCTATATTATTTCCTTTAATAAAATCATGTTAAAATATAGTACTCATTAAATTGCCAAATATTGGCAATCTGCTATGCAGCAAACATTGTTAGGTGAGAGGTTCACAGGTAAGTGAACCAAAAGCTATTCCATTTTGTTTTTCAAGAGTAATTCCCAGAGCTTCTAAAGTTTGAAAGAAAAACACATTTTTATAGATGCACCTCAGTGTGTATATAAAATGTTCTTACGTAATGGCAAGTAACCAGTTTGTGTCGCAAATATAGTAAAGAATAATCACAATCAATTTACATAATTGTAAGTCTGAATATAAGGATTACTAAGGTTTAGAAAAAGCATTTTTGAAATCAATTTGGACTTTGAGTTAAAAGGTTTACATCATCTTCATCATTAATGTGGTTTTAACTTTTTATGAAAGTAATGCATGTAACTTATAATAAATTCAAACAATAGTCAAAAGTGAAAAAAGTACCTATAATCCTTCAATAGATCACAGAATACTTTCCTAAAAATTTATGTACACATATATAATTACTTTTAATATATAAAATAGATATAAGGGATTTACACTAACATTTCTGTAATTGTTTTAAGCATCACTGTATAAAATATTTTTTATGTTAAATATAAATTTCTGTGATAATTATAATGACTGCTAGAGTCTGATTACATGCTTATAAAAAACATGAAGTGACAGGAAATTGAAAAGTGCTTTACAAAATAAAAATTATATTTCTCTAAAAATTGCGATACCTCTATTTATTGCTATAAAAAGTTGGGGAATCATAGTAACTCAAACTAAAACATAAAATAATTCTTTTATTTCCGCATTTGCCTAAAGTCTGTAGATATAAATTCGAGTTCTTTACCAGTGCCAATTTTTCTAATACACAGATATCACGGGAAGATATTTAAAATGAATGTGTCTTAGTTTGCTCGTCTATAAAAGAGTTGAAGTATTTTTAGAGCTAGTGAAGGACAAAGGAAGCCATGAGGGGATGGGGGAAGCCATGAAGCTCTGGGAAAAAGGAAAAAGGGAAAAAAACCATATGTGTCTTATTCTGAGCACTAAAATCAAGGAAAAATAGAGCAGCAGGCATCTTGGAAGTGTACATATTCAACCCAACATTATGGGTCAGGAAATAAGGGGTATAGAAGTTAGGTGGCTTTTTATGGACACACCTTTTGCTGGTGCACTTTATGTTATCTTATCCTTCTTGCTTCTACCATACATTCAAAATAAGGTTATTAAAAGATGATGAGTATTTGCCCTTGACCTGAGAATATTTACTGGGACAAGGACATTGAAAAGAAGTAATATATCAATGTCTGTGCAAAGCACGTATGGACATTTTTAACACATCTGTTTTTGTCTGTAATGCTACACCAACATTCCCAGCTCATCAGATTGAAAGCTTTTTCCCTATCAGGAGTCAGCGAATGCTGCTACCTGAAGCTGTGTGCTTTGATTGAGGTGGTGATTTGTGTAACTGTGGAGTCAGGCACTGTGGTTTTCTGCAGCCTGAAACAAGCTTTATCGGAAAGTAAAGTTGCCTGAACAACTAGGATAGATCTGGGGGGAGGTAGATACTGGTCTGTGGTACTTGGTGACCAGCTGTGCTGGCATCCGTGATGCAAGATGGCATTTAAGGTAATGAAAATCTCTAGTAACATGGTTAAAATGCTTGCTACAATTTGTAACAGGCATGACAAGGTACAAGAAAGCTTTTTATGATATTGTTCTTGTCACAGGGGAAATGAATCCATAGCTCACCGCTGCCTCCCACAAGGGTTAGCTGCTATGATTACAAGAACTGAGAAAAGCCTGTGTTTGGCAGAGCACCTGGTCTTGCTTTTAGAGGAGGTGCTGAGTAGCACAGTGAACAGAAAGCAGTGATAGCCACACGTGGCTTCCCTATGACACATCACACCTTTACCGGAACTTTGTCTACCATTGTGTTAAATATGATAGACAACTGGATAAATGATGTAGAGATTCAAATAATTCCATGATATCAGATAAATTCAGTTGTTTTTCCTCAGTACAGCGTTGATTTTCTTAGCAGTCTTGGTTAGGAAACAGGATATGATTTATCCTGAGGTTATTCATAATTATGGAAGTTCTTTGAGGGATATAATGGAGCGTTATGGCAGTATTATGGCAGGATCCTACTCAAGTAATTTTTCCAGCTTTATTGAGATAATATTTACATAGAACATATATAAATTTCAGATGTATAATGTGTTGATTTCATGCATCTATGTATCACAAAATAATATTAGTATTAGTAATATTAGTTAACACTTCCATTCCCTCACATAATTACTTTTTGGGAGGTGTGTGGTGATAATATTTAAGATCCACTTTCTTAACGACTTTCATTTTTATGATACAATATTGCTCATCATATTCACGATGTTCTTCACTAGGTATCCTGACCTTATTCATTTTATATCTGGAAGTTGTTACCCTCTGGCCAGCATCTCTTCAATGACCAAACCCCTAGCCCCTGGCAACTATCATTGTATTCTCTATTTCTATGAATTTGGCTTTTTAAAACTTTTTTCACAAATAAGTGAGGATATAGTATTTGTCTTTCTTTGACTGGTTTATTTCACTTAGTGTAAAACCTAAAGGTCCATCTATGTTATAGCAAATAACAGAATTTTCTTCTTTCTTATGGCTAAGAATCATTCCATTGCCAATAACCCACTGTCAAAACATGGAAACAACATAAGTATTTATTGATGGATAAGGAAATGTGGAGATAAATGCATTCTATGAAGATAAATGGATAAATAAGAGCTGATATGGGGGAAAGGAGATTTAAATGAATGATTTTTTTTTTAGTTTTGGTAGTATAGTACACTTAGTTTTTATTATCAAAACAAAGGATCCTATATATTTATTCATGGACAGTGACTAAAAACTCTTTGAATCTTGCCAGAGATAACAAAGAGTGTTGGGGAAATATATTAACAAAGTAATTTTGAAAGGAAGTTTTGAGAAAAGATTAAGATTTTAATGCTTGTCCAATATGAATACAGCTGACTATATGGCCTTTTATATATTTATATATTGATCTTTGTCACTATTTGATTAATGTTTTCCACCTTGACTCCCAGTCAGTGCAGAGATGGTATTTGATTTGCTGATGGTGCTACTCCTGACACGTAGCAGGTCTGCATGAATACTGTTGCATGATGATTGAGAGAAGGCCCCAATTAGCTATCCTTGTACTTCATCAGTAAATTGTCTTTGTTGAACTACTATTTTTGTCTTCCAGTTGTCTAGGCTAAAATATAAGTATGTGCTACTTCACAAATCTGCGGGGGAGGGGGAGAGGTTACATTTTTTTTTGTTATGACAAAATATACATAATATAAAATACAGTTTAGTGGCATTAAGTACCTTCACACTGCTATGCAGCCATCACAGTCTAGTTAGCAATTCATCCCTGTATACCTGGGTTGCTTCCACCTTTTGACTGTATAATTAATGCTGCTATGAGCATTGGTATACAAATACCTGTTTGAGTCCCTCTTTCACCAGAGGTGGAAATGTGCAATCATATAGCAATTCTATGTTTAATTTTTGAGAAATGGCTTATGTTTCTTACAGCAGTTTCATAATTTTACATTTCTACCAGTAATGTACAAAGATTTCACTTTACTCCCATCCTCACCAACATTGTTATTTTCTGCTTTTTTTTAATAAAAGCCATCTAAATGGGTATGAAGTTAATTTCCTTGTGGTTTTGATTTATATTTCCACAATGATTAGTGGTATTAAGCATATTTCCATACACTTATTGGCATTTTGTGTGTTTCTTCTTTAGAAAAGTGTGTATTCAAGTCCTGTTCTTGTTTTCTAATTGGATTGTTTTGTGTTTTGTTGCAGTTGTTGTGCTAGGGGAGTTTTTTATATATTCTGGATATCAATGCCTTATTGGAATATGATTTGCACATATTTACCTAATCTGTGGGGTACCTTTTCACTTCCTTGATAGTGTCCTTTGATGCACAAAAGATTTTAATATTGGTGAAGTCCAATTTATCTATTTTTTCTTTTCCTTTTTTGTCTGTGTCTTTGTGTCATATTTGAATCATTGCTAAGTCCAATCATGACTATTTTCCCCTATGTTTTCTCCTAATTGTTTTAGGTTTAGCTCTCACATTCAAATATTTGGTCCGTATTGAGGTAATTTTGAACTAGCATAAGGTAAGTGCTCAGTTTTATTGTTTGCATGTAAACACCATTTGTTGAAAACACTGCCCTTTCCCCATTGAGCAATCTTCGCACCCTGTAATTTGACTATATACATGGGAGCTTATTTCTGAGTTCTCTATTTTATCTTCACCAAAATGTCTGTTTTCTTGGTTAGAGTATATCTTCCCCTAAGAAGCAATTAATCATCTACATTAAGGTGAAGATGTTTATTGCACTGATCCCCGCAACAGGAGAAATGGGGATTGCATTACTGGGTGTAGTTCATGAGTGATGAAGAAGAAAAATCACTGAAAAATGAAAAAGCCACAACTAGAAAGGGGATGGGGCTAGACTGGGTAGTACTCACCTTCGTATTGACTTGAGCAGGCAAAAATTTGTTTCTATTCTTGTGTGCTCTACACTACAAATTCTCTCTCTCCTTTCCATTTTTTTTTTTTAGTTGAGATGTTAGTGCTGAGGCTGATACCAAGGACAGCTCCAGACTGGTTAACAGTGGAGCTCAGTTAGGCCTTTCAGCTTTTCTACTTCTTATTTTATTTACTTATTTTTTTAAAATGATACTCCAATCACATTGTTTATTGGATCTATAAAACACACATAGAGTAGCAAGGAAAAGTAGACATGAGGTACATTTACACACTTCAGATAGAGGGCTGCATAATTATTTCTAGGTCCCCTCTCCTCTCCTCTCCCTTCTCCCCACTGCCTCTTCCCCCGCTCTCTACCTTCTTCCCATTTTAAATACAATCTTCCATCCTGCCCTTTCACTCGACACTCATATATAAACATTCCTATGTGCATCCCATACATTCCTGTAAACAAAGAAGCAAACAACCTGGCACTCACCTTTTGAAGGGAAAGTGAAGTTTGTAAGATGATATATTGAACTTTGCAGGATTCACTCAGTGTTATATATTTGTGTTGTTTTCCATGAATGAAGATTTCTTTGATATCTACTAAAAGCTAGGTAGCTGAAGTTTGTGTAGGATTATGCATCCCCTTCAGTCTACTTGTACAAGTCAGAGTGTCACTTGTGTCCTTGATCACAACAATGAGCATTGGCAGAGAATGACAATAGAAAAGTGGTTGGCAGCTGAGGTGCCTTAGGTTGGAATAGTGTCCTGTCTGATGACAGTGATAGAGTTCTGGCTGTCAGCAGGGTGTCACCACGCCAGCAGGGTATAGTTGGCGCCTCTGAGGCAGATAAATAAGGGAGCAGCAGGCAAGCAGTTCAGAGAGATAAGCTCGGAAAATATAGCCTGAATAATTGTATGAGTCCTTTGTATTAACTGTGCTTACTTTGGATTTTTTTTGCTGCCATAAATGACCAATTAAAAACTCTATAGCTTGGGATATTTCAGAATATTTGACAAGTTTGAGATAAGTAGTTTTAAAAAAACAAGAGTTCAGCTGAATCCTTATTGAAATAGGTAATTATATAATTGAGGAAAACAATAACATCTTGAGGAAAATGGCTAATGAGGAAAAATCAGACCTCAAATAGTTGAAGCTTAAAGATAGTTTATTTAAATGCATAAATAAATCTCATGATTTTTTTCCAACAAGAACACAGGTAAATGTACTTGATGATAAGAGGTAATATAGTGACAACTTTAAACAATATGTGGTAGTTTTTGTTTAAAGATGGTGGGCCACCCACATGCATTTACCCTCTCTCTACAGTACCCATTATCATGATACTAAAGGGATATAAATGTTGTAAATCTTCATTTAAAAAGGAGTAAGACATTGCGTTAATTTTTGCACACACTAGGAGCAGAGAGCTGAACCGAAGAGACCACCACCTAGACAAGCAGAAAGGCTGCAGAGAAAACAAGCCCGCAGTGCTCCAGACGGCAGTGCTCCAGATGGCAGTGCTCCAGACGGCAGTGCAGCTCGGAGAGGGAGCTCAGGACAGAGGAGCGAGAGAGGGCTGATGGGGCTGAAAACAAGCAATTTACCAGAGTTTACTTTTTTCCTCCCTTACCACAGGAAAAAAGAGAATGCAGTCAGTAAACACATTGCAAACAAAATCTGTCAAAGAAATTGTGGTTTATATATGAGGTATATTAATGAAGATATATATTAGAGAAAGTGTTGGGAGGTGAGAAAGAATTATAAGCCTGGCTCCTTTCTCTTCATAATGAAAGATCATGAAATAAGAATTCCAGGGAGATGAAAGAATCTAAAGAATTAAGGTCATGAAAGTAAATAGGAAGAAATACAGGAGAATGTGTTTAGGGTTTTGAGGTAAGAAAGACAATCCCAAAAAATGATACATAAAGCAAAAGCCAAAGCCAATAAAAGAAGCTCGATTAAAGTGAAATAAATTTTGCAAAAAGGAAGAACATGCAAAAGTTAAACAATAAGTGGTAGCTTAGCCGAAAACATTTGCAACATTTATGAAGCAAAGAATTGGTATTTGAAATTTATTCAGTTTCTAAAAGAATTAGGCAAACAACCAAGTAAAATTCAAACAACAGATACAACAGGGAACATGTTAAAAATGGATATTGATGTTGTTTCCAGTTTGTCCTAATGCAAACAACTCTGCAGTAACCCCTTCGTACACATCTCCATGGTCATGTTCATGAATGCTTTTTCTGAAAGATCCAGTGCACTGGAAAGCTGGTAGCAGAGTGTGCACAGGTTTTGCTTGTTTGCTTCTTTGTTTTTATAGTAACAGATGCTACCAAATTGCTCTCGAAAGAGGCTGTGCTAATTTATGCTTTTATCAATAGCACATCCATATCTCTGCATCCTGATACTATTACAGGTTTTGCTTTTTTCTACTCTAGTGATTGAAAGTGGGATCTTGCTAATAGAATCTGCATTTCTCTGATCTCCAGTGATTTGAACCATTTCTGCATTGAGTGGACAACTCTGTTTCCTCCTGTAAAAGTTGTTTTTTTCCATTGTGTTATTTGCTACATAGATTTATCTTGTTCTTTTTTTTTCCAATAATCTGTAATGTATTCTTAGCTCTTTCTAAGTTCATGATTGAAGAAATGGCCATTTTTGTTTATAATCCATTGAGAAAGTGGTTTATGCATATTATCTAGAGAAATGAACCTAAATTCCAGATTACACAAAAAGAGTAATCTTCAATATATGACAAATCCTTGCTCTAACTTTTTTCCTGTAAGAAATTAACTGTCTCTAGTCTCACTTTCCTCATATATAAAGTAAGAATAATACCCACCTCATAGCTGTGTTCTAAGCAATAATTTTCTAAAAGCATCTGGCTATTATTGGCCTGTTTTCTCTCCCTTCTATCTAAGTAAACATCATTTTTTAAATAATCTGTTATATTGCTGTTAAACTTTATTAAATCAAAGTTGAATCACTACATTTATTCATTACCTACTAGGAATAAATTAATAATTTTAAATGCTGTGAGGTTGGAGAAAAATGATATTAATTGCATTACAAATTAAATCCAGCACTTCCAAGAAACAGTTAGAAAAATGCCATAATAAAAATAACCATATAGTTATAAATCACTGCAACCTATAGTAGCTTGTGTTCACCATTAGAGAGGATGCTGAGATGAATACAACTTGTCGAATGCCATCAAACGCATACATTTCAGTACACACAAAAATACAAGGCAGACTTTGAAGAGCACTATTGAAGATTAGCAAAAGGGATGGAGAAGGTAGAAATTACTTGTCTGTAGATTTGTAAAATGGTAAGAAGCATATTCTTTGGGCAATGCCTATACAATGGAAGACGTTTTGTTAGATAAAGACATAGGAGAAGGAAAAATACCAAAAAACGGTGGCATGAAAGGCTAGAGCATCATGGAAACTGGTATAAATTTGAGGGCTGCACAAATAGTGAGAGGCAGCTGGAGATGATACAGAAGAAGACTGTGGCTGGCTGGAGCACTTTCATGCCTCGCCTGTAGGTGCCTCTGCCCCCTTCTGTAACCCACAGCAGAGTAGTTTTCTTTAGGAGAACTCCATTCAACTGTGGTCCACTTGGGGTTATCAATAATATTACCCATCAATCTCCTCTCCCAACTGCTACCAAGTGGTAGACATGTTACCCAGTCTAGGCCAATCGGTGTCACTTGGTAAGTTGAATCAGATCAAAGGGGCACATGGAGATTACTGGAGCTGAGCAGTCGATTACTGTACCTTCATGCAAAAGTTCTCAAACCCCACTCTTAGAATCTTCCCACTTTCTCTTCCTTTCCAAGGCTCTGCTTCTCCTATACTTCAGTGAGTTTATCAGTATCCTGCCAGTTAACCTGGGTGCGAGTGTGTGAGCATGTGTGTGTGTGGTGTGTTTATGAAGTTTTGTCTTTCCATTTTGTTTTCCTTAACTTAATTGGACTGGTATATGTTGACAACAAGTGAAGAGCTCTAACTGTTGAACATGTCTAATCAATCTTTACATAATTTGTAGGCAATGAGGAGAAGTTAAAATTTATTGATGAGTCATATGATGAAGATGCATTTAGGAAAGCTTGAAGCAATAAGGAATAAGAGGCAGAATACAGGCAAGAAGAAGTACTATGTGTACGGAATGAAGAGGATTGGGAAGGAATCAAGGGATATAAGACATAACAGAAATAAAAATGGTATAGCTCAATGGAATGAACACTAGACAGCATTATTAAAAAATGAGTTTGAATCCCAGGTTCTGCCCATTTTCTGACTTGCTTGGGTAAGTTACTTACACACACTGAACCCTTATTTCCAAAATTTTACAATGGGGACAGTAATACCTTTCTTGTCATAATTTGAAGATTTAAATCATAATATATGCAAAGTACTAAAAGTCATCTTTGTTACATTATAGTTGCCAAGTTAATGTTCTTTGTTAGTTCATAAATTCAATAGGACTTAGCAAGTGATTGACTTTCACACATGAGCTAAGAGACAAAGACAATATTGACCTCCAGCCTTTCAAATCGGATGATGTAGTAGGTGATAATAACACTGGACAGCAAAGAGAAGTTAGTTTGGAAGCAGGTGGATGATACAATGGACTTGTTAAAACAATAAACTGAATTTTAGGCATATCGATTTTTTTTATGTATCAAGGAAATAATTTTCTCAAGACTTAAGAGAGTGCTGAGATTTAAAGGAAAGAACGTTAGAGTCATCCTCTTGCACTGGAAAACTGAAAGATGTGATAACCAAGTCAGTGACTACAGAAAAAGTAACTATAAATGACAAACTCTAGTGTGCGTTTATATAAAGGTTGGGTAAGAAAGGAGAGTAAGTGAAGAAGACAGGAGGGAACACATCACAACAGCACAGAAGCAAAAAGAGAAACTTCCAGACATGGGGTTTTCTTACTCTACCGCCTCAAATGTCTCAGGCTGAAAAAAGGCAGAAAGTGCAGAGATTAAAAGGAATCCATTAAATTGTCTCATTAGTGAGTCTTTTCAGAGATTTCTTCTGGCAGAATCATAAAAGTGGAACTATATCTAAGGGACTGGAAGAATAATGCCTTATTTATGTTTTGGTTCTTATTTATGTTTCAGAAGTTGTTGTAGAGTGGCATGATGTCTAGTAGAAAAAGGAAAGCAAAAATTGCCCACAAAGAAAATGATCAGTCCTGAAATAATTGGAACTGTTGTGAGTACAAAACGGTAATTACATAGTTTTATGTGGGCATCCAAATTAATCTGTGAATAAATCCTATAAAATTAAAGGTTTTTAGAAACCACACACTAGAAATGCCAATATAATGTTTCCAATATATCTCAGTCAATAGTTATAATATTACAAATGTTTATTAAAATGTTTAGAATAAAAATTCATCTTAATAAAGTCAAACCATAAAAATCATAGCGTTTAATATTGGCATTTTCTGATCTTGGTAAACACTAGAACTTAGAAATATATTTTGACAGAATTTCCAAGACACTTCATTTCCTTCCCATGTGATCTTCCTCTGCAAATATTTTTTTTCTCCTTCCAAAGAACCCATCAGTATTTCTTTTCATTGTGATGGCTCATTTTATCCATTTATATATTTTTAGCTCCCTGTAGGCAGTCATGGTGTATAAGGGTCATTTCCTAAAACTCTTATTGTGCTTTATATTTAGTTCATATAAACTCTCAAGTGTTCTGAAATGTAGAAACACAATAGCAATCATTGGTTTTGAACCCTGGGGAACACTGATGACCAGCTCTACACAGGACTTGTTGGCATCCTTGCTGGAGAGTTTGAGCCAAACCCTGGCACTGGAGAAGAAGGTCCCAGGCTGATTTCAGTGTCCCCTCATGGGTAGCCATGGACTGAATCCACAGTTTGTATTATATTGCCTGTATGCATCCCTTATTTTCCCTGGTTAATATCCAGAAGTGAAAATACAGCTAAACCAAAAGTGTAATTATTAACAATACATGGAAATCTTTCAATCCCTACTTAGCATCCTAGTCATATTCAGTTTTTTTGCATCAGAAGTTATTAATTTCTTCTGAGAGAGAACAAATGAGAGCTGGATTTTGCATAAATTATTAGGAGATTTCCTAAGGATGATTACTTATTTTAAATGAAATTCTAAGTTAAATGGTTTCATTTATTGGCTTTCTTACTTTTCCTTCTTTCTCATGGCTAAACCAATACTCTTGTGAACTGAAATCTAAAGTATGTATAAGGAATTCAATGGTAAAGCTTAGCACTAAAGTCAAGTCTACTCAAACAAAACAATATATATATATAGAGAGAGATTCCTTGGGGCCAAAGCAAAATGTTTGTATTAATGATATTTAACAAAATCAAGTTAGCAAGAAGACCTGATCTGATTAATTTATATTTCTTTTCAATTTCTCATTCATTCATTCACTTATCTAGTCCTCAGTTTAGGTAACATTTATTTTACACTTAAGATATTCTAGCCATGGCTGGTGTGACTCAGTGGATTGAATGCCAGCCTGCAAACCAAAGGGTTGTCAGTTTGACTTCCAGTCAAGGCACATACCTAGGTTCGGGCCAGGTCCCCGCTAGTGGGTATGTGAGAGGCAACTGGTAGATGTTTCTCCTCCTTTCTCTCTTCTTTCCCCTCCCTCTAAAATAAATAACTAAAATCTTTAAATAAAAGATATTCTAGATAATTGAGAAATACAGAGAATACATGGCTCTGCCTGAAGGAACATATTGGTAGAAAATACTTCACAAGGAGGAGTTTGATGAAACTGGGTCTTGAATTTTTTAAAAAATTTTCATCTCCTTCTACAAAGACAGTAATGCAGTTTTCTTCTTCATCATTGCCTCTATCTCATAAATTCTGGTGAAAAAAAAATGAACAATAAGAACAACAAACAAGCTAATTATTCCTGAATACTTACTGTATACCAATGTGTGATTTGGCTACTCTGGTCCAATATACTAAAGTTTTGTAGTTAAAGTTCATTCATAAGCAACATTTGGATGAATCCCTTAGGCAGAGGGCCTTGGCTGTCAGTCCTACCAACCCATGGGTACACTGCACTTTTTTCATTCATCAGACATTTCGATTGTACAAAACACCCACAATGATATGTATGTTTAAACTAAGGCCCAGACAATGGTCATTTAACACTTAAAAACTTACAAAAACTTGAAAATGTGGAACTAAGAGCTCCTGAAGATGTCCACACACTCCCCTATCTCTGTTTACCTGTCTTCCATTTCTGTTTTTAATTTGTAGCACAATGTGGAAAATAGAATTTAAATGGTTTATATAATGATGAGAGAATAAAAGGAAGGAGAAAGAGGGCTGGAGAACAGAGATGTCATCTAAGACAGCTGTTGGCATCATGCAACCAAAAGAAATGATTGTTGGGGAGAAACCTAGTTCCTAACCTGCCAGGTTCCTTCCCCACAGCGGCATTTGATAAGTGAGAGGCACTTAGAGACCATCTCCCTGGACAGCCTCTGCATCCTGGGAGTACGCCCCCGCACCAGTTCCCACCATGTATGCAGTATGATAATGGCAGGCCCTGGGTTTAGAGTTTCATAATCTGAGCTCGAGGCTCATCTTGACTCACTAGTGAGTTCTCTCTGTTTGTGCTTTTAGAATCACAACTGTATTCAGTTCTCATGCAGGTAGAACAAGATCTGAGCTGGCAGGAGACACAGTTGAAGCTGTAGGTAAACCTTCTTCCTCCTTTCTGATACTTGAGTGGGAATACACACTATGGATTTTTAATGTGATCTCTTATTCTAAATCACTGGGAATGGATGTACTTTTCTTTGAATTTTCTAGTTTTTCTCAACTTTATATGGCTCTCACTTGTTTCCACAATCCAAATATATATAAACATATGGTTTTTTAAAAACCCATTTAATTAAGGACAGACACACTTCACTGATTCAAATGTTTTCAACTTTGGAAGTTCCATATCAGAAATGTCTCAGCAAAAAAGCTAATGCACTGGGGTCCAGGTATTTAAGATATATGGGAGTAGGTAGTATGTATGAATCTCTCCTTTCCTATCTTTTTCTCTATTTGTGTTTCAGGATCCTTGCCTGACAATGAAGTAAATCTGAAAGTAGAAAAGGCATTAAAGTGTATATATAACTCCATGAAATGGAATTACTTATTTCAAGCACATAAAATACTTTTTGAAAGCAAACCTTATTTTGTCTCCAGTGCATGGGAAGGACAAAGAAAAAATATATTTTCCATAAGATATCAAATAAAATAAAATAACCTCTAATATCACAGAAAAATTATAGTATGTACAGATAGCTAACCAGTAAATTAAAAAAACTATAATTTCATAAAATATTGAGTAATGCTCACATCAAATATGGCTAAAAAAACTAATTTCTAGCAATCAGTTTAATTCCCAGAAAAAAAAAAAACAGGAATGGTAGTATGCTATCACTTAGTCATGATGTGGTTAGTTAGCATCAAGAGCAAAGCAATTGGTTGATAATTATGATTTTACCTTTCTCATTTTATCTGATGCACTGAGTTCTTTAATGAATTCAGCACAACGTGTAGGCAATGACTGAAAACTCTCATTTAGACGCAAATGTTAGAGTATTCTCATGCACAGGCATCTCAAATCACGGGATCTTGTTTCCCTAAATCCCTACTTACATTCCTATAGTTTGCCTCTAGTAGATCCAGACATAAATTTAGTGGGGTAGAATCAAATTTTTCTTATCATGAAATAGACAAAATAGAATAAGAAATAGTAGAGTGTGCTACTTGTAGTAAACAAAAAAAAGCCCCCAAAATCTTCTGTTTCAGACATGCTCACGTGTGTGTGTGTGTGTGTGTGTGTGTGTGTGTGTGTGTGCGCGCGCACTGGATGTCAATTTGAAATATATGTCTCACTGTGGGTCACCTCAAAAAGTTTGAAAGCTATTACCTTATCCCACATATTAGCCCTTAGGTCAAGTAGCTGATCATGACTTCCATTTTCTTTTCATAGAGGTAAACAGAACCTCAGAAAGGAAAGGTGAATTGTTTACAATATCTTAAGTAGCATAACATGGAACAATGAAGATTCCACTGTATTGTTAAAATAAAGAATAATCACTATATTTTCAAAATACAGGCCAATCTTATTGGGCTTGTTAACCTATCTTATCAGGTATGTCACAGTCATATGTGCTGGGGAGTGTGTGTACCTCTAACTATAAAACAATAAACAGAATAGGCCCTATGCATTACTATCATAATCATCTCCTAATTAATATTATCTAATTCCTGAAGTGAATGCAAATCTATCTGTACATTTTTTCATATTGCTGTCAGTCTCATGAATCCTCAGAAAATCTCATCTATTACACTGATAAAGTTCTTAGTATCAATTGATTTAAAATTAAGAGGACCTGTAAACATCATCAAGTCTGAATTTTACATTTTAGCTTTGGACCTTCTAGAAACTTGGCAAACCACTATGATAGGTATATTTGGCATTATTCATATAAAATTCATGACATTTAGAGATGTGCTCTTTTAATTCTCATTGAATGGCCTTATATCCTTCCATATTCTTACATAACCATTCTAAGCTCATCTTCTTGGCAACCTTTCACTCACTTAAGTTGCAAAACTTCTATTAAGCCTTCTTCCCTGAAAGGCATTGTGCTAAATTGAACTGAAACAATCAACTAAGACAAGTTTTTGTACCACTTTTCATCCAGTGGCCAGAATGTTCAGATTTGATTATGAAGTTCATTGTTTCAGAATAGCCATTGTTTCATTATGAAAAAAACAGAGACCTGCAAATAATAGTTCATTTGCAATTTTTCTTTTGATTTCAGAAATACTTTCTATAAATCTCTATTCTATTTCTGCCTTCTTAGAATCCTAGGAGAGTCAGGGAATGCTCCTCATCATTCATTCCTTTCTTTGAATAGTAGGGCAATCTCCAAAGTATGGTTTCTTAATTGAAATTATTGAATCTTTATTAAGAATCTGCTAAGCAAAATGTAAAATACATTGCAAGAAGAAAATAAAACAGAACAATAGACATAACTAGAATAAAGTCAAGGACACTTTTCTAGAAATCACTATTAACTTGGAATTCTAATGTGCCTTCATGCCAGATCTACAGTGAAGGAGAGGCCCAAAGACTCATGCTGTTTTATTATTAATTGATATTTAGAGAGTAGGATCATTCTACAATTTCATTCTCTCTTTCCCTATGTGTAGCTGCTAAAACCAAGAGAGAAGTGAGCTAGTTGCTAAGCAACAACTAAGGAATTAGGAGGAGATCCAGGGATGCATCTCTTGAATCAAGTAATTAATCAAAAGGATTTAAAAACTAAGTGCAGTAGTGAAAGCACCCATTAAGTCACATAGGTTTCAGAGAAAATGTGGAAAATTGAATTGTTGCTTAGGTGTTGGATGATTTTGTATGCCAAAGTTTGTTTTCCTTGAGGGTACATAAGTCATAGATTTTTTAAGACATTTTTAAATTGTTGTTCAAGAACAGTTTTTTGCTTTTTCCCCCTACCTCTCCCCTCAACCCCAGCCATCCCCATCTCCCTCCCCTGAGGGTTTTGTCCATGTGTCCTTTAGAGTTGTTCCTGAAAACCCTTCACACTTTCCCCCTATTATCCCCTCCCCTCTCCCCTCTGGTTACTGTCCATTTGTTCTTAACTTCAATGTCTCTGGCTATATTTTGCTTGTTTGTTTGTTTTGTTGATTAGGTTCCATTTAAAGGTGAGATCATATGGTATTTGTCTTTCACCATCTGGCTTATTTCACTTAGCACAATGCTCTCTAGTTCCATCCATGTGGTCTCAAAGGGTAGGAGCTCCTTCTTTCTTTCTGCTGCATAGCATTCCATTGGGTAAATCACCATAGCTTTTTGATCCATTCATTTACTGATGGGCACTTATGTTGCTTCCAGCACTTAGGCATTTCTGAGATTCAAAAAAGAAAATGCCAGTTCAAATATCTAAATAAGCTATAATCTTACACATCAAGCACACATCTAGAATTTGGACATATAATACTTTCTTCTATTACTCATAGAGCCTCACACATTCTAAAGGTATAGGATTAAATTTAGATGATGCAAAAGGGAACTGAGGTCATTTGGTTGCCATCTGATGTATCAGTAACAACAGGGGAAAGCAGGAAGTGAGGAACTGAGAGAGGCAGTTGGAGCCTCTCCACCATGGTTCCTGTGGAGAAACTGCTATGGTGACAGAGGAAGGAGAAACCAGGAACTGATGAGGGTCTATGGGAGTTCCAGTGGAGAAGGTGCTGACCTGTGTTTTGACATAGGAGTGGAAGTCCATCAGAGGAGAGAGCATATTGCCTAAGACTGCTGGGTTTGCAGGTCAGAGACCTGAGTTCAAACCTTGGCTCTTGCATTCTCTAGTGTGTGTGCTTGAGTGAATTACTAAAGCTCACCTCAAGTTTTAACAATCTTTGGTGTGGTTATTTTATTATTGTGTTGCTGTTGTGACTATATTTTAGGTCACCAAAGAGAATAAGGGAAGCATAAATCAACAAATTTAGTGCTAGTGATCAAAGTTAATGTCTCTGATATAAAACAGAGACAGTTTTCTGTTTGGAGTAAAGAGTCCCCAGAATATAGATGAATAGGAATTTGTTGCTGTGTGTTTGAAGCCAAAAAAGGAAAAGGGACTGACAATATTGATAGAAATAATTAAATAAACAAGTTTGTGTGACAAGCATATTCTGATCATTGTAATAAAATATATCAGAAAAGTTGTTTCTATTTATTTCATCAATGAGGGAAATTTAAAAATCTGATCATACATTGCTTAGCACTTAGCAAACATATCCTTCTAAATAGCAACAACAAAAACATAGCTCCAGATGGGATTGCAAGCATTTTGGTGATACTTTGCCTTCAAACTGAGGAGGAATCAGTCAGAAGTCCTGGGACCTGAATCCTGAATCAACTAGAAAATTTAAGGTTTCCATGCCCCCCTTTATCCACACTGCAACTATATATTCATGTAGGTTTCTGCAACTTATTTCCAGGAATTTTTATTATTCTAAATTCATTTTTAATTATAAAATCAATATACCAATTCACTTTACAGTAAATTTTTAATAAAATCAGATTTTAAATATGCCCTCCATGACATGTTTCCCATCGCTTTTTGTATGTATACATCCAAGCACATTTAGAAATAGACACTTTGGGGGAGGGAGGTGGACATGGATGCCATATTAAGGGCATTACTGTGCAACTGGAATTGATCACTTATCAGTATGTCTCAAAATCTGTCCATGTCTCTATGCACACACACACATTATATACACATGCACAACTAATTTTTTAAGAGGCTGTATAGTATTACATATTATAGGATAATCATTTTCCATTTAATAAAACTTGAGGTTATATTCTTGACATCTATTACTATATTTAAGAAAACTACACTAAAACTAAGTGGTTTAATACAACAAAGTCATTTTGTTTACTCACAAATCTATAACTTGGAAATGGCTTGGTGGGAAGAGTTCTCTATACACCATGTGGCATCAGCTGGGGAATTATAATGACTGTTAAATCTGTGTCCAATATGGCTCATCCACATAGTTGGCAAGTTGGCAATGACTGTTGGCTAAGACCTCAGTCTTTTCCATGTGGGTCTTTCCATGTGATCTGGCCTTTCTCACATCATGGTGGCTGAGTTCCAACAGCAAATGTCCCAAGAAATAAGACCAGACAAGAAGTCAAGCAATTTCACATTCAGGACATTGTCAGTCAGTGAAGGCATAAACCCAGCACAAGTTTAAGAGGAAGGGTTAAGGTTAGGGATAGGGTTATTTTTATATCTACATATAAAGATAACATATGTGCATTTGATGCTTTGATGAGTGATCATGAAGTACAAAGAGTCTTCCCTCTGTACCTCTGTAAAAATAAGTAATGAGCCAGTCCTGGAGAGAGATTAGCCTTAATGTTTACATATGAGTTAATGAGAGTCATGATGATTTACGATGCATTCACTTTTCAACAGAAACAAATTTCTCCTTTAAAATGAAGCTATGGAGTGTATTATAATACTCTCTATAGCTATATTATTAATATAACACTATATGCTATAATGGAGTCAAAAACTAAGTCTTTCTTCCTAGCTGCTTAGCCAAACATAAATAGCGTGTCTAAAAAGAATATTTGATTTTCAAACAGAGAAATGTTCAAAGGGTTTTCTAGAGTCCACTTTCTTGACTGAGGAGAATATTTATTCTTTTTAGAGATTATGGCTCTCACTAGAGTAGTAGAAGTATTTTCATGGCTTAAAATGATAAGTAATAGCACTATATGAAAAACATATTTGTTGCTAGGGCTTGATAAGGGATCATTCTTTTTCAATACCTATAATTAATCATCTCCTAATGTAATACTAAAAAATATGAAATGTTCTTCACATTTGATTAGGACATTTTTTTTCTTTCTTTCATATTCTACAGTGAATAGATGGACCTGGTTTACTATAAGCTTCTAAGTACCATGTTCAAATGTACAACATTTCAAAAGATAATTTATACTAGACACCAAAACCAGAAATAGTAAATAAACATATGTTTGTCCAAGTGTTAGTCTTTTTTATTCATACTTAAGTCATAGGGAACTATATTTAACTATTTGGGACAAGCATAAGAACAGAAAAAAATGAACACAGTCTCAATCTATCATATAAATAGATTTCCCATAAGAATGATACAAATAGTTTTGCTCCTTTGTAAAGCCAAGTTAATAAAATTGCACTTCATTACAGCTAAAATTAATGTAGAAATCCCTATTGTAATCATTTTCAAAATGGAATGAAATTTTTCTCTCACCTGAACATTTATAGCAAGTTAATGGTAAGAATCACTAATTAGGAATTAGAATCAAACATAATTTTAATTATGCCTGAATCATAATTTGCCTAGAAAGGCTTGAAAATATGGGATTGTTGCTGAGTCTATCAAACTGGCCTATCCTTTGTACCTTAACCAATTAAGTTATTAGTGGTTTAGTTTGAGATACCTTCCCATCTCTCTCTGATTTTCTTTTTTTTTCTCTTTTTATGTTCTTCAGTTTGTTTTAATTATTTTTTCCTCTTTTTTTTATTGTTCGAGTACAGTTTTCTCCATTTTCACTCCACCACACCCCCCACCCCACCCATCCCCACTTCCCATCCTCAAAACTACCCCCTTTGGCATTATCCATGTATTCTTTATACATGTTCCTTGATGGCTCCTCCCCTATTTTCCCCCAGTATCCCTTTCCCTCCTCTTCTCTGGTTACTGTCACTTTGTTCTTTATTTGGATGTTTCTGGTTGTATTTTGCTTGCTTGTTTGTTTTGTTGATTAGGTTCCACTTATAGGTGAGACCATACGGTATTTGTATTTTACCACCTGGCTTACTTCACTTAGCATAGTGCTCTCCAGTTCCATCCATGCTGTCGAAAAGGGTAGGAGCTCCTTCTTTCTTTCTGCAGTATTTCATCATGTAAATGTACCATTGTTTTTTGATCCATTCATTTACTGATGAGCACTTAGGTTGCTTCTAGCACTTGGCTATTATAAATTGTGCTGCTATGAACATTGGGGTGCACAGGTTCTTTTGCATTTGTGTTTCAGGGTTCTTAGGGTATAATCCCAACAGTGGAATGGCTGAGTCAAAAGGCAGTTCCATTTTTAGTTTTTTTTTTTTTTTTTTTCAGGAAATTTCATGCTGTTTTCCACAGTGGCCGCACCAGTCTGCATTCCCACCAACAGTGTACTACAGTTCCCTTTTCTCCCCAACATCGCCAGCACTTGTTGTTTGTTGATTTGTTAATGATGGCAATTCTCACTGTGTGAAGTAGTATTTCATTGTGGTTTTAATTACATTACATCCTTTTTTAAAACCCTTGTCAAGAACTGTAAAGGATCTAAGCATTGTTTCCACTTGAAAGCTAAGTGAGCTTACCCCAGTCATGGATATTGGCAGAACACACAAGCCTCCTGGATCAGAGACAAAGGACTTCATTACTCATGACACAACAAGCATCATTAGCTTCATTTTTGTTCAGGTTCTCCTTGCCTTCAAGTCTGATAGAAGCAACATGGACCAATCCAGGTAGATGTTATATATGCAAAAGTTTTGTGTCATAGTCAATGAAACCCGATATTAGGAAACCTGAGTTATTTATAAAGAATGCAGGCAAGCCTGCTCAAACTTTGTCCCAGTGGGAAAAGCATTATCTTTACATATTGGACAGCCTTTTCTCTTCTAGAAGAATGGATACACTATCTCTATCTTGCATGGTTGTTTACTGTATAAACATCCTTCTAATGGTAGTCCAGAACAAAATCTGTTTGTACAAACAGTGCTCATAAGATATAACAAATAAAATTAGACCCATGGAGAATTGTCTCCCAATATGTGTTACACTCATGAAGCCTGCCATTACTACCCAAGTCCTATCCCCATCACCTTTTCTGGACTTCCATCAAGCGCTTCATTGCAGACTCTTACATGTGTAATTCATCATTAGTTAGAATGTGTTCAGAACAAAACCTAGCACATCCTGAACATAAAATACATGTCAGCTGTTGTCATTATATTTGTTTCATTCTAGGTATATTGCAATTTCACAAAAGAAAGAATGCATCTTTGATGGTAAGGACAATATTATTTTGGTTTTCTCAGTGACTTGCATAAGCAGGCAAGCATTCACCAAAGTGCTTCGGACTCTCTCTTTCTAACTAAAGTTACTACCATAGTTCTCAGGATGGCTTCCTAAAAATGTGAGAGTCTAAAGGACAAATACTCCCTGCTTCAAAATTAGACTCCTTTAATGACAGATGTCAGAACTTTCTACTCTACCTTCTGAATGATTGAATGCCTTCAGTTTGCCTGGGTCTCTTGGACGCTGGATACATGTCAGCTCTAGCCTCTGATATATGTCTTATCCTTTTGGTCTGTCAAGATTTCCTAGATTTATGACTTTGAGACATGTGAGTAACTCGTATATAGTCCTGAATTTGTCTAGAAATTCTACCCTCTCACACCATTCTACAGTATGTTAACATCTTTCTGGATGCATTCTGAACTCTCTAGATTTGCTAATAGTCTAGTTCAAACTCACCATTTAGTGAGTTGAGTCAAATTCTCCAGGTCCTATCAACAGGTGGCCACCTAATTTTTTTTTACCACCTTTAGCTTCTTCTTTCCAGCAGCAATATAAAATGATGCCCAAGAGTTCAGGCCTTGGGCACTGTGCTTGGGATCATATCTTGATTCTGCCACTCACATGGCTCTTAGGGAAGTAATCACACTGTACTGTTTCCTCATGTATAAAATGGAAATAATGTTTCCCAATTCATAGAGCTGTTGTGAGATGATATATGTAAAACACTTAACAAAGTATCAGCACATGGTAATTGCTCAATAAATGTTATGTATAATTGCTTATTACTGTTATTATTATTATGATTATTCTCTGAAGATCTTGGATTGTAATGCATAGAAGCAGGTTGGTTACTATTCACATGATTAATAAAAAAACCCTCATAATCCTGCCACAATTTCAGTGCCCAAGAACCCTAATCAAGGCAGAGATTGATTGAACTACTGAAGTAAATTTCTGCTTCAAAAATGTTGGAATTTCCTTTTGCTAAATGGATTTTATTGTTGGACCTAACCTAGTGGAGCCATTGGCATATTGGTGTCTTCCTGCTTCTTTCTCTATCCCTTTACCTGGGCACATGCTTTTCTGAGAACTCACTGCTGGGAAGAATCTGCAAAGGGACCAGAGCAGTGATGTCTACCATCTCAAGAAGGTAGAAATTAAACATATTTTTCTGGGAAAGTGGAAAGGAAAGATAATTACATAACTATCCCCATTTTTATAAATGGTAACCAGCTCTCTTCAAGATAGAAAGAGAAGAAAATAAGATTAAAATATGATAAGAGAAATTTAGGTTTTTAAAAATAATGTAGTTTGAAAGGAAGCATGACTCAAATTTAGCAGTGTAGAGGGAAGAGGATAAGGGGCTGAAAGATGTCCTGGTGATGTTTATAAACTCTATGCATTACCCACTTCTTACCTATCTCTCAAAAATCTCTTTGCTAAAGATAAGTACCATTATGTATGCAAATAAGGGAAACTGTGCCATGCAAAATAACTTTTATGCTGCTCATAGTTGTAAGTGCTTTTAGTAATTGAATCATTTGAAGTATTCACATAGGCCTACTTAAAAGAAAAAAACATATGAAAACAATATAAACAGAAAAAGTTACACATTCAGTAATTAAACTTTTACCTTTTTGTATTGCCCTTTACCGAAATCAAAGCATTACTCAAGAATGGTAAGGAGGTAATCTTATGAGTTAAAAACTCTTAAAACATAAAATTTTATTTTCTATTAGTTTTTCTCTTCTTGTTTTGTGTGAAAGATAATATTATTAAATAAATGCATTGCTTGTGTTCCAATACATAACTGGAACAAGACCTATTCTTGGTTTATATCCCATTGAGAGAATTGTGGCCTCATTTTCTCATTCACATTATTTAATATTTGGCTGCAGCTGCTTTTCTGGCAGTAGGTAGGGTATTTGATGACTCTTCCATGTTGCATAAACATTTTACTTCAAAGAGATTGCCTCTTCCTATCCAACTGAATCAAGGCAGACATATAATTCAGTCCATCTTTAATATTTCAAAATCATCTGGGTTTTTGTTAATGGAGTATCATTAGGTACAATTTGAAGCTTTTTCATGGACATACATGAATTCAGTCTATATGTGCAACATGAGCTCTTGCCTCTGAAGTCTTCGGGAGATTTCCTTTTATACATCATTCTCCTAACATCTTACTTTCTTCTCCAGGTGACTCAATTTTGTAGTCATGGTAAATATTATCTTCTCATTTCACAAGTATTTATTAAAACTATAACAGGATCCTAATATTGCACCAAACACTGGGTAAGTTGTGATGCCTGCATCACGGAAGCCATGGTGTACTTCAGAGACCAGGTACTCCATGCCCTGAAAGCCTGTACTTGGGAGTTCTAAATATTATTGGATGGGAAAGAAAGTATTTCAATCAAGGCTCAGTTTCTCAGAAGCACAAAGGAAATAACCTCAACCAGGAGGGTGTACTTAAACAAAGGTACATGATATGGTTAGTTCCAGAGGCAGAAAGTAATTCTTTGTCAGATGAAGGCAACTTGGGAGAGAACAATGTGTACTGTTAAGGTGGCTGGCTTTATCCTACAGAACAAGAAACCCATTAAAATGTATAACAGGGTGTAGCATGGTCAGATTTATATTTGATGAGTATAAATTGGAAGGTCAGGTTAGATAGGCTGCATGGGAGATAAACTTAAGTAGTCATATCAGTTAGAAAGTACTTGAGTCACTACACATGAGGAATCACACTAGCATTAGAAATGGAGAGAAGAGAAATAATTTACAAATAGAATACAGTAGTCCCCCCATTATTCACAGTTTCAGTTTCTGTGGTCTCAGTTACATGTGTCCAACTATAGTCTGAAAATATTAAATGGAAATTCCAGAAAATAAACAATTCATAAGTTTTAAATTGAATGCTGTTCTGAGTCACATAATGAAATCCTACACCATCCTCCTCTGTTTTGCTTGGGATGAAGTCCCTCTTTTTCCAACGTATTGACCCCATATACGCTATCTCTCTGGGTGAGCAAATGTCCTGATACCTCAGTGCTTGTGTTCAAGTAACTCTTATTTTACTTGATAAAGGCCTGCAAGAGCAGTGATGCTGGCAATTCAGATATGCCAAAGAGAGGCTATAAAGTGCTACTTTTAAGTGAAAAGACATGTATGTGTAGGGAAAAAAAAACATAGTATATTAGGGTTTAACGCTATCTGCAATTTCAGACAGCTACTGTGGCCTTGGAATGTATCCCAGACAGGTAATGGCCAGGGACTACTATATTCAGATCTATTTAAGTTCGACATATAAGGTATAACCATAGAAAAGCTCAATAAACATCACTTGAATGAAAGAACAAAAAAAATGAATTCATTAAAAATGGATTTCAAATGGAAAGTTGCCAGAGCTTTGAAGATGATGGAGTCTTATTTTATGCTGTTATATATGTTTTCACCTTATTCCTCTGTGTTGAAAACTGGGATATTTCAGACTACATACAATGTATGTGTGTTTGTAGATCTAGGACAGTTTGGTGTGTTTTCTGTTTTCTAAAGGCAGCATTATAACAGGGAGACATCCCTCAGGATATGCTGGATCACATTGCTCAGCCTGACTCTCATGAGCACAGCCTTCACACCTTCCCTTTTGCTGATGAGCCCAAACGTTCCAGTTCGGTGAAGTTCCAAAAACATTTGTGCATTACAGATGTGGATCATAAAGGGGACAGAAAACTGGCTGTATTCCACAGTTAGCCCACATTACCAAACAAGAGGGAATCAAGAAGCTGGAGTAAATCAAAACTCCAGGAACTCTTAGGGTATGTGAGAGTGAGAATTTACTCAAGCCAACAGCAACCGCTTCCACCCTATTCTTGTTTGCTGTTTTCCATAGCCCTTGTTACCTTCGAAGACACACTATGACATTCGTTTTTTAACTTCGGGAAATTTAACTTCTATACCACACTTCTGTCTAACCAACAGGCCATTTTCTACTTATCCATTCTATAAAGGAATAACATCCTTTATAGAATGTGTTTTCTAGTTCAAGAGAGAACCAGGATTTCATATTGATTTTAGTAGATACACCTGTTTAGTCTCTTTTGAGTTAAAACAGTATTTTTTGTTTCTATGATATTGATATATTTGAAGAGTAGAGGATATTTATTTTATCTGATGTTTGATATCTTCTCAAAATTTGAATCAGGTTATGCATTTTTGACTTAAATATGGCATCAGGCGTATTACATCCTAAGGTATCACATTCTGAGACCCATGCTATCCATCTAAATATCTATCAGTGTGAACTCATGGATTCTCATGTCTTATATAGAAGCTCATAGCTGTTAAATACTCACTGTATATTGTATCTTTTACCATTAAAAGGTTTTTTCTTTATCTCATTGAGTCCTTTATTAAAAATGTTTTTGGGTTATTCCTAGTCTAATATCTGCTTTCTTACTGCTTTCATCTGCCCAGTATATTTTTGCTTATTCCTTTATATTTATTGAATCAATTGATTTCTGGTGTGCCATACATACAATTAGGTTTTCCTTTATGAGACAATTTGAAATTTTTTCTTTTGCTAGGAATTAAGCCAATGCATAATTATCAATATGGCTGAAATGCATCATTTTGCTGTATCATTTTATGTCATAATTACTGTGCATATTCTGTTATATTTATTGTGCTTCCCCTCATTGTCATGTGTGTTCTTTACTTTGGTATTTAGGGAGGTGGATATTTGAAATAGTAATTATCTTTGTATCTATACCTTTAATAATGATCTTAATACTTCCTTTTAAAATTAATCACTTTTCTATCTCCATTGCCAATTTTAAATGGTATTCTTTGATTATTTAAATAACAAGGTTTATATTTTACATTTCTTTTTTTCTCCTGGTCTCCCATTTTAGTTGCATTTTTCTACTTTGTCAGAAATATGTTTCTATATTATTCTTCTACTATGTCCTCAGTTCTATTTCATGTAAAATTAAATATATTAAGCATTTACCACTGTTGAGGTTTTACAAGATTGAGCTAACCCTCAAATGGATCTCTTTGGAGGATTTCACACTTTGGATATTTGAAAAAAATCGGGGACCCCATTGTGTGTGTGTGTGTGTGTGTGTATTCTAATTTATTTTTTATTGTTTATTCTATTACAGTTGTCCCAATTGTTTTCCTTTCCCTCCCTTCCATCCAGCCCACCCCTCTTGCTCACAGTCAATCCCCTATCCATTGTCCATGTCCATGAGTCATTCATACATGTTCTTTGACTAATTCCTCTACCTTCTTTCCACCCTTCTCCCCTCCTTCTTCCCCTCCTACTACCACTATTAGTCTGTTCCATGTTTGCATGTCTATGGTTCTATTCTCCTCATTAGTTTATTTTGCTCATTAGATTCCAATTATAATGAGGTCATACGGTATTTGTAGTTTGCCGACTGGCTTATTTCATTTAGCATAATAGTCTCTATAGAGTTCCATCCATGCTGTCACAAAAGGTAGGAGTTCCTTCTTTTTGCTGAGTAGTATTCCATTGTGTAAATGTACCACAGTTTTTTAATTCCTCTCATCCACTAATGGGCACTTGAGCTGTTTCGAACACTCAGCTATTGTCAATAGCACTGCTGTGAACATTGGGGTGCATAGGTTCCTTTGAATTGGTGTTTCAGGATTCTTAGGGTATATTCCTAGCAGTAGAATTGCTGGGTCAAAAGGCAGTTCCATTTTTACTTTTTGAGGAAACTCCATACTGTTTTCCACAGTGGCTGCACCAGTCTGCAGTCTCACCAACAGTGCACTAGGGTTCCCTTTTTACCACATCCTCACCAGCACTTATAGCTATTCGGACAAGTGTGAAGTGATATTATGGTTTTAATTTGCATCTCTCTGATGGCTAGTGATATTGAGCATTTTTTCAAATGTCTGTGGGCCATCTATATGTCCTCCTTGGTGAAGTATCTATTCAGGTCTTTTGCCCATTTTTTAATTGGGCTGTTTGTCTTCCTGGCTTAGAGTCATGTGAGTTCTTTATATATTTTGGAGAGTAAACCCTTGCCTGATGTATCATTGGCAAATATGTTCTCCCATATGGTTTGTTCCCTTTTCATTTTGATGAAGGTTTCTTTAGCTGTGCAGAAACTTTTTAATTTGATGCAGTCCCATTTGTTTATTTCCCTTGCCCTAGGGGATATATCAGCAAAAATATTGCTACATGGAATGTCTGAAATTTTATCATGTTTTCCACTAGGACTTTTATGATCATGGCTTATATTTAAATTTTTTATCCTATCCATTTTGAGTTTATCCTAGTGTATGGTGTAAGTTGATGGTCTAGTTTCACTTCTTTGAATACACCAGTCCAGTTTTTCCATTTATTGAAGAGACTATCTTTACTCCATTGTACATTTGTGCCCCTTTTGTTGACTATTAATTGACCATAGAAACTTGGATTTATTTCTGAGCTCTCTGTTCTGTTGCCTTGATCCATGTGTCTCTTCTTACACCAGTACTAGAGTGTCTTGATTACAGTGGCCTTATAATATAGTTTAATATCAGGTATTGCAATCCTTCCAAAAAATAATCCAAAGAATCAATGAATCCAGAAGCTGATTCTTTGAAAAGATAAACAAAATTGTCAAACCTTTAACCAGGCTCATCAAGAAAAAAAGAGAGAGGACCCAAATAAATAAAATCAGAAATGAAAGAGAATTAACAACTATTACCACAAAAGTACAAAAGATTGTAAGAAATTACTATGAACTACTATACGCCAATAAACTGGACAACCTAGGCAAAATGGACAGATTTCTGGAAACATTCAATCTCCCAAAGCTGAGTCAAGAAGAAACACAAAGCCTGAACAGACCAATAACAACTAACAAAATTGAAGCAGTAATCAAAAAACTCCTGACACACAAAAGCCCTGGACCAAATGGCTTCACAGGTGAATTTCATCAGACAGTTAAGGAAGAACTAACTCTTATCTTTCTCAAACTATCCCCCAAAAAAATCAAGAAGAGGGAAAACTCCAAAACTCTTTTTATAAAACCAGTATTATCCTAATTTCAAAATCAGCTAGAAACACAAGAAAGCAAGAAAATTATAGGTCTATATATCTGATAAACATAGATGCCAAAATCCTCAACAAAATACTGGTAATCTGGATCCAGTAATATATCAAACAGATTATACATCATGATCAAGTGGGATTTATCCCAGGGATGCAAGAATGATATGACATTTGCAAATCAATAAATGTAATACATCATATAAACAAAATGAAAGGCAAAATCACATGATCATATCAATAGATGCTAGAAAAGCATTTGATAAAAATATAACACCATTTATGATAAAAACATTTAGCAAAGTGTGGATAAAGGGAGCATATCTCAACATAATGAAGGCCATATATGAGAAACCTACTGCCATCATCATACTCAATGGGCAAAACTAGAAGTGTTTCCCTTAAGACCAGGAACCATACAAGGGTGCCCGGTAACACCACTCTTATTTACCATAGTACTGGAAGTTCTAGCCATAGTAGTTAGGCAAGAAAAAGAAATGAAAGACATTCAAATTGGAATGAAAGGAGTGAAACTGGCATTATTTGCATACATACTAGTGGACATAGAAAACCTTATAGTCTCCACCAAAAAACTACCTGACCTAGTAAGTAAATTCTGCAAAGTAGTGGGATACCAAGTTAATGTTCAAATATCTATGGCATTCTTGTACAACAACAATGAATAATCAGAAAAAGAAACTAAGAAAAAAATCTAATTTATTATAGCAATAAGAAAAATAAAATACCTACAAAGAAATTTAACCAAGGATGCAAAGGCCTATACTAGGAAAGCTACAGAACAATGAAGAAAGAAATTAAAGAAGATACAAATAAATTGAAGTGTATACCTTGTTCATGGATTGGAAGAATTAATATCATTAAAATGTCCATACTACCCAAAGCAATCCACAGATCCAATGCAATTCCTATTAAAATGCCAATGGTATATTTCACAGGTCCAGAAAACAATATTCCAGAAATTTATATGGAACCAAAACAAGCAATCAAACAAACAAAAAACCTGGATAGCCACACTATATTTTCTTGAGTTTCTCAAAAATCCTTCTCCACTACCACCTTGTTATGGCTGATGTGCTTGTAAGATATCTTGTGCCCATGTTGCTTTCTTATTTTTATAATAAAATTTGGCCATTTTGTCTGTAAGCTCTAAGAATTTTTTGTTTTTAATACCTAATAATTTTACCTTACTATTTATCAGAGCAATTGTTCTGGCTTAATATTTCCAGGTATACAATGGGTTCTTTCAGTATGTTGATATAGGGATTCATTCATTTGCTAGCAAACTGTTTTTGAGTTATTGTAATAAATTTTAATTCAGTTTTATTGTTTTCTTATTTTTAAGAGATTATAGTTACATATATGTAGATTTGCTTTGCATGGTCTACATTTTAACAACCTTTTCTCTGGCAGTTATTAATTTTCTTTTTTCACATGTTTATTCTTGTTGATTTTCCTGCTTTCTTTCAGTAGCCCTTATTACATTTTCATTGGTTTATTCTCCCTGGGCCCCTTGAAATTTCTCTTTTATTTCTGATTTTTAATTTTTTTTTTTTAATTTCTTACTTGGGTTCCATCAATTCATTCAACTTCACACTCTTTTATAATTGATTAATTTTGTTCTTAACTCTTAAATTGAGAGTATTGTTTTAATATACTGTCCTCATTGTATAAGACTATTTAATTCATTTGAGACTGTTTTGTGGCAGTTTTGTTCTCCTTCTGACCAGATATTTAGGAATATTTCTGACAGATTAAATGTAATTTTTTTTCAAGTAGCTTGGTACAGAATTTCTCTGATTTTTCTCTATTTTGAGTCATTTGTAGACAGGGTTCCTATCTCAAGACTGCTGTCTTCTGCCAGTATAGTGACATGTGTTTGCATTAATGGTCGGCAGTGGCAGTGGGGTGAAGGGTGGATTGGCTTATTTTGTGGTTCTATGTTGTTTCTGTGGGGCCTTCCATTTTCCCTTCTTACTTTTTTCCATCATTGAAACAGCTCTAAGGGGCACTTCCCTCTTCATTTGCAACAGCAGTGTTTCCAAGGCCACCGTCTTCAATGCCACTCTCTTTTAAGCCCCTTGCCCTGGCCAGTGCTATGAACTACCAAGTCCCTGGTGTCCGCTCAATACCGTGGCATTTAATGTTGGGCTTTCTCTTTCTGGGGTTTATTTTTTCCCCCTCAGCTTTATCTCTGTTCTCATGTTCTCTTTTCTCTTCACAACCTGTGGTTTGTCTAGGCTTTTCTTTCTTGGCACTAATCTGCATTTATAAGCTTTCAGCCCTTAGGAAGTTTCAACAATAGCTGTTGAATTTTGTTTATTTCCCTAGTTAAAAGTAACTTGATATTCACAGTATTCCCTGACTCCTATTAATGCTGAAGACATTATTTTTTGTGATTGTCTCTTTAAACTTCTCCACATGTATATTTCTACTTATATTTTTATATATTTGAAACAGTCATGCATATTTAATTTTAGTCTGTTTTTTTGCCTGACTTTATATCCTATTATTCCATGTTTTCATAAACTTTACACTGCCCTCTCAAGTTTTAAAACTTTATTTTTCATTTTTTATTATATTTTCTTATTTATGCCATTAGAGTTGTCCCAGTTTTCCCCCTTTGCTCCCTACACACAGCCCTTCCCAATCTCTCAGTGAATCCCCAAACCATTGTTCAGTCCATGGGTACTGCACATATTCTCTTTGGCCACTCTATTCCGTAGCCTGTGCTTTACACCCCCATGTCTATTCTGTAGCTACCAGTACGCACCTCTTAATCCCTTCACCTTTTTACCCATCTCCCCAAACCCCTTCTATCTGGCAGCCATCAAAAAATTGTCTCTATGTATGATTCTGTTCCTGTTCTGCTAATTTGTTTACTTTGTTTTTAGATTCAGTTTTTGATAGATACATATTTATTGCTATTTTATTGTTCATATTAACTTTTTAGAGATGGTTTTACATTTATGTAATACTGATTCAGAAACCTTGCAAAGTACAAAAAAAAATAACAATGGAACTGGAAAAGAGTAATTCCACTGCCCAGAGGCAAATACAATTAACATTTAAAATTTTCCCTTCCAGGATGTTTTCCTATACATAATAACAGAGATAATACTGCACCTTAATTTGGCATGCAGCTTTTTTCACTTAGTATGTTTCATAATTATTTTTCTATGTTTTTTAAATTATTCTTTAACACTATTTTCAATGTCTTCCTAGTATTCTACCATATGGACAGTTTCCCAATGACAATCACAATTTTCATTATTAACATATTCTATAATGAATATTTTGTGCATAAATTTACATCCATTTTTTATCGTTGTTCAAGCACCCATATTAAAGATTATTCCCTTAGAATAGATTTCTAGAAGGGGATTATGGACCCACAGCTTCATTATTAATATACTGAATTTTGGTTCACTCTCAGTTGCTTGGAAGCATGACCTCATTAAATCTCTCAGTTGTCAGGGGGGTCGGTATACTTTCATAGTCTGTACACATCTGGAATTGCTTACTCTGGCCTACATCTGATCAACAATTTGACATACTATCAATATTTGGCCCACAGTATGTTTAATTTTCATATTCTACAGATATAATTTCATGAGCGTTGTCACTCAACAATGCAGAGACTCTTAGCTCTTAGAGCAGCCTGTTCTATTGCCTTATGGATTATGTATTTTTCCTGCCTGGATTATTATCTGTTAATAACTCATGAATGTAAGTCTTTAATCCAGAGTGCTCCTTGGAACACAAAGGACACATGTGCAATTGTTAAACTACCCCTTCCACTCTGATATCATCTCAGTCTTAACATGGACCTCAAACTTAACCAACCTCAAACAAAGCACTCTTGGTCTGCTTCCCCAGTACCAGAGGTGCACAAACCGGATATATTCCAGCACACACATTCGCCCATCCATCTAGAAGCTTAAACAAAAACCCGGATTCTCGGTTTCTTACTTTTTCTGACATTTCACATCTAATATTTCAATAAATGTACGAATCGTCCCTTCAAAGCATGACCTAATGTCCTTTCATCTCCACTGCTCACACCCTGACCTGCTCGTGCACTGGTATGCCCACACTACTTCAGCACCTTCGTGAAGGACTTCCTGGGTATCCCATGTTCCATTCTTCCACAGACACTATGGTGGTCTTTTGTTAAGAAATCTTATTTGTTTCAATCTCAATCTTAAAAATCTTTCAGTAGCTTCCAATCGTACTAGCAACTGTAATGACAGTTAAATCCCACACCCTCGCCCGGGTTTACATGGCCCTGGTAATCTGTTTGCCTCTCTCATCTGTGACATTCCTCTTTCATTTGCTTGGTATAATCAAAATATATCTGTCCTTTTTAAGTTCCTGGAATATAGCAGCTTGTTCCAATCTTAGAATCATTTTAATAGCTATTGTTTTTGTTATTTTTTCCAGAGTGTTTCTGACTATTCTTGTCCCAGGCTTTTTCCTGCATATTGTCCTTACTTTGGTTTGAAGGCCGTGTTCTCAAGGGGCCTTCCCTGAACGCCCAAATTTAACTGACTTTTAATTACTTTTTCTCACATCACTTATCTAGTCCTCATCACAGCACTTATTAATACTGATGATTTATTTACTTTCTTACCTTTTCACTTATTTTCTTTTTTATTATTTTTTATATTTTTATTTAATTGTTCAAGTACAGTTTATTATCTTTTCATTTATTTTCTATCCTTCTTATCATAAAATCCAAAACATTTTCATATTCTTTACTTTGGTAGCCTCTGAATCCAGAATAGGAGTCTATAAATAAACTTAAATACAAGGATGAATATTTTTATATTGTAATGTTATCATATTGAAAATGATTTATTTAAGTATGTTCCCTGGCCTCCACATTTCTTAGCTGTGCCATCAACATTTTATCTCCTTGACTTTTTACTCATCTTTCTCAGGGACAATTTTGTCTTCCGTAATATCCCTTACCTGTAATGTCAGTTTTTATCTTCCCTACCTCCTATGCAGATCGTAATCTTGCTATTCTATTTTCAGGCTCCCTTCATCGTAATATTTCCTTTTCTTACTCCTCTTCCTTTTCCCTTTTATTCTGTTGAGTTTAATTTCAGCTTGCTCTCTCAGTATTTATATCTATTTGTCTCATCCAGATTACCACTTATATTTTACTACTGGGCATGCCAAACTATTTTGTTTGACTACCAAAGAACATTTCTTTTTTACTCTCTAGAAAAATGTTCGTTTGTTTTACAATATATTTGTGACGTATGTGTATATGGTTGTTTATCTGACGTGGACCCCGGCTTGTGGGGTCGACCACATTGTGGATGAGACACGAGACATTCACATGGACTACCAAGTCCTGTGGAGGAAAAGGGACGGCATGGCTTTTCTCTCAAGGGAAGTAAAAGCCTCAGCCCTTGCCGTGACCGGCCTTTATTGGGTTTCTCAGCACATTACATGATGGTCCTCATTCACTGCACACAGGTTCGCTTTAGGTGGTTACCTTTTACAGAAAACAAAGGAGCCAATGCCGCTAATCACATCACAGAGGAGGGATATTTGCAAATGAAAAGGGAAAAGTGGTTGAACCAATTATACTCGTCCTTGGAAGGTTTAGCATGGATTTTAGGAAGTTACAGTAAACACTTGCTGTCTCAATTCAGGTTGAGAGAGTTTTAGCAAAAGCAAGTTTCAAAGCGGCCTAGGTACATTGCAGGCCTAATTCCCCACGGGAGAACCTATCCATGGGTGTGAGTCCTGTGCATCTCTGAGTGTGAGCTGGGCCCATGCCATGCAGAACAGTCTCCTACATTTACCTATTTCTTAATTAGGGGGAGATTTAGTTAGACTCCATGTTTGCCCCACCAATAAAGTGAGTATATGGCTTTTTATCTGTTCTCTTTGAGCCTACTAGTTGGATAGCAGGTTAGTGTGTATAAGTCCTTGCCCACTACTCCCTCACAAGCTTTCTCTAGTGTGGGTGTGTTGAGCTAAACTCTGAACTGATGTTGAAGGTGAAAACTTAAATGTGTCAGTACCTACTAATACCAGAGCTCTTTCTCTTTCCATTTCCATCTTCAATACCGATTGGGAAGACTATGTTTCCCAAGATGCAAGGTGCCACTGACTGACCTGCCCCTCCCCCCACTTTTTGCCCAGCTATCTAATGGATATTAAAATGTAACTGTACAAAGGAAGAAACTGATTGGGTTCTTGAGTATATTGCACTCAGACTGCCTCAATAGGTAGCACACACTGCTAGCTTGGCGGCTGCACATTTTTTCTTGCATGTAAAGGGTCATTATTGATTTTGGAAAACAAACAAACAAAGGGTGGTCAGTAATAAAGACTGCTCAATATAATTTTAGATGAGGCAATCAGATGCTGACTACTGATAATGAATTCAGTCCAATGTGCACCCCACCCCCAGCCTTTCAGTTAGAAGAAACCCTCCCGGTTTTGGTGATGGGTTGCCTCTTTGTCCTAATTTTCAGTGTTGTGCATTTAATTTTTTGTTTTATTTTGTTTTGTTTTGCTTTCCCACGTGTTTTAATAGGAAATTGAAAGAAGCCGCTTTGGGGACTGCCAGCTTGAGGAAGTTTTAAACATAAAGTTCTATAGCTATTGCCTTTCTTTTTTTTTTCAAACAACAGGGAAGTTCTTCTGAAATGGGGCACAGAGAATGAGTTGCAAGATGACGGAATCAGGAAGTAGGGAGGCTTAGAAAGCAGATGTGAGGAAGAAGGTTCTCCCAAGGGCTGCCAGAGAAGGATCTCTCGCTATTTCTTAAACAGACAAAATTACCCGTGGTTTGGTTTAGATAATGCTTTACTGTGTTGTAGGATGAATATTTCATCAAGAAGATAAACCTTCAGGAAAGAAACACCTCTGTCTTAATGGAGAAATGGAACTTGCCAAATGGTGTAAGCAAAATGAATTCAGAATATCCTGGTTGAAAAAAAGAACAGTCTGGAGGACAATGATGGACTTAGAAAAGAGGGGAAAGGGAGGCACTGGAGATTAAAGTCTCAGAGCATGTGTAAGAAGAATGAGAGTGAGAGAACTCAAAAATAAGAGATTGTGTTAGAGAGTGAAAACAGAGATAAAGAAAACTACAAAGCAGGAATGGAGACAAGAGGAAATGTTCAGATAAACGATACTAGCAGTTACAATAATAGAAGTTGAAGGTGCTAAGGAATGGGGTTAATTTCTCACCTCAAAGTACAGTTATCGACCATTAAAAATAGTGCCATAGGGATCATACGTGCAATATCTAGGCTGCTTCCTTTGTATCCTAGGCAACATCTCCTCCTTTGTCAAAGCCAATGTGGTGATTTTACTGATGTCTTGATGCTTTACCCATATTCATGAAAGACCTTCAGCACTTCACAATCTTTGTCCACACTCCAAATCTGGTTCCATCCCAATCCATCTAACAAAATATTTCTTAGCACCTTCAACTTTTACAACTTTTTGTCACTGTTCAATGAGTTTAAAATCAATATATATATTTCCTGCTTGATGGTGAAAAGAGGTATCTTCACCCCACCTGGAAATTTTCTATCTACCTCTGTCCTCCACTCTACCTCCTCCTGCCTGTCATGGAAATTTTCCTTTTGAAATAATCTCTAATTCACTGTTATTTTTCTCCCATATTGTCTAATTTCTGAATCTGATAAGTATGTTTCGTTTACCATATTTAAAAAAAAAATTTCCAATCATATGGTAATTAGAGGGTATTACCTTCTAATACCATATTTCTTTCCTTTCAAAGTCTAAGCTGTTGTCACCAATCAATTGATATATCTTTCATTTAGATCATCAAGCAGTTTCAAGCTGGTTGAATCCAAGCAACCTCTTTTCGGTTCGAGTCGTCTATGACATTCGGCTACTTCCCAGATTTCTCTAACTCCATTTTTGCTCTGTTTTCTTTCCACAACTCTAGTCACTTACTCTTACAACCTTCTCAAAATTCTTCTCTCTCTTTTTATATGTAAACATTGGAAAAGTTAAGTATCCAGTGGATTCTATTCTCGGGCTTTTATTTCTTCTACATCAAAACGGTAACCGTGGGTATTTTCACCCTTATTCCTGGAGTCCAAAATATGGATCTCCAGACCTGAAATCTCTCCTGAGCTTCAGCCTCATGAATAAAATTCTATGACTTTAAACAATATGGAATTTCCACTGTTTGACGTTTTTGAACAAAACATGCCAATTTAATTTGGTTTAATCCAAAACTTAGGTATCATATAAGGACCTCAAGTTAAACTATAAAAACATGTTTAATCTTTCTGCAAATACCTGTCTTATTCTATATATTGAATGTTAATACATTATACTTATTTTCCAAGGAAAAATCAGTAATTCACCTTAAAATACTTCATTTACTGACATATGCAATTAATTACTAAATCCTGACCATTTTCATCTTAAATCGTTCCTATTTCCACCTTCATTCCCTTTCTACTTACATGTCTTTACTTCAGACTACCATTACCTCCTGGTAAGGCCTCACTTCTCACAAAGATTTTTCAATTTTAGTCATTGTTATTGCTTTCTCATCACAGGTGTCCCAGCATTGCTTCTAAATCTGATTATGCAAATGCATTATGCAAATAATAATTCACCTTTGTTTACAAATTTATTCTTCATTATTTGGCTATGTAAAAATTTTCACATTGAGGCTTTCAAACTTTCCAAGTGAGAATCTCTTTTGCCATCCTATCTATACCATGCTCTAGAATGACTCCGTATATTTGCATATTTTGTTCCGTCTTCCTGGAAAAAACTACTTTGTATTATAAAAGCAAAATTCCTGCTTCAAATATCTTCTGAAAGTCACCTTTGACCTCTACCATCAGATTTAGACTGCTTTTTACCATATTTTCACCTTTGTACACCAATGTACTGTAGCAATTACAATACAGCAATATAATTATTTAGTTTGCTTCTTGACCCCTACTGTAGTAGCTATTTGCATAATAAGTGCCTGAAATCTCTTTGGGCATATAATCAATACTCAGGGGATGTGGACTGAAAGAACAAATGAATGATTGTCAAAGAAATAATGTAGATGGAATCTAACTGGACTAGAGTAGTCCTTATTTTCTGTCATGTGTTAATATTGCATCATCTGCCCTAAGCCATATGCCTATCTTTTCTGAGTTTTAGCTGTAAATATAGATTTTAAGTTATATTTGTATCTTTAGTGATTATAGAGGTTTGTTTTTGGGAGTAGAGGAGGCATCTTTACTGAGTTATTTGGTATGCAGTGAAGACAGACAAATACACAAAGACATATGGAATAGTACTTATGAGCCCTTGGAAATGAATAAGTAACTTCTGTGAAATTTTTTTTTTGTATAGAGATTAATTTATTAAGCATTTTGCCTACACTGTTTTTCTCGAATTCACATACCAATTTTGTGATGTAACTTAATGATACACCTTTAAGCAACAAATAAAATAGAGGGAGCTAAAGACAACTGTCACACCTCCTGCCTCCATGAAATTGTTTCTTAAGATGGTTAGAGAACGAGGTGAAATGTATGCAAGTTACGTCATATATGTTAATAATGATAATGTAGGGTTATGTAAGTGGACAGATGCTTATAGAAAAAAATATTTAGGTAAATGATTTCATTTTACAATGGGTGTTTTGGAACAAAACTCAGAAATAGGCAAAGCTGCAAATTCTTTAGTAAATGTCAAGGTACTTCCCCCTTCAAAAAGCAGGCCTGCCTCAGGACTCAGCTGGGTCTTACTGAAGGCTGTGGTGTGCGTTCGAAATGCCTGGTGTTACCAAGCTCCTGCTGATAGTAAAAGGGACTCTTCCTGAATGAATAATGCAGTTTGCTAGTCTGTAACAGAGAAATATGAAGTTATAACTTCTACTTCCATGGCAATTTGTTTTCCAAAGCCAGGGCAGCCCTTCCTGCATGTTTACCAAAAAAGATACGAGAAATAAAGATGGCTTCTGCTTTCCAGACAACGACTATTGATTGTTTAACAAACCAGTAAGAAGGAGTAAGTACTAAATGGAAATCATAACGGCACTATGATGATCTTTGTGGACGAAAATCAATAGAAACAATGGTTTTATGAGATATAGAGTGTTATTATTCTAATAGCTCAAGTCATAAAAGCTGAGGCATTTAAGGGTGACCTGAACTGGCTGGGAAACTACAGCAACCGTGATCTCAGTCACTTCTTTATTTTTAGAGAAGGGAGGGAGAAAGAGAGGGAAAGAAACATCAACGTGTGGTTGCCTCTCACACACCTCTGACTGGGAATCAAACCAGCAACCCTTTAGTTTGCAGACCGCACTCAATCCACTGAGCATACTAACCTGGGGCGGGCTCATTTACTTCTGATAGCACCTTAGTCACCACCTCTCCACCCTCCCCCTCCCACCTCTGCACACACAAGAGTAAGTCCCAGCTCCTTTTCTTCAGTTCCTCAATGTGTTGCAAATCTGGACCTTTGGTTTCACCTCAGAGCCATTAAGCCTCGCTGTTTTTCTCCCTGAAACATCAGTGGTTCTTTCTCATCATTCAGGTCTCTGGTCAAAAGCCATTTGCTATGAGAGGACCTGCCAAACCACTGCATCTCAGTAAGACACCAGCCCGCGTCAGCATCACTGTCCATCCCGTTGCCTTGCTTCCTTTCCTTCAGACATACTCCCACCCGTAGTTGCTTCTCTCTTTGTTTTTCGTAGTTGCTTTTCTCTCTCCTACCTCAGAGCATTGTAAGCTCCGTTTTCTATCTTGTTCAGTGCTGTCTTTCCCAGACTCTACAACTTTAGTTAGAATATAGTAAATGCAAAATAAACATGTGCTCAATAAATAGATGAACATCTTTTAGAAATTAACTTTCCTATAAACACCTGTCATCCTTTCCCCCATTGGTCTGCAAATTTCTTAAAGGTGGGGCTCAGACGATGTTCTCTTCCCTTGACCCTTCCCCCTACACAGAAAGCTGGAGAATCTAGCTCATCCCCTTAAAGCTTCTCCATTTTGGATTCCTTGCACAAACATTAACTCTTTGTGGAGGAAGACACTTGTTATTTAGAAGTGTTTGTTGTTTACATGTTTGTTTATTTGGCCTTTTCTCTGTGGGTATAATGAGACAGTTGTAAGCCATTGTTACCCGTTTGTTTCTCTATCCTATCTGCTGTTTCAGGAACAAAGCTACTGTGTAAATGTAATCTCGCCCAAAACAGAAAGCTGCTCTACAGAAGGAAAAGATTCTTTAACTGGACGTAGAAACTAGTAGGAGAAACAGCAAGTCAGCATTTTTAAGCCTTTAGAGTTGCATGATAGTCAACTAACTGGTTTTTATTCTTTAGTTTCTGCCTCATTAACCATAAAAGAGAAATTATCTTGGGTTCAAAGTGAAAGATAAACCATAGCTATTATTCCATATAGGAAAATCTCATTAGAGCTGAAGGAATCTCTGTGAGTAGTATTGATATAAAGTGTAGAAGACAACTATTAAATTGCCTCCCTAAAGCATTAGTAATAGATAAATTTCTTCTAAGTCTAACTTTTCCCCATTTTCCCAGAGCATTACTTATTTGTTCATTAGGTTCCTTTGGTAACTATGAAATTATTGCCTTTTAGTTCAACCTGTATGTTTTCTATATTCTCCATTCATGTCTCATTTCTAGAAACATTTTCTAAAACAAAAAATATTGCCATCTACTGCTTGAGTGTATTTGTGGGTTGAAGATTAAAACTTAGATGCTACATGAATACACCTGAGAACTCAGCATCTAAATTGTGGAATGCAAGAACGCTTGTTAGCATTTTAAATAATTTCCCAAGTGTAAATTCAGAGAAAATCAATTTACTTTCTCTTTCTCTAATCTCAGGCTTAGGTTGTAATTTTGCAGCACCCAGTATCTCTCCGAAGCCCATGGTATATTTTATTACTTCTTTTCCAGCTATGCATTTCATACCTATCCTTTGGAGTTGGTCTCAAAAGAAAATTAATAGGCTCTTTAATTCAGTATTTCAGGTAGCAAATCCATGACAGCTACTTAACCAATCTCTGAGTAGCCAACCAGTGAGTGTGGCATTAATGATTTTGGAGAAAGTTAACTAAGTCCATCTATCACTTTGTCATGTGTGGTAAAAGGATGCATCAATCAGAGCATAAAAGGGAACTGTCTTTGCTTCTGTCCGTGGGTACTACTGAAATCTGTTACAAAAAAAATCAATAGAGCAGCTATGGTAAGCTGCATTTATGTTGATCAAATAAAACAAATGGAAAAATAGAAGTTAGGAGATTGGTAATAAAGCTCCTAAAATAAAGCAGAGGTTGGTTTCCTGAGATAGGAACCACCTTTATGAATTTGACATTCCTGAGAGGTTTTCCCATTATTAGTGTCTTATAAACATGATCTAAATGGTTGAACTATTAACTTTTTAAGTGCTATTAAACCTGATACAAAGAGAAGCAAATTGTTAATCTAATCTTGGATGTTTTACTCTGTTATTTAATTCTACTCTATATGAAATTTATTTGAGAAATTCTCAATGCACTTTCATCCTAACACAAAATCTAATGTCTGTCTCTCTGCAACAGTATCCCTCGTGTACTTCTATCTTTTTATGACCAGAATGTCTATATCTCAGTATATCCTGCCACCTGGAATTCCAGTAATGAAAGCAGATGAGGAGAAAATGACCTAACAAGAAGTGAGGCGGGGGCGGGGAGAGGGAATAAGCATTTGCTGAGTGACTGATGTGAATAATAAGAATTGAGGGTGCAGATAAGAGGAGTAAAGAGATTCAGGATGTTAGTCTTTAAGGCAGCCATGGAAATCATATGAGCGAGGAAATAATAGAATTTTCAAATATAGTTGGGAGTTATTAAAAACCAATGATAAAGAAGGCAATAAGTTAATTTCTTGAAATAAATATAAAACAATGATTCAGTTATGAAAAAGAATTTAGGTTCACCTTTAAGTAATTCCCAAGTATATATAAATTCCCCCCAAAAATATGATAGACATATTCTCACACATACCTAATAAAGTGTAAACTGATGCAATATTTTTGGGAAGTAATTTAATAATATTTGTAAGAATCCTTGAGGTTGTTAATATCCTTTGACTCAATAATTCCCATTCAAGAAATTTGTTTGAAATCAATATTTAAATTTAATGAACTAAGCACTAAACATAGTAACAGTGTTACTTATAAAAATCAAAATATTGAGCAAACAAATTATCAACAATAGAAAAATGTTATAGTAAATATTGGTACATCCACTTGATATTGTTTGAAGAAAAGACATAGAAAGTATTTAATTACAAATGCTAGGTTTATGAAATAAAACTGCACATAGTCCCCTGTATATTGTTATTATTACCATATGTTTGTTTATTTGTTCATGAGAGAGAAGCATCTCAGGTTTCTTTTGTTAAAGGAATTCTAAAAAATAATTGCGTGATTGACTGAATGGAAGTTGTTGGAGAAAACACAGTGTGGTGCTGTGGGAAGAGTTTTGGGATTTTGATAGTCTGAATTTAACTTGTTTCATTACATGGCAGAAATGCTCAGTGCCTGCTGAGGTTTCCATGTGTCTAGCCTCCTTTGGCTTAGGTGGAGCTACGAGAGTAGCTCTGGGTCCTGGTCAAGGGACTATGAAATGTGTTGCTTTCTTGTCAAGAAGTTAAGTGCTCATGAGCCTCTACCATGGTGTGTCTGTGTGTTCCAAGTAGTGTGATCCAACTTGAGCTGTGATGTGAGTGAGAATTAAGTGTATTGGTTCAAGCCAGTGAGACTTCTGGGATTGTCTGTTCCTACAGAATAACCTAACCTATCCTGACCAATACATATTACTTAAAAGCTTCTATGAACTCGAGATCATTGTTTAATATTTCTAAGTCTCTGTTTCCTCACTTATAAATCTAGGTTCAAGGGTACCATTTTAAGGATGCAAAGTTTTAATTATGCTAGATGAATAAGTCCTAGTAATCTATGATATAGCATAATACTTTCAGTTAATAATATATTGTACATTTAAAAATTTGTTAAGAGGTTAGATCTTATATTAGGTGTTCTTATCACACACATACCCAATAGCAATAGTAAATAAAGAGGGCAGGGGAAAACTTTTGGAAGTGCTGGGTACATTTATGATATAGATTATTGGTGATGGCTTCACAGGTATATACTTGTCTCCACACTCATCAGGGTATACACATTAAGTGCAGATAGCTTTTTTTATACCAATCATACATCAGTAAAGTGGTTTTCAATAGAGGATTTGTTAGGAAATACAAAAAAAGATTGTACAACAGTTCTGGTTGAGTTTGCATTTCTTTCAGACAAAATCATCAAATCTCATATTTCTCTTGTTTCTTAGAGTATTTTATTCCCCCATACATATGACTTTTTACAATAAAGATGAATCACTGTATGTTCACTGATTGGTTTTTAAAAAATAGTTCAAAGTATGAAAAAATATAAAACAGGGAAAGCCTCAGATTTGGGAACAGACTAATGTGTGAAAGAAGAAGAAAGTAAAGAGACAAGTATAGATGTGTCAGCCATGTGATCTCTAAAAGCAGAGTTCAGTGAGTCTCATAATAACATAAAAAATAAATTCTCCTAAAAATCCTGAAGCACCAATTCAAAAGAATCTACGCACCCCAATGTTCATAGCAGCACAATTTACAATAGCCAAGTGTTAGAAGCAACCTAAGTGCCCATCAGTCAATAAGTGGATCAAAAAACTATGGTACCTTTATGCAATGGAATACTATGCAGCAGAAAGAAGAAGGAGCTCCTACCCTTCATGACAGCATAGATGGAACTGGAGAGCAGTATGTTAAGTGAAATGAGCTAGGCAGTGAAAGACAAATACCATATGATCTCACCTATAACTGGAACCTAATCAACAAAACAAGCAAGCAAAATATAACCAGAGACATTGAAATTAAGAATAAACTGACAATCACCAGAGGGGAGAGGGGAGGGGATAATGGGGGGAAAAGGGAAGGGTCATCAAGGAACACGTTAAAGGACACATGGACAAAGCCAAAGTGGGTAGGATCAAGGGTGGGAGGTGGGTATGGCTGAGGTGATAGGAAATGATAGGGGTAAAATGGAGACAACTGTACTTGAACAACATACATACATACATACATACATACATACATACATACATAAATTCTCACCTTGTTTTAAAGATTCACTTAAAACTAAGCATCATATACTTTAAATGAGTCAGACACATGACTTCATATTTTTCAGTCATTAAGTGAATCAGCTCAAGACAATATGTCTTGTATGTATTACAAAACAACATAGAATGCTTTCTTGTTTTCCAAGGAGAAAAGAGCAAGTGTGTGGTGGTCATGGGAATTAGCAAACTCAATTTAAAAGAAAAAAGAGATGGAGAATTTTATGGTTTAGAGAAAAGAAAAATCACCAAGACCACCATAGCCACAGAATTCCTTACCACACCATGCAAGCTGGCCCAAACTCTCTTCACACTGTGTGTTGTTCCTCTGGGGTGATAAGCTCCACTCACAGGAACTATGAGATCACTTTGAAACTATCTATATTAGCTCCAGTAAATTATTTTCTTCCCTGGAACCACACTACATAAACCAGTAAACCCCTGGTTGGTTAAGTAAGCACTAAAATTTTGCAATGTAAGAAATACATCTGCAAGATTTCTAAGACTTTAACAATAATCTCAAAGGGAAAATATACTGATCCAATCACTTTGGTACTGCATCACAAGGCACAGAATAGAAAAGTCAATAAAAACACCCAAGCACAGAGAGGCAGGCTGTAGTCAGTATCTGATTCTGAAGGGGGTTGTCAGATAAAAAAATCACCTACATTTACTAAAATTCACTTCCTAATACTGGGTGTTTTAGACTGCATGGAATTGTTATTATCAAGAGACGCACAACCTTTTCTCTCAGTCATTTTCCTCTCAATGTAGAATCTCTCTTCTGCAAGGGTTAGCTTTCCCTGTCCCCAGGATTTCAACGTTAGCTCAGCTTTTCAGTGAATTCAAGTAAGGACATCATCTTTTAATTTCTTTACATAGTCCAATGCGTATTCAAACATAATTTTGAAACCATAATATTGTGGATGTGTAAACATGCAGAAATATTCACAATACATTCTCCCAGGGAGTTTAAAATCTAATGAGGTGACAAGCCAAAAGTACACAGAACAAGCTAAGAAAGTAAGATCAAATACTTTGTTTTCAAGGAACAACCAGAGGAGTTCGAATGAGCTGGAGTCAAGTGCTAAGAGAGGCTTCACTGGGAAGGTGAATGCTGAGCTTAGAAAAGCAATGGGTAGAAGAGAAAATAATTGTGTCTTTCTTCCTAGAGCAATTCTTGCACACCTGTTGAACATTTCCTGCTTCAATATATTGTGGAGTAGATGTCGTGGATTTCACTCATCACTGTGACGACTCCCGGATACAGAGGAGAAGTCCGTGCTGCATTATCTGAGCTAACCCAGCAACTTAACTGCTCCCCAGCGACCACTAAACAACAAAAAAGAAATCAAGTGTGGGGGTTATATAGCATTCTTCTAAAAGATAGGAAGCATCCGAAATGTTTAATAAAAATAATTATAATAGAAAGTTTAGTTGGGATGAGATGCTTAGGAAAAAAAATTCCTGAGAGATAAATGGCAAAGGGACAATAACCAGAAAAATACACAAAATGTTTTCTTAAAAATTGTCATAAATAATGAGATGACATATGGCTGATGTCAAAGGAAAAAATGCAAAGACTATATAGCTTGACCATTTTAAGCAAACTTTGTAGTCTGGAGAATTTAGCCAGTAAGAAAACATTTCTTGAAATTAGTATTTATGAATCTACATTGCCAAAACCTCTAAAAATTATTGTTGTCTTGTAGGTTAGACAATGTGTGCTTTTCTTTCGATTGTCGAATTTCCAAGAACCTTTACTTAATATGCATTGTTGTAAATCCTCCCAAAGATGAGGGTTGTATAAAGAGTTCCCAAGATTATTGAGCCACAAAATTCTACCCAACCCCAAAAAGAATATTTAAGAACATCTCAAGGAACAGTAGCATTCTTTAGGACATAGTTTGGGAAATACATAACTCAGTATATGGGCTGTCAAAACCTATCATATGGCAAATTTATATTAACTGTCTTAGTTAGTGGGAAAAGCTTTTCATTTGCTAATTATCAATCACATAATGAATTTTTCTATGCCCATATAATTTGTTTTAAATCTCCTGTCTTTGAAAAATGAATGTAACTGAACTGTTCCTTAGCCCCTGTCCATTTTTCTAGGTCCCAGGTAACAGTGTGTCTAGTAGCCACTCCCTGCTTACCTGTGGTGTTGCTCTCCACCATTTCAGTCACCCGCAGTCAACTGCAGTCCAAAAACATTAAATGGAAACTCCAGAAATAAATGATGTATAAGTTCTAAATTGCAAACTATTTTTGATAATATGATGAAATCTTGCACTACCTGGCTCCTTCCCACCCAGCATGTGAATGCTTTTTGTCCATCATCTCCATGCCACATAAACAACTTGTCCCTTCGTCACTTCATGGCCATCTGAGTTATCAGGTCAACTGTCACAGTATCCCAGTGCTTATGCTCAAGTCACTGTTATTTTACTTAATAATGGCCCCAAAGCTCCAGCACAGTCATGCTGGCCATATGGATATGCCAAAGAGAAGCCATATTGTGCTTTCTTTAAATGCAAAGGTATGGTGTGTATACAGGGAAAAAAGAAGACACTATATGTAGGGTTTGGTACTATCCTCAGTTTCAGCCATCCACTGGGGGTCTTGGGAGTGTCCTCCCTCGAATAAGGGGGGACTACTGTATTCAGTAACACTAGAAAACGAGCACTCTTTGAATGAGTAATTGACCCCTGATGATGCTCTAGCAGTCACAATACGAAGTTAACATATTGGCAGGGCAAGTGGATGAACAGCACAGGCAGAATTATGGAGTCTGGGAGACAGAAATCACCGTATATAATTTTATTAATCAATGTCATCCCAATAAATTCAACAAAATAGTTTTAAAAACAAAAAAGAAATCACCTTAAAGATCTTACAGTTAAATTCTCATTTTACAAATGAATACACTAAGTATAAGAGGTAAAATGACTTCAGTTTCTCACAGTCAGTTGGTGGAAATTGTTTCTTCCAGTCTAGTCCACAGCTTGAGCAAGAGAAGATTAAAATAACTTTAGGGGGGGAAAAGAAGGAAAATACACTATGTAGTGTTTTGCTTTCATCTTGAATAAGCCTAAAGAGGTGAAATAAACAGATTGTAATTAATTGTTTTCTCACCTGTTCCCCTCTAAACCATCTCAACATCTAGCAAATTCCTTTTTATCCAGTGGGTTCTCATTAAATATCTCTTAAATGAACATCTGAATTCAGAGACTACAAAATGGATAAAGTGGTTCTTTGCAAAATGATTCTTCCTATCACAGATACACATGCCCTGAGTCCCATGTGTCATCACTTCACCTGCTGTATTTCAAAAAGCGTAAGAAGCCAAGTGCTGTCGTGAATCCAGGGACCACAGCCAGACCGGGGCAGCTTTTCCTCTGGCCGCTGCACTGAAACCTCTAGGCTGGACTCCCCACAAATGTCCACCACTGGGTGTGTAACAGACACCCGAACTTCTGCCTGCAGGAGACAATGCAATTGATGTGAAACTTTTGATTCTAAGCAATTTCTGGATTGCAGGGAGCGCTCTTTAAAAAAAAAATTAGAAGGGAACCAGATTTACTGAATATACAATGAGTACATAAGCTTGACAGATAAGTATTGTTGGTTTTTTTTTTTTGCTGCTAAATTTAGTGTTGTAACACTGTCTTCAATTTTCAAAAGCCGTGGATTGGATATATGTCATGTTAACATTATTCAACACTTACAACTTTTTGTGTTAAATGCCTTTTTCTACTTGGATACATTTTTTTTAAATGGATTTTCTGTTAAAATGCTCTAGAAATATGCATCCACATATTGAAATATCTGCCATAACTTTACATCAAGAAGATATAAAGCCCAAGTAAACAACAAGACAATGAAAATGGAAATCTGGTTGTTAATTTGAGTTTAGCAGGTTTTGAGTACAATGTGATCACATCAACTCATTCAGTGCCCTAGTTATCAGAAGACTGGCCTCAGCAAAACAGGAAACTGTATGATCCCACAAACATTTACTGAACAATTCTTCGGTGTTCGTTCTGCACATATCACCATGCTGGAAACTGGTGCAATACAGGCACGGGGTGTGTTTCCTGCCCCTAAGGACAACTGGTGTGAAGCACACACACATCAGCACTCAGTGTGAAGTGGTGTAAAGTGATACACACATGTATGACAAAGACAGAATCGAAATCGTGAAAGGGTCACACAGATTGTACAAACGGCTAGGGAGCAGAGATTCTTGAAAGAAGCTGAATTACAGATTCAGCCTGGAAAGGTGGATAGATAATCAACCAATGGTGTGAATGGGGTAGAAGAAATCAGAATTAGAAGTATTTCAGTAAAAAAATTTTTTTAATGTATTGTTAAAGACAAAATTCCATCAAGTAAATTTGAAGATATAATTGGCTTTGTTAAGCAATTCATGAATCAGGTAGCATCTCTCTTAGCAAGTAGAAAGGCAGTTAGAAGGCTTTGACAAAATGACAAATTTTTATAGAAAGAAGGATGTGGGTGTAGCAGGGCAATTATTAGCAAAAGGGAAGAAAACATTAGTTTTACACCAGAAAATCTTTGGGGTGGGGGAGGGAACAGCAAGGTTTTTATCAGGCAGATTGCATCTTCTTATGGAATACGGTGTTGACAGAGAAATTCCAACCTGGTTAATTAAGATCACCCTTCTGGTGTAGCTATAAACTACAGCTAAGTCAGGTATTAAATCTAGATTTGGTACCATGGGCTTTAGCACTGGTGATGCCATTTTGGGCCTTTGATAGTCTCTTTAACAGTTTTTACATGTAAAAATCAATTAACGTAATGCACTATACTAGTTAAGGATAAAAATCACATAATCATTCCAATAGATGCAGAAAAAACCTTTGAAAAAAATCTAAAGCCCTTCCATGATAAAAAACATTCAACAAAATAACAGGAGCTTCCTCAAACTGAGAAAAGCCATCTACATCATACATAATGGTGAAATATTGAATACTTCCCCCTGTAGAGGAGGAGAAATAATGTTCCCTATACTCTTCTAGGTTCTTGGCCAAGGAACCCCTGTAATAAAAAGACACATTAATAAGAGTCAAACAAACAGAAGTTTAGTAATAAATATACCTTTTATACACATGGGAGATACCCTCCAAAAAACTCATTAACTCCTCAAAATACCTCAAGCCACCCCCAGCTAAAGATGAGAGATGTTGGAGGTGAGGAGAGTCAGTCACGGGGGTTACCAGGAAGAGTACAGTAACAACTCATAAGGGTAAGGTTGTTAGGCAGAGTTAAACCATTGCTTTCTCCATTGATAAGTTTCTGTAAATTCAGAATCACCCTATCCTGGTAGAGAGGCAGACACCCTTACAAATGAGGATTTTTTTAGACATAAATGTAAATGTCTCTTACAAAAGGGTTAACTTCTACTCAGTTCTCAGAGCTTTCCTTATGTCTATTTTTTCTTAAAAATAATCATCTTAGAATAATCTTAATCCTAAAGAAGCACATGTGGGGGTGGTATCTTCTGCTCCCCTTCAGAGTGCATTTCTTGAATGCCAGCCCCTCTGCTCCAGTGTTGCAGGGTAAAAAAGTGATACACTTTCATATATTGTGAGATGGAAGGGTTGAAAATATGGAGTCACTAGGGAATTTAGATTTATAAGAGAGATATAAAACGATGGGTTATAGATCTGAAACTGCAAGGTAAGCACAGTGAAGATGAGAAGAGAAATACACAGAGGAAGGAAGTCGATTTCTCAGTGCTTGTATGAGGAAGAGCTGCCTCAGTAGTTGGACAGGAAGCTGTAGGTGTAGGAGAGGGTGATTAGAGCACGTGATAGCACCTACAATCACAAAAACCTCATGTCATGGCTTTATAGTCATAAGACACGCCTCCTCCCATTCTTAAGCCATGCTTTTTTCCTCCTTGTCATCTTGGTTCATGTGGCTGTTGCCAGTGGAAATGGGGTCCTCCCGGAGAGTCAGAAGAAAAGTACTTCTAGAGACCAACGCACAGAAAGATGAGGCACAGTGGTAAGATTTATTGTGATAGAAATAAAACACTCCCCACGAAGCCCCCATGTCTCATCTCTGTCCACCCTACTGTGGAAGAAGTCCAGCCCTGTCTTCATTAAGTCCAGAAGAAGGGCCAGCATCCAGGAATTCTGTGCCATCCATTCAGCCCATGCCAAAAGCCTAGTCCAGTTCAGTCTCTGTCTGTCCCCACTCAGTTAGTAAGTCTCTGCTCCTGGCTGCCCTTCACCAGCACTGTGTTGCCATATCATGCTTGCCCTCAGAGCCCACTCTTAGGCCCATATGGCTGCTAGGCCTGCATGACTGCTACAGAGAATGAATATGCAAAATAAGTGGCAAACGAACAAGTGTTACTAAGAGAGAGGCCTTTACTAAGCTTTGATTATATTATCTTGGGCTTTTGAACTGATCAATCTCTTTCCCAATGCTTCATGGGCATGTGCTGGACCCTCACCCTAGTCAGTCTGGTCTTTTTCCCAGATTAGACACCTCCCCTGTGTGGTTGCATCTGGGCTTCTACTGTGCGTGTGTCTAAGTAGAGGGGCCTCCCACTACACCATCTTGGTTTCTACTGTGCATACCTTAGAAGGACCTCCCCATGTGCCATCTTGGCTTCTACTGGGCATGTGTCTTCAGCAGAGGAGCATCTTCCCTTCTCCCCCAGTAATCCCAGTACCCGAGGGCTGGCTGTTCCCTGGAGAGGTCCTTCCTCCCTACTGGGCAGATGAAGGGGTGTCCATCCCTTTGGCAGGGCAATGCAGCTGTCCCCTGGAGTGTGTGAAGTTGTAGTTTCTGGCTTAATTATGCTTAGCTGGTTTTGTTTCCTTTTTTTATTAATATCTAGCTACCTACATTCACATAGCTTCTAAAGATTAGTTCTGTTGCTAACAACAACAAAAAAAAAAAAACAGAGATTACAGAGTGTTAATACATAAAGAGGAAATATAACTGCAACAAAGTCAAAAACCAGCCTTGTTCTAGCAACCTGGAAGCAGATGGGCTGATACAATTTCATTAGTGTCTTTGTATTCCTTAGCTTGCAGTAAGCGCTGCACATTAGTCACATGGGCCTTAAAGGCTGATTCTGAGCAGACTGAGTCTTACAGGCTGAATGAGAATGAGAAAATCAAATCCCCATTCACTGAAGATTGCCAATAAAATAAATAAAAATAACAACAGCAATGGCAACTACCTCTTACTGAAAGCCTTGTGTCCAATCATTCTCACAACTTAATGTTACTTATCTACTTTAATACAATATTTCTAAAAGCTGGATGTTATTCTTCCTGTTTGACATTAACAGTATCAAAGGCAAGAAATGTTAAATAATTTGTGCAGGTTGCTCTACTACTGGCAAAGCAAGTTCTCAAATGTAGTTCTATTAAGAGTCCAAAGCCTGTCTTCTTTTCACTGTTGCAAAGTGTTAAACACATAGACAATTGTATGCCTTAGACAGCTTTCTACTTCAGTATGAATGCAGGTATGCTTGTGTAATTCTTCCCCACACGATAAACCTAAGAGATAAGAAAACTAGTTAATTATTTATTTCTTGACATATGAAAAGACAGAGATACAAAGAGTTATGTAAGCAATGTTAATTGATATTTTCTTATAATTCTTAAAATGAAAAGGTTGGATTTAAGCCTCTTATCACATATATTGAATAAATGTGTTGTTTGTTCTTAAAATCATGCTATCAAATTCTCTGTACACTAACATTGATATCAGATTTAGGGAAGCATAGCAAACCGAGTGTGAGGATCTAGCCAAAGTCGTGCAGTCCAGAATGCTGAACGGGACTGAAAAACCCACTGAATAAACTTCACCTTTAGAAAATGAGTGCACGAATAGTCTTTGCTCTAAACTTGTAATTATGCCACACCATACATTTTCTTAAACCCTCTTCAGATTTGCTTAATATGTAAAATGTGCTCTTCTAAGAATGGCTTCAGGAAGAAATAGCTAATAAAGGCATTAAAAAGAGATTCCTCATGACATTGCAATTTATACCGCATGTTTTACAAAGTCCGCTATAAAATTTTAAGATGCCACCCTAAAACCTAATAACTGTAGGCCTCACACAAGGTACCAAGAGGCCAAATATTGGTTTTCCAGATGAAGCGGACAAGATCTTTCTCAGATGAGTTTGCAACAATAAACATCTAAGGCTTAGGTGCCCTGATTCCCTAGAAGTAGACTTCAGGCAGAATCAATAGGGGTGCATTGGCTAATCTTCCTGTTTTTGAAACTGCAGTTGCCAGTAATAGTTTCTAATACAGTGAGAACTGCAAACACTTAGAGGTTTTTAAAGCAATGCCAGCACCTTAAATCACACCCCGGAACAAGGTGGCAGCCAGCGCAGTCTGATTTGCTACACGTTGTGTGAGGCAATTACTCATGTAAACCTTATGTCATAAACTGAAGAACAGAAAAACACATCCATAACTCTCCCAAAGAAATATAGAAGAAGTTCAATGAAACAACTAAGCTCAACAAGTGCAAACACTTAAGAAACTGAACTTTTAAAAATTGCTAGTTGATAAGGTATTAATTGAAAAATTGCACAAATATTTCATTAATTAACATTTCAAGCAATACATATATGAGCATATTTTTTCTCTAGAAAATTCAAATACTTTCAGAAGAATGTTAAACATATATTATAAATGATATGTATTTCCATTTACCAGGTCATCTGTTTCTTATGAAAGATATGGTTATAACCCTGATAAGGCAAGTTGTGAAATTATGTATTTTTATGGAATATTATTTTTGATGGTTGTCCCATCTGAAGACATTATCCAACAAATTTCATAGAGTAGCTCTTATATCTAGTTCCACTCATTTAGAAAACACAACAGTGTCATCCAATCATGAGAGCTTTAAGACCACAATTCTCACCTTCCACTGCACAGGTCAGCGACAAACCCAGACACTTTCCTAGAGTCCCAATATTCCCCCATTCCTGAGTACATGGTCCTGGCTAAATTCATTCTTGTCAGTGCAAGAGCAAGCCAAGAGTGTCATTTCATGGTAGAAACTCTCAGGAAACTAAGGTTAGAAGAAAAGGCACTTCTTTTATCTGATAGAGTGTTTCAGAACAAAAACATTTTTTAAAAAAATTTAATTGAATTTTATTTTATATTTAATATTTTTATTTCTTTTCTCATCACCTTTTATTCCCCCATATCCTCTTCTACCTCCACCCACTGACCTGCCCCCCACACTGTTGTCCATGAGTTCTTTTTCTCTTTTTTTCTTTTCTGCTTGATCCCATTTTTAAATTGCAGTTTGCGATCAACATTATTTTGCATTAGCTTCAAGTGTACAGCAGAACAGTTAGACAACCATTTGTTTTACAAAGTGTTCCCCCTGATATTTCAAGTGCCGACCTGGCACCATATGTAGTTACTACAATGCCGTTGACTATATTCCCTCTGCTGTACTTTATATCCCCAAGAATATTTTGCAACTACCAATTAGTACTTCTTAACCCTTTCATCTTTTTCACCCAGCCCCCTTGACCTCCCTCCCCTCTGGTGTCCATCAGTCTGTTCAATGGAAAACACATTCTTAACCCACACATTTAATAATAGAAGACTAGATATTGTTTTCTCCTAAAATGGGGAATAAAAGATCAGTATCTATCCTCACCATGCCAGTTCAACTGTGGGCTGGCAGTGCAATTGAAGAGGGAACAGAAATAAAAAGCATGCAGATAGGAAGGCATAAAAGAAACTCTCCCCATTCACGTGTCATGATCGCACATGTAAAAAATCACAAGAAATCTTTAAAAACCACAAGAAAACAAATAAAATGAGTTACCATGTTTGCAGAATACAAAATATGAATAGATAGATATAGATATAGATCTATATATAATATCAGCAAAAAAGAATGAAACAGGCATAATTCTAACTATCCCCGTGCTAAATCAATTTGCTAAAAACTACAAACACTGATAAAAGAAATTGAAGACCTAAATAAGTAGAAAGACATACCATGGTCTCTGAACTGAAAGACACAGTGTAGTTAACACGTTAAATCTCTTCAAATGTATCTATAGCTTTAATTTAATTTTAAATAAAACCTGTGGAGTATTTTTGTCACATTTAGTCAATTTTGTTCTAAAGTTAATATGTAAAAGCAATGAAATCAAAGCACTAAAAGATTTTCAAGAATAAAATAAGAAGACTCAGACTACCTGATTTTAGCATTTATTATACGTTTTCAATAGTCAGGACTCTGTAGAAGAGAAAGGCACATAGATCAATGGAACAAAATAGAGGGTCCAGTAATAGACCCACACAAATATGGTAGAGTAATCTTTGACAAAGATTCAAAGGTAATTCAATACAGGAATTTTTTTTCCCCCAACAAATAATGTTGAAACAATTGGGCATCTACACTGAAAAACAAAAAGAAAACCTTAACCTAAATTTTACACTTCACAGAAAACTCAAAAGCAATCACAGCTCTAAATGTAAAAGGTAAAACTTTAGAAAAAAATTATAGGAGAAAATCTGTGATCTAAGCTTTGGCAAGAGTTCTTACATATAACACAAAAAAAACATGATCTATAAATGGAACAGTTGATAAATTCAACTTCATCAAAATTTAAAAAAACAAGTGTTTGTTATGCAAAAGTTTCTGAGAGAATTAAAAGACAAGCTACAGAGTGGAAAAACAATATTTGTAAATCACACATTTACAAAAGACTTTTATTCAGAGCATATGACCAATTCTCATAACTCAACAGTAAACAAACGACCCAATTAAAAATGAACAAAGGATACTTAACCAAAAAAAGACACAAATGACAAAGGAGCACATTAAAAAATGCTCAGCATCATTAGCCATTAGAAAGAAACATGCAAATTAAACCAACAATGAGAATCTCCTATACACCTACTTAGAATGGAAGGAAAAAATGGACAATTCCAAGTGCTGACACCCACGCAGGACAACTGGAATGCTCATGTACTTCTGATAGTAATGAAAAATTGTGCATTTCTTATAAAAATATGTATCATAGAATATAATTTTATAAGGGATTTACAAGTCTTATATGTGAGTACATATGTAAATATATGTCATTATGAAATTATAATTTTGTGTAATATATGTGATGTATGTTTTACATAAATTTAAAGATACTATATAACTCAGAAATTTTACTCTTAAATATTTGCCCTAGAAAATAAAAATTTACGCTTACATCAAACCTCTTTCTGTACAGGTATCTGTGCAGCATATGCATAGTAGCCCTAAACTGGACGTGATGCAGCTGACCTGCAGTGGGCAAATGAATACACAAAAGTGTGGTGCATTTATACAGCAGAATAACATCCAGCAATAAAAGGAAAGGAACATTAATACACAATAACATGGGTGCATCTTGGAGGCATTAAGATGAGTGAAAGAAACCAGCCCCCAAAGATTACAAACTGTGATTCCATTTACCTGACTTTCCAGAAACGCAAAGCGACAGGATTAAAGAACAGGTCCACGGAAATCAGAAGTTACGGATAAGGGAAGAATCTGACCACAAAGAGACAGCTGAAGGAGTTTGGGGGCAGGTGAAACTGTTCACAATCCTGATTGTGATAACTATCTACCTGAATCTATCCAGGTGTTAAACTCATAGTTTTGTATACCAATAAAAATAATAAGAAAAATATTGATGATAATATTTAAGAACTTGTTTAAAAAAACACACAGACAGAAGTACTGTACCAATATATGCTTGCTTCTGAAAGAGCCAAGAAAGGATTTTTTTTGTTTCAACCTCTGTATTCACTAAATGGTTTTTTAAGGGCTATATAAAATAAAAGTGGTTTCAAGTCAAGAAAAGATGAAAAAAATGCCCTTCAGTGCTTCATGGCAGATGTCCAGGATTCTAGTGTAAAAGGAATGAAGAAGTTTTATCCCCAAAATGGTGTTGCCTTGTTGTGAAACAGCCTTTACTCTGGCCATTATGACTTACTGACCACTAAGTCCTCTAACGGTGACTGACCTCCACATTGTCATTGCTAAATTGTCAATACTGAGACTCTATGTGCTGGAATCTTAACATTGCCGGGTTCTGGGTGTTATCTTTTTCTGGTGGAGTCACCCCCCAGATACTGATACCCCTGACACTATCACTATTGTAGTCACTGCTCAGAATAATGTTTCCTCAATGCCAAGTGTAAAGGCTCCTGCCCTCAGAGACAAGTTTACTCAAGTCTGATAGACATTAAATCAGCCATACTCCCAATGGTTGAAGTTCTGGATTCATTTAGACAATCCAATTCTGACACGAAGACTAAGGAAGGACGCTAACTAATCTCAGACATATCAGAGAATTAAAACAAATGTTTTCTCTCCTCCGACAGCAGTGCTGCAGAGACCAAACATTACCATATATTCTCTCTTCAGGTCTCCCTCCTTTTGGGGGTCATCTAGCCATGGCCAAAGTTATGTACACATGTATACAGGTAGCTAAAAGAGCTTTGCCCAAACCCTTCCTACAATATTAAAAACTATACACTGGTAGATACATCAATTGAGGGACAACTAAATGCCACATTACTAACAGATGAATGCAAGCCTTGGATCTGTCAAACCACACTGTTATAGCAGCAGCATGGATTTACTAGATAGACATTATTTATTTAAGTGTCATACAGAATATTCCAGAAAGCGGGTCATCTATGTTCTGCTTAAATACCTAGTGTGTTGGGGGGCTCACTATATTACAAGGCTGAGTAATTCACTGTGAGTCAGCTGTAGTTAACAGAAAGCATTTAACATCATTCATTTTTCAGGTCTAAACACCATGTTTATAGTTATCTGTATTTTCATTGGTTTTGCCATATTCTTTTTGCTTATTGACGTTTATGGGATCTTGATTCCATCACGTATATTACTAGCAAATCATTCAAGTCTGTTCCATTGCATGAGGATAAACCTTTTTATCCAAATCTGTTATAATAATCATTGAGATAGGAGTTTAGCCTTAGATATTCTACCCCTAAAATCCACATTACCATTTCTTCCTTCCTAGGATAACATTTCCATCAAAACCACTCAGAGGATTCATTTTTTCATCTCCATTTGATTACCTATTGCCTTTTACTTCCAAAGAGGCCCATTAGTAAATTAGGACCAGTTAATTCTCTTTTCTCTAGGATGGCACATTCAAGTTGAAATTATATAGAAACACACTGTGAATTCAGAAGTGATAAAAGCAATGGTCATTTTTCAAAGGCCATAAATTTTTCAGGTATTAAGAAGACCATTATGCATCATGGTCATTAAAATGTCAGAATGCTTATAATTGCTCTTTTAAATGAAGAAAAACTACAGAGCAGGTGAATAGATGAATAAATGATTAATTTATGTAAATGATATGATGTTTAAAATGGTGCATTTGTAATTGTGGTTTTTTGGACTTAAGGATTTTCTTTTACTCTAATGTTTTGAAATTTCTTCTGAGACCAATTAAAGTGACTTTTAGTGACTCCTAAAAGAATATAGGGCACACACTGGCTGTAGGGTCAGGCAGCCTAGATTCAAATCCCAGCTCCATATCTACTTGCTGTATAAACTTGGACTTAGTTTTTCCCTCTGTGAAATGGGAATGACAATACACTAACCAATATAGAAGTGCTGTGAGAATTAAGTCAATTATACATAAAGTACTTGCTGAGGGCTCCCAAGAACAGCATCATATAAGCTTTTGATAAGATGAAGCTGAGTTTACAGCTTACCCAGCAGAACAAAACCTCCAGTGTCTGTCAGCGTGTTGGAGTAAAAAAGAACAGGTTGGATTTATTACAATTTTGAAGTCTTGTTGAATGCCAGTTTTTTGGTGCAGGTCTTGATGAGAACTGGGTAGGCATCATGATAGCTGGAGATGGCAGAAACAGCAAGAAGGCTATTGTGAGAGGAGGGAGTCAAGGGGTCTTAGCCAGTACATTGTTGATTGCTCCTGTTGATGGGGTAATGGGTCCTTTGATAAACAATACAGTTCTTTCCAACTTTTAGCTTCCTGAGAAAGAGTCTTCTGGAATAGGAAAGTTATGCTAATCGAAAACTATGTAATGGTAAAATTACATTAGGATCACTTTGGGTTTTAGTGTACAAGTGGTGTAAAGTTATCTTAAAACAGTACCTGGCACAAACTAAACTCTATATGCATATTTGTTGCTTTCATGTTTATCGATACTATTATTATTAAAATCAAGTATAAGGCTTTTCTAACTACCAACATGGCCCATTGTTTCTCCACTTAAGGTTCTGATGGGCATTTTTAAAGACTTAATAAAGACAAGCCTGCTTTGCACAGTAATTTTCCCCCATCCAGTGCACCCAAGGTGAGCAACTGTCACTCAGTACCAACAATGACACAAGGTCATAAGATATACATTATACTGATGGAGAAGGACACTTCCATGAAAATTTATAGTACAATAAATTAAATGGTCTAAAAAAGGTGTGAATAAGGGTTTGAGAAGTACAAAGGACAGTGAGCCCAATGGCATATGAGGGGAGAACTCTAGAGAATGCGTGGCTACAAGGACAGAAGCGCATCTTGAGTCAACCTCAGCAAAAGTGTGGGTGGCTCCCACTGAGTCTGCTTTCTCGGGGAACACTCAAGGTATCCTTACAAACCTTTGTATCAGGCTCTGTCTTGGAATACGTCACGTCCCAGTTTTGAATTTGACTGCTACAATGCACTTCTTAGAGAAATACCTTTTTCTTAAATCACAACTACATTATATAGTGGGGAATTAGCACAGTTAACTGTAGTGGTCAAAATTCAGCAGGAAAGAAATACGATGGCAATCTCCCAGACCCTTGTTACTTATACTTTATGCCCTGTTGTGACAGAACAGTCTTGGTTTATGCCTGTTGCCCAAGGTATTTATGAATAATGCTTTATTTCTCTCTTAAAATAGCCCAAATTTTAACAATTAATTGTATAGTCACCTCATTGTATGACTTTTACCACTATACCAGAGAAAATGAATGAGAGCTATAAACAAGCGTCACATTACACAATGTAAATTATCTGAAGTTATAATGATGATGATTAAATATGATGACAGAAGTGAACATGTAGAGTACATAAAAGATGATCTACAGATGCTTGGTTAATCTGAATAATGTTGTATACAATTAGTATTATAAGGGTTGGAAGTAGAACATATTTGAGACAAATGCAAATATACTTTTACAAACATTGTCTTCATAATACAAATGATTATACTCAATTGAGTTAGCAATGTTTGTGCTTCAGTCTCAGGTCCAGCTGTTCTATTCAACAGATAGTGAAGAATAGTATGAACTACAGCATCTGGGTCCATAATCAATTTTGTGTGTCATTGTGAAATCATCTCACCTTAGAGTTTCAATTTCCACATCTGAAATGAAACAATAAGCTAAATGTGGAAACCTCCTTCCAGTTGAGTACGTAAGGTGTGGAGTCCCAGTTTTATGGTGCAGTGGAGAGATTTGCACACTGTTGAACTCTGTTGCATTCATGCATCAACCTGTGCTGACATGCTCTGGCTTTTCTGGGTGCTAGAGGGTGCCCAGCAAGTACGTGTGGGCTCTATGGGACCTAGAAGCCCCATAGGATTGTCAACATTGGGCTGGTGAGTCTTAAGATTTAAACAAATAAAATTCCATAGATGAAGAGGTCATATAAATGAGAATTAATGTATTTTTTAAAAAGTAACTATTCAAGAAGACATAAAATTCTGTATTTATTGCTTAAAGTTAAAAAAAACACCAGAAATTTATTCTTTCTCATTTCTGGAGCCTGGAAGTCCAAAATCAAGGTGTCAAGGTATCATCAAGGTCAAATTCGCTCTGATGGTGCTAGGTGAGAACACTTCCTTGACTCTTACAGCTTCTCGTGGTCCCAGGCATTGCCTGGTTTGTTAAATTATTTCTGAGCTTCAGGCTCTGAAATGATAAAACATCATTATGTCATAATTTTGCCTAAAACTGAGTAATTTATATAAAGAGTGATATCTGGTACCTATGAAAATTCAATGTGTCTTCAGTGATAAATGAGAAAAAAAGTTTATTTTTTCCCATTATGTTTTTGCATGCAAAGGAGTAAAACAAGTAATAATTAGGAATAGAACATCTAGAATTTAACTTTCAAGTTTCAAGTTAAAAAAAGAGAAGTCAGGCAATGTTCAAGATGAAATTTTAATGTTGACATCAACTGACTCATGAAGAAGAGTGTACGCAGTGAATGAGTAACTGCATGCTATGCTAATTATATTGTTATGAAAACTCTCTCTATTACATTTCCTGAAGAGTTTCATTTATAATAATGAACTAATTATACTTTAGCATCTAATGAACAGAACTAAATGAGCTACATTCAAAGGCCACAGCATTCTTATTTCAATATATACCTTTGATCTTATAATAATGTTTTCTTCTACGAGTAAGACAGAATCTATGTTGCCAGACACTAAAGGGAATATTAAGCTCATTAGTTCTCATTGCAACAAAGCATTGGTAAGTTTTCTGGAAATAAACAATTCTCACACAATATTATTTTCCATTCATTTATTCCAGAGTTTTGTATGGCACGGATTCTCTTTCTTGTAAGTGCCCAGTGATACGCTATTAATGTTAAGTCCTTTATGACTGAGAAAAATAAACACTGCCTTTTGAAAGCTTTGTACAGTTTTTAACACATTATTTTAGGTGAATTAGCCTCTCTTTAAAGACTAAAGGACTCAGCCTCCCAGTTGGTGAAACATGAGTTATCCCAGCTCTCATCAGAGTGCCTCTCTTAGGCTTGTTTTGGGCCATGCCTCATATCAGACTCCTTCCTGGGACAATGCATATTCAGTAACTTGTTTGAATATTGAGGTGTAAAGGCCCAGCTACTGCCCTGGCTGGTGTAGCTCAGTGGATTGAGCACCGGACTGTGAAGCAAAGGGTTGCTAGTTCGATTCCCAGTTAGGGCACATGCCTGGGTTGCAGGCCAGGTCCCTGGTGTGGGGCATGGGAGAGGCAACCACGCAATGATGTTTCTCTTCCTCTCTTTCTCCTTCCTTTCCCCTCTCTCTAAAAATGAATAAATAAAATCTTTAAAGGCCCAGCTGCTTTGCCTCTATACAAGACAACTCTAAAGAATCATAGTAGGTATGAGCTCCCGTATGAGCTCCCCGCAAAATTGACTGAAGCCTTTGTCATAATGGCATCATAGTTCAATTTCTCTCTGGACGATCCTGCATCCTTCCCACCCTCCCATTTCCACACATATGGATGCTAAGACCACATTGCCAATAAACCATCTGCATACAAATCTCTTAGAGTCTGCTTTTTAGGGAAACTGCCCTGTTATATAGAGTCCAGGGAGGTCAGGAAAGACTTCTTAGATGTATTCTAGCTTGAGATTTTTCTCTCGGTGTTAGTAAGTCTGTCTAATGGAGAAAAAGATAAAAAAGTATATTCCATGCTAAGGAACAATATAAGAAAAAGCAGAGAGATAAAAGAATATGCCTTTTCAGGTAAGTTGTGTAATTTGTTAAAATATTAGAGGGGCAGTTTTTGACACAGCAGTGGGAGGCAGGGCCCAATTGTTTGTCCAAGGAATTTGGGTTTTTCTCCAGAGGTAATAGGGAATCACTGGTGGATTCTGTGTACGTGATGACTTAATGAACATTGTTTCCAAAAGAAAACTGGGTATAATATGGAAGGTAGGTTAGAAGAAACTGAATGGAAAGCAGCCATAATTCTGGAAGCAATGATTTTCAAGAGTGAAACTGAGGCAGAGATGATGCATAGAGAAGGCACACAGGCAATGGGAGAAGCAGAGATGACGCACAGAGAAGGCACACAGGCAATGGGAGAAGCAGAGATGACGCATAGAGAAGGCACACAGGCAATGGGATGGAGGTAGGGACAACTGTATCAGACACTTAGATGTTGAAGACAAAGATGAAGGAGGGACAGAGATTCCTTGCTCAGGCCCATGAAGTTGGCCGTGGATGTAAATGTCAGGTAGGCAGAGCAGCAGATGGAGGGTGTACGGCTGAGACTGTGGCTCTAGGGACGAAAAGAAACTAAGAAGAGCCTGCTGGGAGCCCTGCTGAAGCTCTCTGCTTCGGTGACTGATGTTCTGCATGGCACAAACAGAAATTATATTTCTCTCCATACTGTGATTTTGAAGCTGCTAATGTATCTAGAGTGGTATTAAGTTTTGCAGTGGGGAGAACAAAAGTCTATCTCCCAACAATAATGTTATGTGGAAATCAACAGGACATGAACCTAAGATAAGGTCAAAAGTTAGCTGGACCATTTGCAAGAGAGAAACAACACGTAGCACCCAAGCAAAGCAGCAAGAGGCAGCATTAATACCTCCGTAGCAAGACCATAGAGAAGTTATAACTTGCTTATTTCCTCTAACAGCAGGGATCCTGGAAGCAGTTATCTGCTACAATACTTTTCTTTTTGTGAGACACGAAAGCAGACAACTTGCTGTAATTGTGTAGGCATTCACCTTGACAATGGCACCAACAAGCTTGTCAGACTACACAGGGAGGGTGTTGCCTCTGGCTTGCTTCGCACCAGTAATGACAAGTCATGCTAGTACTCCAAGCATTTAATATCAACAAGAATCATACACATCGCTGCAAAATACTGAGCATTTTAATGGAATGTTCTCGATAGCTACTACTTTTCTTGTGTAATTGCATCACAGAGAAATAAAATAATTATTAAAAAGAAAAGTTGGCATTTGAATAGTCCCTGAAATTACCTCTGTCAGATCAGAGGGAGCACAGATGTAATACAAAATCCAGGGTCCCAGTTTACCAACTGATTTAGGATCTAAAGCAGAGTTTCCCAGTCTTGGCCCTGTTTATATCTGAGGTTGGATAATTCCTTGTTGTGGGACTGACCTGTATTTTATAGTACATTTAGCAGCATCCCTAGACTGTACAATCTAGATATGAAGTAGCAGCACACACACACACACACAGTTAGGACAATCGGAATATCTTTAGACATCACCAAATGTTCCCTCTGGGGTAAAATCAACGCTGTTGAGAACCACCGACCTACAGGGGTAGGCCTGGGAATCTGCATTTGTCCTTCCTAATTGACAAAGTGTGGAATGGCAACACCTAGCTCCTTAGCAGGGACACATTCCCAGCACCCTGCCAGACCATCCCCTAGATTTTTGCTAACTTCTCTCTAATAAATTAATGTGTGACAGCAAGGCAGAGGAAGAAAAGCATGTGTGTGTGTGTTTGTTGTGGGATGGGCTTCTCTCCCTTCTTCCTCGTATATGTTTATCTATTGATATAAACCCTGAATGCTACCCCCTGGCAGTTACATGAGTTGGCATACCAGTGATCCACTTATTGTGTGACTAAGGAAAGGGCAAGACACTATCCTTCGGAAGTCTGAGACGAATGTATTTGCATAAATGAATGAATAAATTTTACAGTCAAAATATGTACACAAGACTGCTAGGCACTGAAGATTCTGAAATGAATTAAACACATCTCCTGGTCTCCACAGTTCTACAAGGAAAGGCAAACATTAACATACAATGATGTGTTGCTCCTGGCAATAAATTAACAGACAATGTCCAAACTTACTTGTGACTAGTACACTGATCTGATTAAAAGATATTGGATCCAGTATGTATATATTGTACCTGCTCTGCAACCATGCCACTGCTGCTCAATTCCCATGTTAGGTGACTTCTTTACTTTTTGACCCTCGGTAAATAAATGTACCTTCCCTGGACATAATCAAGCAGAAAAAGCCTTTGATAACTGTCCCACTTAGAAGGAAGGAGGGAATGGATGAAGCCTAGAGAAAGCTGTGCCAGGGATTAAAGGACAGACATGGGAACGGTATTTGTTTATGTGCAGCCTTCATCTATTTCAGGCTTTGATCAACTGTCAAACTAATTGAAGCTGATTAATGGATGTTTATGTTTTCAGTTTACTGAGTATATAAAAACACTTATAAGTCACTGATGAGGAATTACCACCATGCATATTCTTTTTTAATGATCTTTAAAAGCATGTACCTATAGTTTAGCAATATAAATAATCTGCATTAAGAATTTATTTTGTTTATATGCAACCAATCAATTATTTATTGTGGCTTGAAGTGACTTGGAGTAATTATTGTAGTAGCTGCAAGAAGAGATAAGACATAATGTCTGATAATGAGCACTTGATAAACTCATTGAGAAGATAGGAAATACATGCATATAAAGGACAATTAAATTTTTAGATAATTATATACAAAAGGCCAAATCATCTACTGTAGGAAAACAGAGGCGAGAAAGATGTTCATTCTAGATGGTCAGTGATGGCTTGCCCAGAATATGGGAAAATAAAGGAGCTGTGGAGGATATGTGGAGTTGCTCTTATATGGTAGGAAGGAGATGAGGAACCATCCGTTGGAGAAACAGCATGGATAAAACCATAAAACCAAGACTGGACACAATGTCCAGTGAAGACAGACCATAACACTTTAGCTGGGGTATAAGTTGAAGTATCAGAAAGGGATACTGCAGGCAGACTTGCCTGTCAGGCTTTTGACTTTTGGCAGATACTGACAGTTTTTTATTGTAGTCACAGACTGACGAAATGGTCGTGTTTTAGAAAATAAACATGATGGTAGTGAAAATGGAGCACCTACTGGTGGCAATGTGAATAAACAAACAAAAGCAATTATAATTTAAAATGGAACTGGCAGGTATTAGAAACTGATGGACTCGGTTTAAAAAAGAGTGGGATCAATATAAGTTGAAACTTGAGTTTTAAGACTCAGAGATGAAGGGTATTACCATCAGAGAAAAAGGGAAACCATCATGCTTGGCAAAATATGTTTGAGAGCAAAATAAGATACTCAATTTGTAAAACACTGAATTATCTGTTGTATTATATATGTAAGATGATACTCTTCAGCAGATATTTTGGTGGATGGGATTTAAGAGAATTCAACACTACATATATAAATTAGGGACTCCTTCATATTAGATGAGTGATACAATCATGAAAATAGATATTATAGATGGTGAGATTCATCAAAACGGACTAAGGATAGAACTTCAAGGTATTGCTAGATTCAGAAGCATGAGAATAAATAAAGCATCTAGAGAATTACAGACAGGAAAATAATTAGACAACAGAGGGCTATAGACTGGAAGAGACTAGAGAACTTCAAGAGACGGGAAGTAGTTGAGAGTGTCAAATGCTGCACCAACAGTGAAAAATACTTTAGAAAGCTCTAGCATCTCTTTTTCATATAAATTATTCTGGGGATTACATATACATACACACACATATACATATATACATATATATGTATATCTATGATCTGTCCATAAGATATCCAGCCATGTAATATGAAAAATAGAGACATTTATTGAAGAAGATACAAAAACATTGTACATAGGACAATGATGCCTCAGTCCTCTTCAGGTTAGGTACCTTGGGACTTCACACAGTTCTCCAAGTCACCATCAGATGCCCATTGTATTTTCCTAAATCTCATTGATGATCTGAAATCACTCCTCTTTCAAAGGTGATTTTACTTTTGGGAAAAGCCAGACATCATAGGGCACCAAATCTGTGTTGTAGAGGGGCTGAGTCACCTGGGTGATTTTATGTTTCATTGAAAAATTCTTCATGAGACATAAGGCACGAAAGGGCATGTTGTCCTGATGAAGCTGCCAATCACCAATTGCCCATAACTGCAGCCTTCTGAATCAGCTGAAGAGTTTTCATAGAAGAATGTTCAATGCAAAATTTGATGCAGATTTATTGCCCTACTCACTCAATCATTTTGAATGTGACGGCCACACAGTACACATGCTCACTCAACAGCATCTACCACCCCCATTGACTTATACAGTGAAGTCATCATTGTTCACACATGTTCATTCCAGTTCACTCTCTTTGGCTACCAGTTTACAGCATGTTTTGCAAACCATTCTCATTATATTAACAATGGCTATAGTTTATATACATATATATATACATATAAAATATATAAATATACACATAAATTTATATTTATATATAAAACCAGAGGAGGAAAAAAGGCTATGAATTGCATGTGAATAAATTTATTACTTGAAATAATTGTATGTCAATATTTTAACAGGGAGAAAAGTAATTCTTGCTACTAATGATAGAGATATTCTGACTTTCTTTTGCCTTTGTACTAAGCATGAAAGAGTCAGACAGAACTGTCGCAGGAACCAGAAGGAGGAAAAGTAAAAGATCATTTCCTTTATGAAATGTGTTTTATTCTAGTGGTGTCTCTTTAAAAATAAAAATCAGCAAATAAATGTCCATTTAAATTGATCTTTGTTGAACTATACTACTGGTCTGACATATAAATTAGTGTTCTTAGATTTAACTGTCCCTCTGGGATAAGACTGAGAAACAACAATATTTTATGAAAAGTGTCAAATAGCTTGCCTTTACAGAAATTCTTTTCTCTGTATTTTTTTTGGAAGGATGGACGATGGAGAATGCTATAATCAGAAAGATACTAATACTAATTTAGAGCTGTGATAAAGCATATATGTCTGTAGTTACATGTTGTTATTGGAATTTCAGGACTACTATCATTTGTAGAACAATTTTAAATGAAAGTTTCTTCTGCTCACTGCCCTAAGTCTGCCTCTTATTAGCCATAACCTTGAGAAACTCAGTACACCTATTACGCTATTTTGCCTTCTCTGTGAAATGGGAATGCTAATACCCACCCTTGTTACTCCCAGTGCTATGAGGATCATATGAGATAATAAAAGCCACAGTGGTTAACTATCAATGTCACATGCACATTGTTTATGAATTCTTTCTACACTGTAAGTGTCAGGGAGGCAGAGAGAAGCTATTCTATGATGTTCCTATGGAACTATAGCACTTACCACAGTGCCTGACCATAAAGTAAGCAATCAATATCTATTTGTTCAATTTAATTACTCCCTGAGAAGTATAATCATGAAAATGGTTGTGTATGAAAGTATCAATAAAACATACACAAAACCACAAAATAAAAGATGGGTTCAGCACTCACAGGAATGCCCATGTATCCCTGTGATTGACACTGCGCACCAGCCAACATCTGCCCTGTGCGCTGAAAACCTTCCAAGGAGAGAGATGGCACAGTCTCTGCTGTGCTTTCCATTCCATGTCTAACAGCCTTTCTATCCATATCTCACACTAGAGATTGTTTATTAGTAAACCTGGAAAATGTAGCCAAAGAAACTGATAACACCCGCAAAATAAAGTTCATAAAAACTCAACAAAAGGCAGGGAATGAGGGACAGAAAACAGACTAACCGTAAAAATAGGAAGGCAATACCACACATTGTAGAAGCAAAGAATTGCAAAACAAACTGTTGCAGGGAAACGTCTATTTACACTGGGATTCCTCGATTCTCTTTAATAGGGTACCCAAAGCATGTCTAAATAGATTTGACCTCAGAATAAAAGCAATATTCTATAGTATTCAATTTATTTCAATAGGTTTCGTCACATAGTAACATTTACAATTGGGGGTTGCTGAGCGAATAGCCAGCTGTGAAAAGGGAAAAAACACAGTCTGGCTAATAAAACAGAAATGCAAAACACAGCAGCTAATGCAAGACCTGTTACCCCTCCCTCCCAGCTTCTAAACTTCCTCAAACACATCTCTAAGTGGTGCCATTTTCAGTGGCTTATATCTCAATATTGTTCTCAGGTGATTGTCAAATCATGGCTACTTGGACATTAACTAATAATTTATTACCTGATAATAGATTTTCAGTTGAGCTTCACTCCACAAGGTATGGCATTAAGGTACACATTAAAAGCAGAATTGGTGGCATGATGGGCAGTTGAATTAATTGGGAAGAGGGCACAGCTAAAGTAAATTAGGTAGGACGATTGGGAATGTGTCACTCTTCCTAAGGTACAGCCTTCCTATTGAAAGCTGAAGAGGGTTAAGTAGCCACCCAGAACATTTTTGCCACTTTCTTCTGTTTATCACAAGAAGCATGACACATTTTAACGGAGCCTCGAGCAAGATAATCAAGCAGCAGTTGGTCCACTTACTATGGTGATGTGACTGAATGGAGAGTTCCTAATAAAGAAAAAAGGAATAAAACGAGGAAAGAAGGAAGGAAGGGCAGCCCAGGAAAGCAATCATTTTGTTCTTGTAGCCATGGGATATGTTAAACTGCCCTCTAACTGTTACTGAAACAGATCTATTTGTTTTTATCCAGGAAGGAGGTCACAAAATAATCTGTGGGATCAAACTGTACAATTCTGGCACAGAACATTTATTTCTACTGCTTTAGGTTAAGTACAATTATTTGTCTATCAACTCATAAACTCAATACCTCCTTACTCCATCTAATCTGATCTTTTTATAGCTATAAAAGTCAAAATTTTATTTTATTTTATTTTATTTTATTTTATTTATTTTATTTTATTTATAGAAAAAAGGTAAGGGAGGGAAAAAGGGAGAGAATCATCTATGTGTGGTTGTCACTCATGGCAACCCCACCTGGGGACCTGACCCTGACTGGAACTGGACTAGTGACCCTTTGTTTTGCAGGCCAGCACTCAACCCATGGAGCCATACCACCCAGAGCAGAAAGTCAAATATTTTAAGGCATTGTAAAAATCATTACCACTTGAAACTCACACTAAACTGACAAAATAATGTTATGCATGGAAAATATTAATTAGTTAGAAAAGTTGATTTTTGTAATATTTCTAATATAAATATAACTTATAACATTTGTAATATTTTGTAACTTTTATAACATTCAAGATATGTGCAAATAAAACATTCCAAGATGATCAGTAGCAATTGAAGAGACATGGTGTCAATACATGTAATGATAATACATTAGCGAACATGAATATTTAGTACTCCTTTAATGAGTAGCCACTGGTTTATTAAATTGTTTTATTTTAAGCACTGGGAAATGATGAAAGGAAAATAATAATGTGAGCTAGAATTTTGAGCAATTTCAACAAAAGAGCATTTTATACTAAGCACTATTTTATTTGGGCTAAAGAAGGCACATCTTTAAAATGTGTAGAGCTCCACCTTGGAGATAATGCTCTTCCAGTTTGCCATTAACATAGAATTAACAAAGAACCAACAAGATCAGGCTGAAAGGCATTTTCCCAGGTTTATGAGCTCGAGGTCAGCATGTAGGGGCTCTGGATCTTTCTACCCAATATTACTCAGTTCATGCTAGAATTTACAGGCAGATACCTGAATCCCCTCTCCCCCTACCTCCATCCTTTAAGAGGCCTGCTTCAGCCAGGGCCCAGCAGGACACACCCTGACGCTAAACTCCTGGACAGGAACCCAGCTCCCGCCAGTCTCCATTTTCTTCCAGGTAAAAGAGGGAGCAGGCTTTTAAGAGGAGGATAAATAATTTGGACTGTGTTTCCTAAAAGGCCCCTTCTGTTCAGAAAAGTCCTGGAAATGCTAACTGCCAAGAGACTGCAGAAAAAAAAAATCTGCCTGGCTAATTTTCTGTCCCCAATCGGCCTCTTTCACACCTTTTTTTTTCTCCTTTCACAGGCCTGCAGGCCAGCTCTCTGCAATCCTTACCACGGTCCTGTCAGCGCACCTTTGCGCCGCCGGCTGCTGCTCCCTCACACCTCCTCCGCAATCCCCTCATCCCCTCCCGAATGTCTTCTCCTTTTTCATCATCCTTGACTGTGACCCTGACTCTTCTCCAACCTTTTCTCAAAACTTCGTATCAAATTAACCACTGTTCCTCTAATTTGTAAAGTGTGAACCTGGAAAGGGTCTTTCAAATGTAAATGCCATCTGGTGTGTTCTGCCCTTAGGAAGTCCTTTGTATGGATCTCTGGGGAAAGCTGGCAGCTTGTTTCCTGATGACAGGACAGGGAAGGTGGAAGAGATTTGACCTGGTAAACAGCTGAAGTCAAGTCCATGGTTATACTGAACTTCAAAAAGCCTGTAGAAATCATAGTCTAAAAGTATTAATAGAGAAAAAACAAATTCCACATGTTTCATTTTCCCAGCATTATACTGTAAGAATTTTTATGAGTTTATTTGAATCAATCTGACAACAATTGCCAGGAAGCAAAATCTCAATGGCCTGAGAAAATGCTCCGGGAAATGGCAGTTTTGCACCTACTTTTATATATTACAATAAAAATTGGAGGCATAAGGGGTTTATATGAAATGCATTGGTGATAGATTAGGAAGGTGGGAGAAATCAAAGTGGGAGTGGGGGAGGGGAGGGGCCTCTGGCATTGGATAAAAAATAAAACGATAGACACATACTTCTTTTACATAGGTGAGTACGAGATAGTTAACAGTCAACAATTAACAGTAACAATATCAGTGAGGGGATTTGTGGTATCTGCTCTGGTGCATGTCTGTGCTTTGGGGGTTCCATAAAAAGGAAAATTACTTTGTTATTGCGAAGTCATCTTATCAGATGTGTTATCCCAGATGCAAAGAGAGAACAAACAGGCTCGATTAGGTAAAGATTGACCTTTGCCCTAAGACACGGCTACCCACCAGGAACGGCTTTTGGTTAGAAAGTTTTCATTTCAGACCATCCTATGTGGTCACTCCCCATCTCTGAGTTTGTAAGGCTGCCACAGAAGCCTCCCCTGAGCTTTTCAGGTTTAGTATGTGGCCCCCTCTGTCCACAATATCCAGCTAAAAATTATTGTGAGGACTGCTGTCAGCAATAGGAGTCTGTCCATCCTTTTATTTCTCAAAGATGACAGCTCTAAAACTCACATTTTTGTGAAGTGGATTAATTCACTTGGGCTGCATCCGTGAGCATTTGTTCTGCCCTCAGCACAGTAGAATCACAGAATGTAAACACTGGAAGGGGCCTCGGAAATCATCTCGCACTCCCTGCCCCTATTATTTTTCTGTAAAAATCACGATGGGAGGGTGACAAGTAAAATAGTTGCCAAGCTTCTCATTTACTACCATGTTATTGGTGACAAAACAAGTGTGCTATTATTTATATTGTACCTACCCCGCAGGTATTTGAAAAGTATGGGAGTCAGTTGGAATTGAGAACTCTTAAAAAGTCAATAACTCCTTAACCCAGCTCATGCTCCTCAGGAGAAACAGCACTGAATTATGGGGCAGAAGGCCTGACCACACCTGGTGACACCTGGCTATATGCGGAAACCTGGCAATTTCTTACATAGCACCTGCCTGACTCTGGGTGTTCAGCTGTAAAATGAAGAAAATAATAGTTGTAAGTTAAATTGTGCCTTATTGTATAATATGTCTAATTAAGTGGCTGAATTGACAAAATATCAGAATGCATTTTAACCTTTGTAAAGGCTAATTGATTGCCATGGTGAAATTTGTGTCACTATCAGTAAAGGACAAATTTAAGCTGCCTTCTGAGAAAATCCTTCTTACTTCCCTGTGTAGTCTAGTTAGGTTTTGACAACAGATTAAGGAGTCTTCAAGTATGTGAAAAATAAAATTTAACTTTTTTTTCATTTTTAACCACCATATGTTTATATTTCTTTGTTTGGAGAATTAAATAAAATTTCTTTATTCCGGGGAATGTAGCTAATTGACCGGAAAGATTAAACAGCCCTTGCTGAAACTGATGGTTGTACTTTCAGAAAACTAATAATGTCTGAGTCCAAGAAGATGCGATTAGTTACATTAACAGGAAACATAAATGTTCAAAACAGGATATTAAAGAAAAAGCAATGAGCAATCTTTTACAAGAGAAGAAACAAGAAGGAAAACATGGTATCTTTTGTCATGAATAAGAGAACTCTAGTTTTTGTTCTTGTAGTTCACTGAAAGATGCAGTGATTGTGCTTTCTAAATTAATCTGACTATAATTTGCTGGTGACATTTTTAAAATCTTTATTGTGTTTATTTCCATTAACATTTAGTCCCTTTAGACCCCTTCGCCCTAGCAATCACCACACTGTTGTCTGCGTCCATGACATTTTAAAAGACTTTGGAAACAGCACACACCATCAATGGTCTCAGTCTTTACCTCCCTCGTTAATAGACTACTTAGACATTTTTTTAAAAATCCTCTGCAACTTTTGTTCTGTACCAAACCGTGTAATATCTCCAGACATTAGTCAGGCGTTGAGCACTAAAAAGTAATTCCTGATTATGGGCTGGCATCAGACCTACCTCGTTCCAGGGCACAGAACCGGTCCTGAAACCATGAACTACAGGCCTTCCCTGGGACCATTCTATTCAGACAAGCAAGAACCAACCATTGGTTCTGTTTTTAAAAATGTCTGGAAAACGTGGTATTTTGTCCAAAAGTCAGGCTATTTTCTGAGGTAAGGAGGAATGGCTTGGTTTTGTACTAGTTACTGACGTTAAAGTCCTTTTCCTTCCCTGGATTTTGTATTCTATTCTGTAAACTAGGTATACTATCATCCCAGAGTTTACACAAAAGCAAGGAAAGGGAATGGAAGAACGTGTGGGGAAGGACAGGGGTGGGCTATCCGGGACACCGCCAGAGGGTGCCCACCGGGAAAGGGGGCAGCTGTCTCAGCCTCTGATTTCACTGGAGTCTCCAATATAAGTGCTTTCATTCTATCTCTACCTCCGTAACTGAAAGTGAGTAACACATCGAATTCCTTCTAAAATGCAGAAGTGCACTGTAGTTTCATAGTTTTAGGACAGCTTCTTTTAACCATCCTGACCTTTGGCTTCTTCTCAAATATAAGGGTCAAACTTTAAATACAAGGCCTAGGCCAGGGGTGTCCAACCCACTGCCTGTGGGCTACATGTGGCCCAGGATGGCTGTGAATGCGCCCCACACAAAATCATAAATTTACTTAAAACATAAGAGTTTTTTTGTTGTTGTTTTTGTTAGTGTTTGTACATTTAATGCATGGCCCAAGACAACCCTTCTTCCAGTGTGGCCCGGAGACACCAAAAGTTTGGACACCCCCACAGTAAGCAGTAACCCTTTTAATTCTTGGAGCCAATTCAAAGTGCCAAAGAAATGGGAATTTTTTGCTAATGTGCCGCCCCCCCCCCCACCCCATAGGAAATAAATCCCTTTAGAAACAAAGTTTCTCTGCTGAGGCAGGGTTAGGGGCCCCTCCCTCCTGGGCCTGGACTTCCTTTATCTAGCAGTAATCACACCGGAAAGGATGCATTCACCTCCTTGCAGAGCTCCTGCATCATGAGAGCCCTGAGACTAAGGCATTAAGTACGGTTAAACAGATCCCAAATCAGTGATCATACAGCCTGGCTCATGGCCTTTCTAGCAAGGCAGAGTTTGTCTACCTGTGTGAGGTTCCCTTTCTCAGTTTCCCCCAGAAAAATCTCCGTTCAACTCCATGTATTCTTCCACTCCTGTATACATATAAAATAACCTCCAATGATATATGTAATATATATATAATCTCCAAAGCCTCAGTGAGGATATAGTTAATTCCCACAAGAGATAGGGTCTCTTGACTTTAACCATGGCCATATAGGAGGGAAGAAGATGAGCATCTCCCTTTCTAGTACATCACAATTCTCTAGTAGAATGATTACTGTTGAAATTATGTATCAAGTATCAATTACTTCATTAAATTTTTAAAAAACATTTTACCTATGTTCTATTACAGTTGTCCCAATTTTCCCCCTTAGTCCTCCTCCACCCAGTCCAAACCCCAGTCCCACGGACAATCCCCACACTGTTGTCCACGTCCACGGGTCATTCATACACGTTCTTTGACTAGTCCCTTCCCCTTCCCTCCCCCATTGTCCCCTCCCCCATCCCTCTGGTCTGGGTCAGACTCTTCCATGTTTCCATGCCTCTGGTTCTATTGTGCTCATAAGTTCATGTTTTACATAAGCATTTGATTGAGGGCTTTCACACTTAAACTAAAGATATTCTGTAGAATAACAGCACCATGGGGGAAAAAACACATCTTATATTAAAAGTAGATTTTGACCTTCACTCTTTAGCCCCTTACTATATTTCTAGAGCATTGTGCTGGCATGGCTCTTTTGTAATTGTCCATTACCCAAAAAGGCAAAAAAGAAAGATTGCAGTCTTGGAATGTATACAGACGGGATTAATTTTGTATAATTAGAAAGCATAGTGTAGCTTTCCCACCAGACTATATCAAAACTCTCATTTTTCTGTCACTTTTGCCATGCCAGCACAGTTACTTTGCTTACCTATTATCAGCAAACTAAGGCTTGTGCTGTTATACACACCATCAAGGAGAATTCACCTGCTGCTATTCACGGAGCCTGTCATTCCTCGCTCTCTTATGCAGCACGCGGCCAGTGACATACTTAACTAGGGAAACACCATTATGTTTGCCAAAAAGCCCTGTTGCAATGATAATGTTAGGTTAGAGGAGATGGATAGAAGCACTAGGAACAGTCAATCACTTAGTGAACTCTCGAGTATATTTACCTAAAAGAAAAGTCAGTCCAAAAGGTAGATATAATGAATATAGCACATTACCCATGTGATAGAATGAATAATAGATACAAATGCTCAGTGATAACATATGGAACAGTATTAAGATACCTCAGAGTTCTGTGAAAGTTGTCCACATGTTAAAATTAAGGTCCCTGTTGTAGTATTTCTCTAGTGAGAAAGTGCTAAATGCCAGGGATTAGAAAACATTTCTTTTCATGTAACCATCATTTAAACAATGAAGGGAGCTCAAAATGGTTCAGATTTATAGATAAGCCTTGCAAAGATAGGTTAGCTGTCAAACTGTCTTCGTTTTCCTGAAGATTTTGAACATATCAAACATTTTTTTAAAAATGCCAATCAAAAAATTAAATAAGTCACCAGTGGAAAACAGGGAGGAAGGGAAGTACTTGGCTGGAAATAAAACAACTGAGATTGGAGGGAAAAAGACACTGACGTGTAAAAGAACACAAAACACCTCCTCTTCTGCCTGGCACCCCATTTCCATGACTCCTTATTTACCCTCCATCCAGCCTCAGTACTGCCAACCAGCAAGCCCTCCCGGTTCCCGCACACTGCTGTCTACTCTCTCTCCTTGAGATGTTCCACGTGACACCACAGGCATCAGGGCCTCTCTCCCTTCAGACAAAGCCTGACTAAACTATTTCCCTGTTCTGTGCCTGCAACAAAGTGTCCCTGAGCCAGGTGATCTCCGTCATCACTACAGATTCTGATAGGAGAGCACTTTCGGTCTGAATTGCTAATAGGGGTGAATGTGCCATTGAGAATAAGGCAATACGTTTTAAATATTTCTCTTTTTCATAGTTGAAGGCATATGCATTTCAAATTAATGGACTTTTGAAACTAAGCTGTTTCCTCTGATGTCTAATTCAGAGGAAAAACCATTTGCCTCTATATGCCTTGTGTACATGAGAGCTTTTCTCTAGAATTGGTCAGTGCAGAACCAGCTCAGTATGGCTGGCTAACTCATACCCCGTGTAAAGAAGTGTCCAGGGATGGTAGCAAGAATGATCACAGTTATGATTGACCACATACCACCATGTTCCAGGTATTGCACTCTGTAACCGCTTTTGCCAGAATCGGATTACCCTACTCTTCTTCTCACAAAAGTCAGTTGTTAATTATACCGAATTTCCAATAATCCATCTATTACAGGTTTTGACTTTTTATTCTCACACATTTGGACTTTTTCCCCTTCCTGTTTATTATAACACTTCTTGTGAATAAATGACAAGAGCAGTCTATTGTGGGGAAAGATTTTACTAATGATTGATGGTTCCTTTTTTCACCTGCACAGCCCTATGCCCTTTCTGTTAACTCTCTAGCAAGTGTTTCCTGATAAAGAGAAATGATTACATCTGGGATGAGATGGCTATCAGGCAGCTACTGTTTGTAATGGGCTGGAACCCTGCAGCTGATGGGTTTTCATCCTTATTTGAGAAGATATGGGAGGGAGGTGATGGGTTTCACTGAGTTTATTTATGGGGAATATACTGCGCCTCAGATTCTGGACAGAAAACTACTGGGAAGCGGAATTCCTCAAAATTTCTTCTGACAGAAGAGAAAGTTTGACAGCACATACTTTCCTTTCCTGTTTCCTGCATTTTTCACTCCTCCCAGATATCCCCAGGGTGGGGGGGGGGGACTAGAATTATAGGACACAGATTTAGGTTTAAATCCTGGGTCAATCCCTGACAGTTTTGCGACATTGACAATTTATTAACCTCTCTAAGCACCCCATTTTTCATCTATAAAAAGGAGATTTTAACACATACCTTGCAAGGTGACTATGCAAATATGATGCAATGACATAAGTTAAGTACACAATACAGTTTTCAGAACAAAAAAATGCTCAAAATACATTTATTCTTTATTCTCATTCAATCATTTTATAGGCAGTGCTTATGTTTTTTATTCTTTATTATCATGTGACCCAGTATCATCACAGAATACCTTCCATGTACTCTCTGGACTAGGTTAGATTAATTTTCTTATTGATACACCTGGAATTCTTTTTATACCATGTATAGATTTTAGACTGTGCTGTTGATATGCTATTAACATGAGGTCATAATTTTAAACTACTTAGAGTTTGTGGACGTGAAACATGAACTTATGACAGGGCAGTGGCAGAAGCTATCTGGGGGTTCAAAGACTCTGACAGGTCCCTGAGAGGCAACAGGTGAGGGTCTAATTCATCTGTGTTTAGGGTCAGTTCTGGAAGTGAGAACCAATGGAATACAATAGACACCATTGAGCAAAACTATCTGCTAAATATTAGCCTTGTGTTCAGAACACAGGCTGTCTTTAAGGTCTGATAGGCCGAGGCATGGGGAGATGCCACCTTAGGTCTATGGGATGGTGTATCAATCACTGCTTCTCAGCCTTGTAAGAGTGTGCAAGACTTCTCTTCTTTAAACTACTCCTTAGAATTTTCTGTTCTCCCTGCAGGTATGAGAATTAGTGACAAGCTGAGTAATTTAGATTGTAATGTTGAAAATTCAAGATTCAGTTGTCAGTTAAAGTTCATATTTAAATGCCAGCTGATGCTAAATGAAACTTCTTAATACTCTGTCTCTGAGATGGAGAATGCACATGCACATCCTACGTTGCCTAATGCTTCCTCTATCCTTCACCCTCCTCCCCCAGCTCCCTTCATCCTCCCTCTTTTCCCAAAACATAAGGGAAAATCACTGGGTGGATATCTATAATAAGGTAAGAGTTTACACATGCCCACCACCACCACCACTTCAGCAGCACGGCTGGAGCCTCAGTTCTCCCCACTTCTCCCTTTGTACCTTCATTTTTCTCTGATATGGAGGGAACATCAATGAGACAGGAGTTTGCTTGACCCGAGAGAGATCTGTCTTCACCTCTCCTCTCCAGTAGATTCCTAGAAAGACAGTAAGATCCCAGGAAGAAAATAGCTGCTTGATGCACCTGGATAGACAGGGCCATAGATAACCTCACAGATTTCAGCAGGTGGTAGACACTTTAGGGAGGCCCTGTGATCCCCACCACTATTGTTCATGCCCTGTAATCCTCTCTTTTTGAGTGAGGGCGGGAACTGTGACTTGCTTCTGACCAATTGGATATAACAAAACTGATAGAACATCACTTTCATGATAACATAAGATTAAAACACATCTTGCTAGAAGACTGTTTTCCTTGCTGCCTTTGAGGAAGCAAGAGGCCATTTTGGAAAAACCTATGTGGTAAGGATCTGAGAAGGCCCTCCAGGTGACAGTCAGCAAAACTATTCACCAGCCACAAGGAAATCAATGCTGTCCCAACCGCATGAACTTGGAAGGGTCTTCTTGTACAGCTGAGCCTTGAATGAGGTTGCAATCCTGGCTGACATGTTGATTGCAACCTTGTGAGATTTTTAATCACACAGTCAACTAAGTTGTGCAAGACTCCTGATCTACAACAAAATGTGATGTAATAAATGCTTATTGTGGCAACATGATTATGCAGTATTTTCTAACTAACAGAGAGAACACAAATAAATGAAGGGCAGCAACCCTGAGAGATAGGTAGAAAGGGATAGGTAGGAGGAACACTTCAGCTACACCTGATTATTGAGAAGTAGGTCAAACTACAGATATTTTTACAGATTGCAACCTTTTAAAAGTAAAGTAAGGAATTTCATTAGGTAGTGCTCTTGGGATCAACACCTGTGGAAGTCGGTAGAAGAACTGGTAAGGACAGAGAGACAAGTAGGGTTGTAGTACAAGACAATAAAGGCATCAGACAACCCCTTAGACTCCAGGAAACTGATACCTCCATCCATTGTGCTGAGACCTTTCAAATACATCATGCACTGGACCAGAATGACTGAGCCTTTCTATTGCCACAGAGAATTGTCACTGAATGTATGCAGCCCCAGGAAGATCAGAACCTTGGGTAATGTGGCATCAACTGAAGGCTTTCTCTGACAGTTGTCTTGGCAACTGGGGATTTCTGCCCTTCCTTGAAAAGGGACCTGGGCCTGGCATCACCATGTCCATTACAGATAGACACCTGAATAAACTGATGACTGAAGCATGAAGTTTTATATCACCTTATTGGGCTACATAGACTCCCTCTAAATCTGGCATTGCCTTGAAAATAAGATGATCACAGATTGATGATTAATACCCTGTCACTGAGTTGGATTTGAAAAATCAATATCAAAACTAAGTTGTTATAAGAAGAAAGTTATTCTATTCGTTACATGCCTGAGTGCATGGGCTGAAGCTCCACAGCTGTTACAGAAGCTATTTTAATTACAGCAGCAGCACAATGGATGGAGGTATCAGTTCCCAGCAGGGGAACTGAGAAAAAGAGTTCATGTGTGAGAAGGAAATGATGGCATTCTCAAAAAGAGAGATTGAAGAAAATCAAATGAAGAGACTCATAGAAATGTGCAGGCAGGGTTGAGGTTAAGGAGACACAGCAGGGATGTATTGCATCCTGGGACAGACAAGGACATAATGTCACTATCTTTCTTAAGCTGATAAAGTCAGGGTGAGAGAGAGTCATAACTAATTCAAAAAAGAATTACAGAATGGAAACTGTGGCTTTGGAGAGAGGATCATAGATACTATCCCCTCCTACATCCCCAAAACAAAAACATCTACACCTTTTCATCCCACTCTGACATCTCCTGCTAATATCGTCCATTAGCCAAGCCCAACAAGAAGTCAGAGGGCAAAAAGTTCAGGTGATGCATCCCAAAGTAGCTAACCTCTGAAATCACTGAGCATCATGGAGAATGGATCTGAAGAGGTAAATTGGAAAATGACTACCAGGAAGTGGAAATTGAAGGAGAACATCTTAGGCTAAGGAAATCAGATGAATAAAGGCAGAGAAATAGAATTTCCAGAATCTGCTCTAACAATAGTCAGTAGTCTGGTGTATTGGAGTGGAAGCACCTCAGGGTGGTAGTTTGTGATAAAGCAGACCAGGAAGGGATTAGCAGGGGAAGGGATTGATAGGATCCTGGTGTAGAGGCTCACGTCAGTAAACCCAGCAGATCTTAATGAAACAGGACAGGAATGATTTCTGTGTGACAATCCAACTGTCTTCTCCCCAGTATTTACTTCCGGAATCAGGGCTGGACAAGGTGACTGATGTGGTTTTCTGACTGCGTAATAATGAATCATGTCATAACAAGTTTGTATTGATTTGCACTTGGCCACCCCCATCAAGTGCTACACACTCTGTTACTTAATGTGTTCATCAGCAAACATCCTACTAAAACCCTCTATCTTTGGTCTAATGACTCCAATTTTCCTTCAATGTCAAGGGATGGAAGAGACTCCGGTAAATGTTCTATGCCAGGTGCTTTCACATCATTGTCATGTGGGAAAACTCCTGTGTGTGGTGTAAAACCACACAGATGTGTGTTGCAACTAATTAACAGGATGACAACCAGTCCCCCAAGTCTTTCCAACATTATTGCTTTCCTGGCTTTTCACACCTATCATGTCAACACATGTTTCCCCAGTCTGTTAGCTCATTCTTTTGCTAGCAATCTAACATTAATTTACCAACAGCTTGCTTAACCTTTCTCCATTCTTTTTGGTTGTTTTGTCTTCTTTGATATTTGCGATATCCCCTGGGTCGATATCCCCTCAGAACTCTATTGACATACAACTTCCTCCATGTTCTAGAAGAATTTACCAGTGCATAGCTAGTCACATTTTAAAATGGTTACAGTTTCCTCCAGAAACAGGGCATTTCATTTTTTTTTTTGCACTTTCTTCTCTCTTCAGGATAAGATATTACTTATGTTGGCGACTCTTAGCTGCCAAGCAGTCTACTGGGTATATTGCTACGTACACTTCATTTGTGAACTTGCTCCTCACAAAACCTGGGGAAGAAAGAGTTCTGTCACACATGCCACACATGATTTGAGCAGTTCTATATTACCAAAATGCTAAGTTGTCTTCCCGGAACCATAAGAAGTTCAAGATTAAGACTATGATGTTTAATCATCTTGGCCTGGAGGAAACTCCCATTCACTGTAGAGATTTTTTTTTCTTTTCACATCAGGCCTTCAGCCAGGAACATTTCTACTGTCAATAGGATAACGGTGCAGCATGGACCTGCTAAGTAATGCAGTCCATCACAAGATGGCCTTGGAGAGGACATGTTTACTGAGAACCCTTTGGGAATTTCTTAATTTTATTTTGAAATTCAGGATTTTAGTGATACACCATGACAAAAATGGCTTTCCATAGCGGACTTAGGGAAGAATAGTTATCTACAATCAATCCATGTAAACAGTAGCCTGTTCTACACTGATCATTTATCTCAACATCGAAAATAGTGGATTGTACACTGTACATAGAAGTTTCTCAATATATGTGTTAAATGAATGAATGAGTTCTTAATATTTCTTGACTATATTAGGATATGTGAGACACTTTACTAAAGGTTAAGGATGGTAAATATTAAACAGCTGCTGAAGAGGAGCTCAAAGTTAAAAGGGAAATACATAATTGAGTTGAAGTACAAAGTTCATATCCATAAAGCATTTTCAGAGACCCCACATTCTAAACACAACATGCACATTATGAAACAAACAAGGTCACCCTCTATCCATTAACTAGCAACTGTCATATGACAGTATAAGCTTCATTTCCTTCCTATGAAAAAGAAAAAGAGGAAAATGATGAAGAAGCCAGCTCAGGAAAACATCAAGTACACTCTTTTTGTGGATTAATTATTCTAAAAAAGTCTGTGTTCTCTTTGGTCTGTTATTTTTAAATAAGATTATTTAGAAGTATAACACAAAAATACAGCAAGACAAAATTTATGCTTGTACAGATGTACAAATTATGTGAAGAAACGAGCCCTTGTAGCCATCATCTAGGTTAAGAACTAAAATATTACAAGCACTCCAGAGGACTCCTTATCTGTTCTTCCACTACTATACACTCTGTTTTTCAAAGGTAAATTCTTACTTTAACACCATGCATTAGTTTTGACATTTTATGATCTTTATATAAATGACTTAGCATTATACACCCTTTTTTATCTGGCTTCTTTCCAACATTTTCTTTGCATATTAATTCATGTTGATGTGTTTGTGGCTTTCATTGTTTTTGTTCTATACTATTTCAATGTATAAATACCCTACAATTTAGTTTTATTCTACATTTGATTAAGAATTTAGTTGTTTATATTACTTTGGCTAATGCTATTATAAATAAATATATATATATATATTTGTACAAAAAGATACATCTATATATCTTTAGGTTCACAAATGTGTGTATATGTGTGTGTGTGTGTGTGTGTGTGTGTGTGTCATATACTTGATAGTGGAAATGCCATAGAGTAAGATATTTGTCTTCCTATCTACCTGTTCCAAATTTAGTGGATAATAGCAAAGTTTTTCAGTGTCTGTAACAACTAACACTTTAAACAGCAGTATGTGAGTCTTTAATTTTTACCAGTGTTGTGCATGTCATGGTATTCTATCATGGTTTTAATTTTCTGATGATTAACAATGTCAATCATCTATATATGGTTTTTAGCCAATTGGATATTTTTGTGTGTGAAATGCCTGTTTAATTTCTCACTATTTTTTTCATTGGGTTTAAATTCTCTTTTTTTATTGTAGGGTTTATATAGCAGATATAAACTCTTTGTCAATTATATGTATATCAGATATAGTCTCCATTTTGTGATTTTTGTTTATATAACTTAATGATGTTCTTTGATGAACAAAGGCCCCTAAGGTCACTATAGCTTAATCCATCAATCCTCTTCTCTATTGTTAGTGACACAGTGTTATTTACCACTTTACTTCCATCACCTTTGTGTTTCTATATATAAGGTGTGTTTTGTAAGAAGCATACACATGTTCTCTTTCATTAACTCTAATAACCCTCATTAAGATGTCATTTAAATGGAGTTCTTAGCCCATTTATATTTAATATAATTACCAATATAGATATATAGATATAGAGACCTTTCATGTTATTATTCACTTTTCCTTTTAACTCATGCATTGTTTTTTTGGTCTATTTATATTTGCTTCCTTGTTTTCAAAAGTAATTTTGTTAAACTATTTTTTCCTCTTACTAGTTCATTACTTACACAAGTTATTTAGCATTTTCTCTAGAGGTTACCACTTGTGTCTATGATTTATTAACCTCTCATAAAATAGTACTATTGACATTTTCTGGAGTGTTTGACCTTTGAGTCTATTAGTCATCCTCCTGAGTTATATGTTCTTGTCAAGTAACTGGTGCTTCATATTTTAAGTCTCAAATAATTTATTATTGTTTTATGAAATGTATATCTGTTTAGATTTATTTACATACTTATCATTTAAATTTCTCTTTATTATCTCATAAATCTTTAAGTATCCAACTGAGACTGCTTTTGTTCTTTCTGAAGGACGTCTTTAGTGCAGGTCTGCCATTTACAAATCTCTCTCTGTCTTTCTCATTCTCTCTCTCTTTGCCTAAAACAAGGTCTTAAATCTAACCCCCATTGCAGTTTTGGAAGGATAATATTTTGATATCTGATTTTTTTGCTACTATTATGTTGCCATCCTTTCAACATATCATTTTCTTTTCCTGCTGGCTTCCATTGTTTCTGTCACAATGTCAGCTGTCAGCCTAAATTGTTGCTCCTTTGAAGATAATGTCTTTTCTCCCCTCTAACTGCTTTTGAGATGTTTTCCTTTATTTCAGCAATTTTACTATAATTGTAGAGGGGGGTTTGTTACTGATCTACAATCATGCTCCTTTGGACTTTGTTGGTAACCGTCTCTTCAATATTTCTTCAACTCTGCTCTCACTTTTTCATCATATACTGGTACTTCCACTATATTTTAAATATCATATTTTTCTTTTTAAGTAGTACTTGCTTATTTTTCCTTTTTTTTTTTCTAGTCATGGTTTCAACATTTATATTTCTAGCACATCTGCTGGTCCACTAGTGACCAGCTCAGAAGTGTCTAATATAATGTTAATCCTATCCCTTGGTTGTTTCTTTCAGTTATTATATTATTTATTTCTTGATTTTTTATTTGACTTTCCCCACCTTTTTTGAGATATAATTAATATATAATTTTATATAAGTTTAAGGTGTACAGTGTGGTTATTTGATTTTAATAGTTTCCAGTATATGTGATGATATTCTAATTCTCAGTATTATTTTCAGAATTACTTGAATATATTAATCATGTAACATCTTAAATATAAGTATTCCCTTATCTTGCTTCCTATAAGTCAATTTCTATTGTCTTTTTAAAAACTTTCCAGTTCAAATTGAGTCTGATCTTCAAAGGTAGGCCTGATTATTTTTTACTAAATTCTGACTAATTTTAACTAATTCTGACTAATCTAATTGTTAGATTATTTGAAGCCCTCTATATCTAGAGAGAATTTACTTTTATCTTTGATATACAGCTAGATTTGGAAAATCATCTCAATCCAGGGACTCATAAAATTCAACATTTATAACAATCCTTTTGAAAGATAATCTTTATCTGCATTACCTTTAACAGTGCCCTCCTCTGTAGGAATTCTGATACCTAGAGATCTGATCAGATAACTGAGGATTAGGAAGAGACTGTAGGAGGAGGTTGCCTGGGGCAACAGTAAACTAGGCAAACAGACTAGGACTGAATTGGCTGAGAATCTGGATGCCTCCAAAGCACATGGAATTATGTGCCAGAAGAGTTAAAATACAAGAAGGGCAGAAACCAACTCTCAGGCTCTCTTCCTTGACGATGCTCGGATAATTGTGCTGCAGCTACTGCTGTTTCCCAAAGGACAGTTTTTAAATCCAAGAAGGAACTCCAGGTGCTGTCTAGGATTGGTCTGGCCTGGCAGAGGGTTATTTTCCTTTGGGTGCTCTAGAGGTGATGGACCCTGAGGCAGAAGCCTGCCATTCTTCCAGAATTGTTTAGCTTTTGTATCTTATGTTGTTTTAGTCTGTAAAAGATAATTAAGAATGCACAGGGGGCATGATAGGGGAACTCAGGAGTTAAAGACTTTAGCCTTAACTGATACACTTAAGTGACCAGTGCAGGTGGAAAGGTGTAATTTCAAAATGTGAGCTTTTCAATAAACACTTTTTTCCTTTATCACCAAATCTTTGCCTCCAGAATTTTGCCTAGAGGGTGGCAGTGGGCAGCAGTACCCCACTTGCCATTCGTTAACAGTTCCCAAACTTTGATTTTTATTCCTGTTCCTGGGAAATTACAGAAAGTTTTACTTAGTTTGTCAAGTTTAACCATCCATAGTCAGCTCAAAGGAAAGAGTTATACAAAATATTAAATCTTGGGGCATCTTTTCCCCTCTAGATATTATCCAGACACATACTTGCTACCTTGGTAGCTCTAACAACTTGTTTACACTGAATCTAGCTTTTTTGTTTGTTCTCAGTGGAAGATCTAGTCTAGAACCTCCCATTTCATCATTTCCAGAAATAGTCCCCCTCTTTTTTTTTAAGGGGATGCTATTATAAAATATCTGAACAGCACACAGCCCAAAAGTTATCCTTTAACTTACGCCAAAATAATTTCTAAACTTTCTGCAATTGCAAAAGTTTGGGGGGCAATCCTAGGAATTTTCTAAGCAAACAAATACTTCTAAAAGTTGTTTGCAAAGAATCTGTGCACTGGGGAAAAGCCGTGCCTCCAGTATGCTTGTGCCTTTGCAAACCAGCAAACAGAAACAGGAATAGCTAAAGCAGATGCTACATGGATTACACAGCGGCCAGGAGAATTCATCTTTGAGTAGCCAACAAAGAGAATAGCACCTTCTCTTCCACTACAAACAGCTAATAGAAACAACAAATAGTACAACGATATACACATTTATTGAGTGCTCCCTGCAAGTCAGAAATTCTAAGAGTTTAGGAGCAATGCCTCACTTAAACTTTACTATAAGTCCATGAAATAGCTGTTGTTTTTTCACCTTAGAAATAACGATGATAAAATTCAAAGATGTCAACTCACTTGCCCAAAATTACACAGCTCATGAACTGCAGGTCTATAAGACCCTGGAGCTATACTCCTAACTACTGTGTTCTAGAGTCTATTTTAATGAGGCCACCAAGCCGTAAAATTATGTGGCTAATTATGATAACTTGGAGAATGGGGACACAGAGCAGAGGAGCGTGTCAAATCCAGCATTCCACTGTCTTAGCTCCTCTTGGCTGAGGGCTAGAATTACCTGCATTTTGTAATAATAAGTGCTTCTCTCTTTCCATATGTATACACACACACACACCTAAGTGTGTGTATGTTTACTATTGATAAAGTGTTGAAAGTCCATTTTCTTGTATACATTCAGTCAATTTTCAGATAATTTTGAAGTGAAACATTATAATGCTATATAAAACAGACAATTTTTTGGTTCCAACATTTATTAATATTAATAGCCAATCTCACTTGAGTCATTTAACCTTTCTCACCTCACAGTCAGTTTCCTCCACTAAAAATATGGAGATGATAATAGTACTCTCTTATAGATGTGATTACATTAAGATAAAGTTTTTTATATGCTGGTTACATTGCAAGTACTTGAAATTCTAGGTGTTGTTTCACTCTTGAGAAGCATGGTTAGATTAGTACCCTGTGCATAAATTTAAAAAGACATCTGGACTTCATGGACCCCATTTGTCTGGTTTCTATTCTTACAACAAAGAAAGCACCCAAGCTGGGTACTCACCTGAGTGGTGTTGGGGGCAGGCTGGCTGTTCATCTGAAACCACAAAGCCACTAGAGGAAGCCCTTAAACTAGGGTTTCTGTGGCAAACCCAGGTTTTAACTGAGATAAGAATGTTAAGCACTTAGATCAAAGGCCTTATACTGAATTCTAAAATGAGAAAAAATATAGATCAAAAGCTAAAGAATCAATACTGGAATGTACTGTCCATCATTGTAGCGGTGGAAGCTATTAGAACTAAAAGCTTGATCAAAAACATAGTGCATATATTTCTGTTTATTTGGCTCCAGGGATGTGGAATGAGGACCAGGGACAATGTAAGGCTGGAAACCTCAAAAAAGCATGGGAAGGACCTTTGTGCCCTGGTTGAGTAAGCAGTGCCAGCACACCCCTTACTGAGTGCTGTGAAATAGTGCCTATTCTTTTATAAGTACATGCCATCAGCACTCTTCAGCTTTCATCAATTCAATGGTGTGTTCCCTGGTGAGATAACAGCAACCCATATTCTCTCCTGAATATCAGAAATGATCTGAATCATTCCCAGCTTGGCATTAGTATTCTGTTTCTTCAGATGTCTTATTTTTCAAATGAGTTTGAAAGTTAATTAAGGTCAATGTTCTCCTTATAGACTCCTAGGATACAGGCTGAAATGCTTTGGGCCTGTACCCAAGACCTCCTCTCTGTGGTGTTGGACACACCACACACCACACAGTCCCTATGACCTCAGCAACAGAGCTCTGGCACGAGGGAGAGCTGTGTATTTTAATAACTGTGGTTCACATTACCTGGGCATTTTGTTTTTTAGACGTGTGCTCTGGCCAGGATTGCAAACCCAACAGTTACTGCCTTAACCCATTTAAGTAGATGTATAAAACATGTGGCTTCATAACTAGTTATTGATCAAAAGAATCTAAAACAGTATTTCCAACAACAATAAAACTCTCTTAACCTGTGTAAGCCCTCTACGTGAAGGTATTTCCTCAAGAATCTGTAACTAAAAATAGCTTTCTACAGGACAGACCTTTCCATTCCCCCCTTCGTTAGGCATCCCTGCCTCTGCTCGCTAAGATCATTGCAGGCTCCAGGCCTGTCCTTAGGAGCCTTAGTTAACATTTTATTTTATCTGCTCTTTTTACTGGACTGTTCTCCATCTACAATGGACAGGCTAAGACAATGGCCTCTGAAACCTTCTTCTCATGTCCTCTAAAACATTTATTATCCACATAAGCAATTGTTAGGCTTCTTATTTTTCTGTTTGACTTTTTGTTGCAATTAAGACAATTTTGAAGTAGATTCAGTTATGATTCTAACCCAAGTAAATCTCCCTGGTCTCAGCAAAGTGTAGGCCATTCTTAGTAATCCATTCATTTATAATGGGTCAGTTTTTCCTGTCCAATTCCAGAAATGCCTTAGCTTTTCTGGGATGTGACAGGCAAAAGTAATGCTTGTCAGGGAAGAATGATTTCTTATAACCAATACACATCATAAAAATGGATATAAATTAAATAGATATAATGTTATATATCTTGTATTTATTTTCTTTTCACTTGGTGTAAACCTTCTATAATGAATGCCTGGACATGTAATGTGTAATTTCCATTATAATGTATTGGCACCATATTATAGGTGACATTTTTAAAAAATAGTTTCTCTGCTTTTAGTCTCTGTTCAGCTGAAATAATAAAGAGTTATTCCTTGATGTTTACTGGCATAGAGAGTTAAAGCAAGGGAAACGTGTCGTAAAAGATGTGTACCATGTAGGCACAGCTGTATATCATCACTGTGTCATTTGGTTTTCATGTTTAAGCCATTCACATACATTCCTAGGAACACATTTCAAAATGATGGAAACATTAAGAATATGATACATAATTCACAGTACACTTCTTGTGGCCTAAATAAAATTTTTCTAATAGAAAAAAAGGGTGACTTATGATATTAAAAAATAGTGTATGCATTTATTTCTAGAGTAAACTATTTTATATGTTAAATGTAACATAAATATTGACTTGTTCTTATGTGAATGTCAAAACAGGGCTTCTATTTTTAATTTGCCAGACTCTAGGCTTACATTTTGAGATGCTATATGTATTTAATATATTTCAGTTCATATAACCTGTCCTTTATTATTAACCAATAACCTTGGAATAACCCCAGGAATGTTTTCCATGAGGTACAACCTGTCACATTGTATAACCAGGAGGGCAAGTGATGGTCATTAGTTCTCATCTAGCCTTTAGTCTTTCAACACAAACCAGCTGCCTCTAGCAAGGTCAATTTCCCAAAAGATATGTCTCCATACCTTTGACTTCCCATTATGGACTTGATGTTTATCCATGTCTACCTGCAGGGTCAGAATGTGTGTGTTTGTGCTCCTTCTAAGAGGTAAAAACAAGGCAACCACATAGGGAATGCTTCCCAACAACTGGCTGATAAAGGGATCATTACTAAGAAATTTATGTCTGGAACTAATGTTCCAGAGAAGAAGAACTAAGATTGAGAAATAAGGAAAGCTTAACAGGCCATTCAAATAGGCTTCGAAACTGGAAGCACAGTAAAATGGGTAAGTATTGGCCACTGAGGGGTGAACTGAGTGTGAAATGAGCTATGGTGGTGAGTGAAGCAGATTCAGCAACACGTTTGCAGATGTGGGAGCCTCTTTGGGAAATGCACTTATAAGGCTCTAAAGGGCATGGATAGGCTGTGTTTCCCAAGCAGTAAAGAGAGTCCAGACCCTAGCTGACACTTTTCACAGGCTGAAAGTCACAACACTTGGGTCCAAGTCTCCAATCAGCCCCTTATCAGTGTGCCCACGCCAGTTACTAACCTCCTCCAGAGTCTGTCCCCATGGATCAGGGTGGACAATAAAATCATCTCTGTGCTCATCACAGCACCATTGCAAGGGTCCAGTAAAACAATGGAAGTGTAGGTGCTTTGGGGAGATAAAAAAGGTTTTTAAATGTAAGTCACTATCATTACTTAAGTAAAATTATGTCATCAAGGGTTCTTTTTGTAGTTTATCCTTCCTGGGGGGAGTGCTGAGGAGCTGATACCTGGGTCTTTGCAGAATATAGCAATATCTCCTGAGCTACAGAAAGACCAACATCGGAAAACACAATCATTAATTGTCTATTTACCTATGCTGGTGTAGACAGAAAATCAGTAAGGCTATGCAAATAAAAGCCAGGTTTCCTGCTAGAACTCCAGAACAATGAAGGAATTGTGTTGAACAAATGTTTATGCATATCATGTATTTTTCTTGGTCATAGGTTCATAATTAAGTTTTACTGTTGGGTCATGTGATATGCACTATATATATTATATTTAGAGAGTTTGTGTGTTATTCCATAAAGCAAATATCTCTGAAAGACAATAAACTTTTACTAACATTCATATAGATCTTCAGGGTTTGTAAAATTCTTTCAAAACCCTTGTTACTATTTGTAAGTGAATTTAAAATCCAACTATCAGTTATGTTATAGATGCACAATATGTTCATTCAACATCACTGTGTGAAAATATGTGTATATTCAGAGAAGTTTTCAGAGTACTTCAGTGTTTCATGCCTATGAAATACAGCCAAGTAAATGAAAACACAAAATAGTCAAGAGAAGGGGGCTCCAGTTCCTTGGTGTGTAACATAAATAAGGTAAATCAGCTGTTCTTTCTTTAGTTTCTTCATCTAAAAGAAAAGACTTAAGTATAACTTATGACACCATAAAAGTCCTAGAGGAGAAAATCTCAGATATTCCATGCAGCAATATTTTTACCATAATGTCCCCAAGAGCAAGGTATATAAAGGAAAGAATAAACAAATGGAACTTCACCAAATTCAAAAGCTTCTGCATGGCTAAAGAAAACATCAGAAAAACAAAAAGGGAACCAACTGTATGGGAAAATAGATTTTCCAATGATACCTAGGACAAGGGTTTGATCTCCAAAATCTATAAAGAATTCACATGACTCCATACCAGGAAGACAAACCCATTTTTTTTTTATATGGGGTTGTCTTAGCCATACAAAAAATGGGCAAAGGACTTGAACAGACACTTCTCCAAGGTGGCTATACAGAGGGTCCAGAGACATATGAAAGGATACTTAGCACCACTAGCCATCAGAGGGATGCAAATTAAAACCACAATGAAATACTACTTTACACTGGTCAAAATGGCAATCATAAATAAATCAACAAACATTAAGTGCTGATGAGGTTGTGGAGAAAAGGAAACCTTAGTACATTGTTGGTAGAAATGCAGACTGGTGCAGCCACTGTGGGAAACAGCATGGAATTTCCTCAGAAAACTAAAAATGGGACTGCCTTTTGACCCAGAAATTCCACTGCTGGGATTATGCTCTAAGAATCCTGAAACATCAATTCAAAAGAATCTATACACTCCAAAGTTCATAGCAGCACAATTTACAATAGCCAAGTGCTGGAAACAGCCTAAGTGCCCATCAGTAAATGAGTGGATCAAAAACCTGTGGTACATTTACACAATGGAATACTACACAGCAGAAAGAACAGAGCTCCTAACCCTTCATGACAGCATGGATGGAATTGGAGAGCATTATGCTAAGTGAAGTAAGCCAGGCTGTGAAAGACAAACACCATATGATCTCACCTTTAAGTGGAACCTAATCAACAAAACCAACAAGCAAGCAAAATATAACCAGAGATATTGAAATAAGGAACACACTGACAGTAACCAGAGGAGGGAGATAACAGGGGAAGAAGGGGAAGCGTCAAGTCAAGAAACATGCATAAAGGACACATGGACAAAGACAACAATGGGGGGTGGGGGGAGGATTGAATGGGGGTGGGTAAGGCAGGGAGAGTAATGTGGGAAAAATGAGAACTATAATTAAACAACAATAAAAAATAAATAAAAATAAGATGAAATTCAAAACAAAAAAATTAATAAAATTATGTTAGACCTTTAAAAATTAAAAAAAAAGAAATGGAGAGATAATAATGGTACTTTTATATTTTTCTGGGAATTAATTAAATGCATTAATCTATGTAAACAATTAGAATATGGCAAAGCCACTATTTGAACAATTGAAGACTTTCTGAGATCTTAACTATGCAAAATTGATGGGCAGAATGTAGAGTACTGATCAAATGCAGGGTTTTTTTTATTTTTTATTTTTACATTCATGTTTTATGCATGAGTATGAGCAGGATGGGATAGTAGGTTTAGAAAATGTTGCAGTGAGAAAGGGTAGTGAAGTGAAACTGTTCAAGGTGAAGGATTTATAAGCAGCACCATGAAAATTTCAGTGAAATTTTCACTGTGGGTGAAAATAAATAGTACAGTAGAAAACCTAAAACAGGTGAGACTGTGCCTCGCTGCATCCACCCCTGTTGAGGAAGTTCCTGATGGACAGGAAGGAGTTTTCATCCTCATCTGCCCCAGAGGGCTCTGTGTTGATGGGGAGGAAGAGCACTTAAGTCGTGTTTGAAATACAGTGGTCAGAAGTGGGGGCCTGATGCCCGACACTCTGGTAAGAGTCTGTTTCCAGCAGTCAGTGTGACTTGGAGCCTCGGTTAAGCCGGACAACGGATGAACCAGACCGTGAATTGGTGGGCCTGGCCAAGTGACAGATACAGAAAATATGGTGCAGGAACTAAAGAAATGAAGCAGATAAATGACATGATCTCGTGTGAGATTTGGAAACCCCCTCTGGCACTGTACGGAGAACAGAATGGACAAAGGTCACCTGGGGAATGGGGCGCCAGACAGGAAGCTGTGGTAGAACACACTGATGACCAGGACAAGGATAGCAGCAGGGGGCTCTCTAGAACAGAGGCCAGCAGACCCTGGCCCACAGGCCAAATCCAGCCCCTCACCTGTGTTCAAAAACAAAGTTTTCCTGGGATGCAGCCACACCTATGTACTGATTCTTTGTCTCTAAATGCTGTCACGCTGCAATGGCAGAGTCACTAGTTAGAAACAAAACCCTATGGCCCACAAACCCTAAAATATTTTCCCTCTGGCCCTTCACAGCAAGGGTTTGCTGAGTGGCTCTAGATGGATGGCCCAGACTGGAGGCCTCCTGGCACTTGGGTAAAATAGTCTCAGTTCCCTGATCTGCTTTGCTCTGGGGGCCAGCAGTGACCACACAACTCTCCATGAAAGCTTTTATGTCAGAGAAAAGAACAGAAAGAACCCCAATACAAAGCACCAAAAGGTACCAAAAACAAAAAAATGGGGGAAGGGTGTTCCATGAACTTTTACTGTCATTCCCCATCAAAGGGCTGGAAGTACAGCATTGTTTCTTACCCAGGACTTGCTCTTGCCTGCCCTAACAATTGTTATCATGTTTTATGTTCTTCAAAGCAGTTTCTGTACAGTGAAAGTACCCCCTCAGGCACTCTAACATAGGACTACACGTGAACTATTTCCATACTTTTCCCAAAGAAACAGAGCAGAGCGGGCCAGCCATAAAGTACTCTTTAGGTTAAAACACTCTATCGAGGCTTTCTGGTGATACAAAACAGTAACAATACTGTCCTCATGGTGGGGGGAGGGAACAGGAGGTAATCCACATTCTATTTCAGCAGCTGGTTCACTGTTATCTATTCAAATTATCCCACATGTATACCTTAGAGTTTTATTTTGTAGATATGGATGGGTGTGCGCTGGTATTCTGTTGGTGTTTGAGAGCACTTAGGCGGAGCACGGTCGCTCCAGCTCACTGCGGGCTCCACCCGGACTTCCTGGCCTCTCCGTGCAACTTGACTCAGGTTGACACCCCTGTGCCCAGTAAGGGCAGGCTCCCTCCCCTGAGTGCAGTCCTCACTGTTCTCACCAGCTCTGCCACTCTTTCAGTCTCTCTCTGTCTCCCCCTCTCTCCCTCCCTGCCTCCCTCCCTCTCCCCTCCTGAACCACCATACCTAAAATAGCAAATCCCAGCTATGCCATCCTTGCCTGCACTCCCATCATCCCTCATGGCCTTGTCTTATTCTGAAGCATTTACCACGACCTACCACATCATATGTATTTCTTTTCTGTCTGTGTTTCCTCAGCACTACTTGTTCTCCCTGAAGGCAGAGGTTTTCTCTGCTGTATCCCCAGCACCTTTCCAGGTGTCTGCCATCTAAACAGTGTGAGATAAGCATTGTTGAACGGTTTAATGAAGGAACTATAAGAGCATGTGTCTGTCACTCTTATGTTGTCCATCGCTTTTGACTGTTTTTTAAATTATTTTTGTATATATATACATAAATAATTAAATTGGTATACATATGTATGTATATGTGTGTGTGTGTGTGTGTGTGTGTAGGAAAAAAGGGATTGTAGAAGAATACATTTAATTAGAAATGATAATCTGCAGCTTGAAAGCACAAATACTTCAGCCTTGACTTTTTGTTGTTGTTCATCCAGAATTTTGCATTCTGATCCTTTTAGGCTGAGAGCCTACTGCAATCAGAGGCCACAGAGATGCCACCCAGACCACATCCCTGAAAGGATAAGCTGCTTTGAGCTACTCACTCCCTGCTGTGACAGGCTGTCCTCACTATAAAGGATGACATGGGACTGTCTTGTGAAAAGCAAGTCTGTCGTCCTCTCATCCCCCCTCTGATGTTCCAGTACTCCTGTAGCTAAATATTTCTTCTCAGCCTCCTTCAGTTTTTACTGTAAGTCTCTCTGCAGTTTAAACTATTGGATTCTCTTTTTCTCACTTGCTAATTTTCCAGTGTTGTATTACCAAACTTTGCTGCTAACCATGAATTGTTGAAAGGCTATTCTTCCAGTAACTTCTGTCTTAGTTCAGAAACTATATTCCCTGTGTCCGGTTATATTTGTGAAAACTGGTTGGTTAAGTGCCAGTGAAATTGATCAATGCATTTAATCACTTTTCTTTAAACTACTGCCATTTTAGCAGTGTCTATGAGGTTTTGCCATAAGTGTCTTAACCTATTTTCCCCCTTTATGTACCCAATGGATGTGTTTAATGTTACCTGTTCAGTAGCTGACTCACCTTATGGGAAACTGAGGAACTAGCCCTCTAAACAAGTCACAACTTGCTCTTCATTAATTTTTATTCTGCTCATTTTTAATTAGTTTGTCTTTTTGATGTTTTTAAAAAATTTGGCTCAAAAGAGCTAGCAGGAAAATGAGGAAAAGTAAGTCTTTTTATTTATTAAAATCAAAATCTTTTGTTTTTGTTATCAAAGCTTGAGCAAATGACAGAGGTAGTGATTAAAGTGTGTGCGTACGTGTGATACATTCCTGGACTCCAGTCTAATTGGAGAATATAAATGTAACGAGGAATTAAAGAAGGGATTGTCAGTGTTATGTTTTTGCTACAAGTAGCTTTTTTCTAAACACAGGCTCTTTTACCAAGCAGTTTTGCTGGAGAGACTGTCTTCTATGGTCAGTGCCCTTTTAAAAGAACTATTGAATAACAAAAACTAGCTGCTTCGCATTGAGTTTCTGGAATATATGCCTGTAAAACAACATACTAACAAAAACATTCCCACCTCAGGCGTCCGCGTGCCCATGGAAGAGTCGGAGCAGTCGCATCCCACCTGTCGCCCTCAGTTCACCTTGAAGTCAGCCACTTCCCTAGCTCACTGTTCTCACTTCACCCCTCCATCCGGCTCCCACTTCCCTTTTTCCTCCTCTTATGGTGCAAAAGGGTCATTCTGAAGGTGCAACAAATGGACTTCGTGCTGAGGACAAAGGAAAGGGATAATTAACAATAACATTTGCCCCTCAAGAAGCCTAATAAACCACCACTTTATCACTTTAGTTTCTATTGATTTTGTCCTCAAAATTTCTGTGATTTTTTGGTCAAAACTGCTTCATGTTGCCACTTCTAAACTGTCTTGTTTTAGGCATGTCATTTAACCTATCTGGGCCACATTGTCCTCAAAATAAGACACAGAGAACTAGATAATCTCTAATATCCCCTCCAGGTCTTTTTTGCTTTTGCTATTTATTTACCATTATTTTACTATGTTGTGTATGTGTGCCATGGACACCCACACGGGTGTACACACATGCACCAGCACAACAGGGAGACGGGGTAGTGAATTTGCAGACTCTATTCAATGAGGTAGGTAGGCAACAATGAGATTCACTTCCTCCTATTAGCTTCTAATTACTTTAATCTTTCATTAACTTGAACTTGCTTTTCCCCTTATTAATCATTCTTGAGGGGACTAAATTAACTTGTTTATACAGTCTTCGGATTCATTATTCCTCTTATTTCATTGAAATAGTAAACATGAATAGTGTATATTATAAGAAACATTCATTTATGTCACTATTGGTTTTCTCAAATATTTGGCCTATAAAATAGTAATATAATTTGTTACTATGCACATTAAGTTATTCTAAATGTAGCATTCCTATCATTTTGTTGTCAGCATAAAAATAGTAATTATGATTTTGAACACTCTTATTCTAAATAAGATCTTGAGCCCCTGTCCAGCTCAGAGACAAAAATAAAATTTAAAAAAAGTATTGAAAAATATTTTGTATTCATCTTTGCTGTCAACAATAAATTTTTACAAACAAGTGAGAGAGAACACAGAGTAGGGAGGTGGGACAGGAAGGTAATAATCTGTCATTTCCAGGCTGAAAGGTGACCCTTTTAATGATGTATTTGTTAACTTCAGTGACAGAGGCCAGAGAGCCAAGACTGGTTCTAATGACATATTATTAAGCTGCCTAATGGTCCACAGGGCTTCTTGTCCCCTGATCCTTTTAAACCTGGCAGATGTGGCCACTAAACTCCTTTTTTAAATTCAACCGCTACCCCATGTACTGAAAAAGTGCTAGCTGGAAAGCAGGAAGTTTTAAGAACATTACTGGAGTACTTATTCAGTTTAATGTCAAGACAGACTTGCTACGTTCTTTGGTCATCCAGCCATTGTAATCCCCCCCTGCCTTGACATCCCTTTCATCCCACTCTTGTTTGCCACCTCCTGCTGTCCTTCCATTTCTAAGATTCTGGCATGTTGGCAAATTTCCTTAATAAGACATCTGATGTTCCCCCACCCTTTTTTTTTTCTGTATGTGCCTCTTTCTTTTTTAGATCTATGTACCTCCACCATCTCTCTTTCTTTTGTACACATGTTAAACAAGCCAACTTAGAATTTATTACCTTCTGAGCCCCTGCCCAGATTAACAAGCCTGCATTGGCTTTATCTTAAGCTTTTACACTTATCCATTCCCTTCTCCCCATCACCCAAGTCTTGAACAGGCTTTGGCTGCATCTGTACCCTACAGAGCCAAGTGACCCAATATCTGTGATAGGATACCTGGTTCTTTTTTTTTTTTTTCTGATTTGGCTGATCCTGCCAACACCAAAAAAAGTTAGTTAGGTTCCAAAACATGGGCACAGGTGATTGGACACCCATACCTGATTCAAGTTTGCTAAGGAGACAGTCATCTCATTTCTCCACTGGGAATTTCCAAGGGCTGGTATTTTCAGGATCTCTTTTTTTCCCCTTCTAGTGTCTCTCTTTCTTCCTTTATAATCTCCATGTCCCAGCTCCTTTTCTCTTCCAATTTTTTATTTTTCAGCTCTTTCACTTACTTAACCATGTGTACTTAGGCACGTTACTTAAGCTCTCTGGGCTTCAGCATCGTAATGTATACAATAGGATAAAACTCATACCTACCTCATAAGGTTTGTGGGAGGATTCAATGAACAAATTCCAGTAATATACTTAAAAGGTCCCTGACACATAGTGAGCAGCTGGTGAGTATTCACTATTATTGATATTATAGTACAGAGGCACTCTTACCTTGCCACAGTAAACTCTCTGGTTGTCAAACTCATGGAATCCTTTAGATACCTACTCTATCTCTAATCATTGTTTAACTGAGATAAGACCCCATTTAAATCTATCATACTGTGTAAGCTCATAAAAACTAATTTACATAATTTGGTGTCAGAGTGGTATTGCAATTAAAGAAAGAAGATGGATTAACCTCCCATGGAGGTGGACAAAACAAGAGAAAATGCTTGAATAATGTATCAAATGAACATTAAAAATATTTTATGTTGATGCCTGGACAGAAGGAAATAGAAAACCTTTGGACACTAGAAATGACTAGAGAACTTGAATCCAGAGAGGTAAGTAAGCTTTGAATCTCGTGCTTGCTCAGTTGCTTGTTGTGATTCCTAGTGTCTCAGAGCTCAGGTTTTGATAGGTATCACAGAGGATAGGAGGTAAAGCCAGTGCCCTTGAAAGACGGAAGTCATAAAAGGAAACATAAATGTATAAATTTAAGAAAAAAAACTATTCCTCACCAGCAGTCCACCCCTGCTACCAGTTTTCATGAAAAATGCAAGTTACAGAGACTAATACTATTTAATACTATAATTGTATATATTTCAAATGACTAAGCTTAATACATTTAGGGGTATATAAATATGTAGTAAAACTATAAAAAAACAAGGGATTGATTAATCATTTAGAGAAGTGGTTCTCTGCAAAATGCATGCACGTAGAAGGTGATATAGGGCATATGATGGGCCTCAAACAATTGTATATCAGTTAAATACTCTAGATCTTAAGCTGAATAAATGAGGGAGTACACAGGTATTTCTTTCCATATTATTGTTTAAAGTTTCTCACTTAACATGTTACATTTGCTCTTTTTATAAAATAATAATAAAACACAAAAATAAAGAGCTAATAGCATAAGTAATTTCAAACTAGCACAGATCTTTTCAACATTTTTCAAAAATCCTAAAAATAATAGCTCACAGCCACATTAACCCTACTCACTTGCTTCCAGAAAACCCTACCAACAGTGGGGAAGAAGCTGAAGTCAAAGAAGATGGAGGGAGGGTGGTTAGTCACTGACCCAAACCTTACAGCTGCATTGGACTGTCCGCTCTTTTATCCCCAATATGCCTCCAACACCCAGATTCTTCCCAAATTTCTGTCCACCCTCTACTATATCTTTCTTAATTAGATAATTTAAACTGACTTCAGTGCTTTAAAAATCCCTCCCCTCTCCAAGGTAGAGTGTAGGGGAGAAATGTCCTTGCAAATACAGGAGTCACTTTGTTAGCTTGTGGTGGTTGTTATAAGACTGTGAACATTCTTAGATAAACGATTATTTCTTTCAGCTGAGTTTGTATATTTAGTAAATATTTACTAACCACTCATCACATGTCAGACACTGTCACGTGTGCTAGAGACAAACTGGTAAACAAAATAGTCCCTCCTACATGTCTTTTTACAACCTAGTGTCTAAGATGGGCTAAAAATGACAAGGTGAAACAAAAATCCATGAATACACATGTGTTTGGGGATGAAAAATAGCCAGAGTATATGAGTGCACACCAGCATGAGCAGCTATTTTATATCTGTTGGTACAGAAATCTTCATGTCTGAGGAAGAGATTTTTAGACTGAAAGCTGATTGAGAGGACAATTTATGTGTTCTCCATTGAATGAACATGAGGAGCAAATGCCCTGGGATAGGAACTCGCATAGCCTGTCTAAGACAAGAAGACAGCCAGTATTAGTGCAGGTGTATGAGCCAAGGGCAGAGAGCCAGAGGACAAAGCCTTCGTAGTGTCAGGGGCCAGACCTTGCAGAGCATTTTAACACAAGGCAAGGACCTTGAAGTTTATTTCAAGGGTGATGAGAAGCCATTGAGTAATTTTGAGCAAGGAAGTTACAGATTCTTTTATATGTCACAGGCTGAAGTACAGGGAAATAGAGAGATCATTACAAAACTTAAAGTTCAGGAGAAATTTTGTACTGGAGAGAAAATTGGAGGTATCTTGAGAACTGAATTGAATTTGTAGCCAGACATGAGGTGCGTGAGCTCATTGAATGAGGGATACAGATAAACACAGGCACAGTACAACAGGTACAGGTCAGGAGAATTAAGGTAATACCATAAATGAGACCCAACAGAGGTAGACAGAGGTCACAGAAAAATTGAGAGCAAGTGGGGGCCTAAAGCCAAGTGAAGAAGTTTCAAGATGGATTCGTCACATCAAAAACATCTTAAAGGTTAAGGGAAGTGAAGGCTGATAATTGATCACCAATTTTGAGCATGATAAAATCATCAATGACCTTGACAAATGGGTTTTAGTTTTGTGCATGGACAAGTACCTGGGTGGAGTAGGTTCAAGAAAAAATAAGTTAGGGAAGTGAAGGCAGTGAGTCTAGAAAACTCTCTCAATGAGATCTAAAGTCTGCTCGCTGTTGCAGTTGCTGATCCTATCCGGAAAGGAAGTCTGATGATGTAGCAAATACAAGGCATAATTGCAGGAGCAACAGCTTTGAGTAAGAAAAGTGAGATGGATCCATGACACAGTGAAGGAATTGGCCTTAGAAAGAAGTAAAAGAGTTCATCCATTGTGAAGGGAGGAGACAGAAGACAAGATTACAGACACACACACATGCAGATTGGTGGAGAGAGCAGTGGAGAAATGAGGGAGTATGTGTCCAATTGCTGCTATATTTTCAATGAAAGATAAAGTCATTGGCTGGGAATAAGAATAGGTGAGTGGGATGATAGAGATTTGAAGAGAGAATAAGATATGAAATAGATAGAAGGAACATGAAGTAGGGAAAATTAGTACAATTGCTAGACAGTTTAAGAGGCCTGTTGAAGAATGATGGTACAAACTCTTCAGTTGTACCAAAAGAAATGTGTAATATTCAGAAAAGATATGAGAAACAATTTTCATAGCATTACTATTCAGATGCTTGTCAACTGTCAAATGTATCTAAATTATTGTGATATAGTCACAAAATGCAACAGTGTACAGCAATTAGAGTCAATAAACTAGAATTTATGCAACAATGTGGATTAATTTCATAATTATAATGTTAAGTAAGATGCTAGACACAAAAAGTATGTCCATTTATATAAACTTCGAAATTTGGCAAAACTACTCCATGCTCTTCAAAATAAGAACATTAGCTAATGCTAAAAGACCCCAGTGGGTTCCAGGGGTTGGGAAATATAGGGAAAAATCATTAATTAAACTGATTCAGAGAAACATCCATACACAGAGAAGCAGGGAAAATAGACCCTATGAACCAAACAAGAGGTGAAATCCTGCTACCAAGTTAGAAATGAAAAGCTTGGTTGAATCAAACTCTTTTTAATCTGCTGAATCAAAATTGGGGTAAACAATTCTTCATAATTGAGAACACTAAAACTAACTCATTCAATTAACAATCTGGCAGTGATGTTATCCGAACGACAAAACAATCTGCCAGAGAATGCTGGACCAAACAAGCAATGAGCATGTGGGGGAAGGAGTACCAGTTTACAGAAAAGCAGATGATACACCCATCCACATATAGGACACGTGCTTTCTGATCTACCTGACAAAATGACTCATCTCTAAAGGAGTCATCAGAGGAGGAGGGCCGCTTGGAGGCTAGTAAGAGACTGCCAGTCTGTGAGATGGGCACTGACCCATGCATCTTCAATGAATGCCTCTAGCTTACTAACTGCATGCTAGAAAATGCCTGCTGAACTAAACAGCCTTTAAAAAAAGACTAAAGTGAATTATGAGATTGGACTACACTTCTCAGTACTCACACTGTGGATGCCATTTGTAATTGATTGAGGCAGGCAGCTACTCTTTGGGATTTTCTTTTTCACAAGGCAGCCATGTTATAGGAAAACAAAACCGAGATGAGAGGACTTCCTAGGGGAGAAGGCACCAACCATCTTTTACAGTTTCCTTGGACTATAAAGTGTGTGTGTAGACAAAACAAACTACCTGGAGTTTAATGCCATTACACTAATACACCTCTCTCCCTCTCTGTCTCTCACATGCACACCCCCTCAAGCCAAGCACACTAATTATATATATAAAATTTCATACTGCAATACTATAAATGAGACTCAGTGTTAATTCTTCACTGTCATATTCATACTAAACATCTACATGACCTCTCACATCCTAGTAATTGCTCAAAGATCATGGCCCCTTGAAAGCCAAAGAAACTACATCTTCATCTGCCAACATATGATCCTTTCCAGGTTACATAAGATCCTACAACATGTATGAACCTTCTCAACGTGATAGAACCAGGCAAAGGCTTCTAACTTAGCTGTGCTGAGCCAGGGTTGCCAGGTAAATACAGGATGCCCAGTTAAATCTGAAGAACGATAAACAATGTTAGTGTGTGTTATGTGCAATATCGGGTGCATAATTATACTAAAGAATCTCAATTCAAATCTAACTGGCCGCCCTGCATTTTTATTTGCTAAATCTGTCAACTCCATTGAGAAGAGTTTAGGAAAACCCATCCTAAGAGCGGAACCAACCAACCTGCAGAGAGAAGGAAGGAAGTACAACATGAGACCTAGCCAACACTGGTGTCCACTCCCTACCAGCCACAAGTAGCAGTGGAATGTAGAGCTCTTTTTAAATGCCTAAGCTATTTTTAGGCACATGTGATTTGGTGTTTTAGTAAAACACCTTTCTTATGTTCATGCATTGTTCGTTGGATAGTTGAAGAGAGAGAAGAGTTGAATTGCCAGTGGAGGCCTCGTCTTCCCTCAGGCATAAATCGTCAAAACAGATGCAGCATTGTCACAAGCATTGCAAAAAAAAATTGGAGAGAAATTTTCCATCCTGCTATATATGTGGCAACTTTAAGATTAATGAAAAAACGAGGGAGGTTTGATTGAATTCGAATGTGAGTCTTCAGAAGTGAGCCAAATTCCTGCGAAGCACTAAGAAATACCTGAATAATATAGGCATATTAACATCAGTGTTCATTGAGTTTTTAAACATTTAAATTCATGCTTTGTTTTTTAAATATTTTGTTGTTGTTTCTAGCATCTTTTATGAGGTAAAATAAAAAACACTTGAAAAAACATTATTTTTTCCCCCTTAGGAGTTCTTGATTTTTATAATATTTTAATTATGATAAGACTATACAGAAAAGGATTTCAACAAGCCAACAAGTACAGATGAGTGTCATTTCCTTCAAATAAAAGAGAATATAATGTATTTAATAGTCCTCCAATTATTTAAAGTATTTCAGAAGTCTTTATATAGAATCTCTATAGAACCCCCATCTGAAGTTCTATTGATTAGTTGTAGCATTTTCTCCATTAAAGAGTATATTTTATTTAAGGGATGGCTAAGTCATTTAGAATTGTGCCTGGAAAATAAAATGCTTAATCTTGCTGGGTAATACTGTGTTTTGGCTAAAAGTATTTGGATAAAAATAAATTATCTTGACTAGGAATCTGAGTCTAAATAACAATTTTAAGATATAGGTTTATAATGTCATTATTTTCAATGTGAAAATCAAACCCCATGTTTGGGGTTTATAGGTTTATAGATATAGGTTTATAATGTCATTGTTTTCAATGTGATTTCAAAATGTGAAAATTACATTGATTTTCAATGTGAAAATCAAACCCCATGTTTGAGTTTCAGGGTATTTCACATATATTAGTCTATAACTCTATAAACATTTATTTTGGCTATCACTGAAGCAAACACTTTTCAGAAATCACTTGGAAATTTTTAAAAAATCAGTGGAAGGCCACAGCGAGAGGCAATCAATAGGGTAGTTCGCACAATACCTGCGTATATTGTTTAGAAAGGAAATACCATTTCTCCATGGGCTGGACACTGGACACCATGCTATCACCTGCGAGCACACACTGCCCATGATGGGGGTAACAAAGGTTCGCAGGGTTTCAAACGCAGGTCATGAAGAGGAGAAGGCTACACAGTCTGGTCACAAGTCAGGAGGAGAATTCCTGTGTCAGATGGGGATTTATCCATCCACCTCTCTACAGATACCATCCTTGATCTCATGAACAATGTTAGACTACAAATATGAAGCTCAAGGGAGTTTCTGCTCCTTATTAAGGAAAAAAAGGAAACAGTAAATTGAGGATATCTTCTACTGAAGAATAGTGTGTGTGCCAAGGATCCTGTGACCAGACTTTCCTGTCTTGAATAAAAATATTTTTATGAACGAATATGACTCTGAATTGATTTATTTGGAGAAGAGGTCTTTTTTCTAATTAACTTTCTTTAGAGCACTTTCAGGCACAGAAAGTATCGAACTCCAACGTGCCTCTTACCCCCCACATCACACACGCACAGTTTCCCGTCATTAACTGATGTGACGCGTATGTTATGACTGATTAATCAATCACAGTACATTATTATTAACTGAAGTCCATAATTATGTTAAGGCTCACCCTTTGTCTTTCACAGTTCTGTGAGTTTTGACAAATGTATAATGTCACATACCCATAGTGACAGTATTAAACAGCATAGTTTACTGCCCCCAAATGTCCTGTGCTCCATCTGCTCACCTCACTCCCTCTCCTTTGAACCCTGGCAACCCCTGATCTTTTTGCTGCTTCCATAGTTGTGCCTTTTCCAAAATGTCCTATAGTTGAAAACACACATTGCATAGCCTTTGAAGACTGGCTTCTCTCACAAAGCCGCATGCATTTAAGGTTTCTCCATGTCTTTTAATGGCTTGCCAGGTCATTTTTCAATGCTGAATAATATTCCATTGTCTGGATGTACCACAATCTGTTGATCAATTTACCTATTGAAGGAAGTGGTTGTTGCCTGAGAGTTATTTTCTAACTACACAGTGATGGTGATTTCTTTTAAAATTGTATCTTAAGACATCATCTCATGTCCTGGGACTTTTGGGTCATTTCTTTTCTTGCATATTATCTTTTTCTGGTTGCCATTTATAAGGAATTTGAATCATCCAGAATATAAGCCTGAGGTTTATAGTAGTGAAAGTTTGTTATAATCTGTTTCTGCCACACTCCCAGCCTCTACCAAGTTCTCACACACATACAATTGGCAAAGAAATCTTTCCTTGTCATCTCCTTTGTTTCTTGCTGATGTCCCACCTCCCCATCCTGGGCATCTCTCAGTTGGACTATCACTGTGGCATTCTACCTGAGTTTTCCCATCTGGCTTTGTCCTCATCAAACAGTACTGGCCACACCTCTGGCAGTGATGTACCGGAAATGCCAATGATCATACGTCCTGGTATAAAATTCTGCAGAGATACCGCCTTGCCTTCAGGAGGAAATCCCAAATTGTAGACACAGCATCAAAGTCCTTTCCGATAAGGCCAACACCTCCTAGTCATCTCACTGTGCTCTGCTTCTCCAGTCCTGAACTGTCGATATATCTGCTTCCTCCACTGAGGGGCTCTGTTTTTCACTTGCTGTTTCTGCTCCCGCAATGTTCTCCCTCTTCCCTCATCTCTTACGCCCCAGAACTTACTACCAACACAAATGCCTCCTCCAGGAAGCATTCCTTGGTGTGCTGCATTATAAAAATTTATTTACCTTTAGCCTTATTAGGCTCTATTCCTTGAGAGGAGAACCTGTGAAAATTTAAACTTCCTAGTGCCTATAATGAAATCAATACATTTCATCCCCGTGTAAAATCTTTTAAACAAAATTAATTTCCATGCTCTAAAACTCTGCGTGGGAGCCTAATAGTTCACCAAAACAGCAACAATAACCAAAAAACACAATAATTAGATCCCTAGTTAATGCAAACAGCTTTTGCTTTGTGATGTTCAAGGACAGTTCATGTGGATAGTGTTACTGGATTCTCACAACAATACCCATAGTAAAGTGTGCTTTTGCTGCCTGTCTCACAAATCTATCTATGGGAGGGGACCCCAAAATACAAAATTTACTTATACAAAAACTGTGTATTTATTCTTACATGTTTAAACTTCAGTCACCTTCAAAGTACTCTCCATTTGATGCAATACACCTATCGAGACGTTTCTTCCACCACTCAAAACAGTTTTGGAACTCGTCGATTTTGATGCCTTTTAGTGTTTCTGCGATTTTTTTGTTTCACCTCTTCCACATCAGCAAAATGTTTCCCTTTGAGGACTTTTTTTAATCTGGAGAAACAAAAAAAAGCCACGTGGGTGCAATCGGGTGAATAGGGCAGGTGGAGCATGGAAGTCACGCCATTTCTGCATTCATAAATCACCCATCATGAAATGGGCAAATGCACTGAGTCTTTAAAAAAGCTCACTGAGTCCGAAGGCAGCCTCTCACAACAACGCCAGCTGGTACACTGGATACAGATGGGTTCCTGGAATACTCACCTGGTGGGGGAAGCCTGTACTGCAAGGGGCCTGCTTGCCAGAAGATAATTCCAGTTTTTTGGGGGGTCCCCCTTGTATAATATTTCAAGCAAATAGAAAGGTTTTTTGTTTATTTGCTTTTTTGTCACATAACAAGAAGCCCATAAGCAGGCCACCCCGGGTGGGCACAGCAGCCCCACAGTGCCGTCAGTGCCCCAGGCTGTTCTATCTTTCTGTTCTGCCATCCACAGCACGTGATTTTTTTCCTCCTCACGGTCACAAAAAGGCTGTCCTACATCCACTTTTCAGCTTCCCTTCCAGCACAAAAATATGATGAGGATGGAATCCATAAAAGGGAAGCAAACTTTCTAATAAATTCACAACAGAACTGGGCCCAGTAATTTCCCTAGATGCAAGAAAGTTGGAAAATGTATTGTAACTACTCATAATTACAGACAGTCTGAGCAAAGGCAGCTCCCTGTTAATTTGGAAAAGATGAACACGAATAAGCAATTAGCAGTGTCTGGCACAAGAGATTAAGCAATATTGTTATCCTAAGAGTAATCAAGATAAGTTACTTGTCCCATCAGTTCAAAGGATGAATAGATAACTAGAACCTAGGTATCTAGACAGGACACGCATATATTTAATTAATTAAAAGCGTTATCCTCAGTAATATGGGTGTTAACCCATTATTAACCTGCCATCACTTTTTCTTATGGGAACTGTACTTAATAGGACAATAGATTAAGGTCTGCAACGATAGTTTCGGTGATCTTTTTTTTTATTTTTGGAGCAGGAAAAGCTGTTTTGAAACTAAAATTCCTACCTCTATTCCCCAAATGTCCTTTGCCATCCATGCCAGCTGCTGTCTGAGTCTTAGAGCTAGGAACAAACCCCACAAATATAAATAGTCACACAAATGTTTTTTTTTTCCTTTCCTGTGAGGAGATGCTCATTATATAATGGCAAAAACCCAGTTAAATAAATGCATATAAAATAAATTGATTGGTGTTGGGCTATATTGCATGTGCACAAACCAAAGCTTATAAACGAAGATAATGAAGCCATTTTAAAAGGGTGCTGAAGGGAATTTTCAGTAATAGGATGACCTACCAAAGAAAAACACATAAAATATAGCAAAACTAGTTTTACACTAAAGAGGGACAGCTTTCCATTAGACTATTTTGTTTTTGTTTTTGTTTGTATAAATAACCAAGAGTTACTAAGTATATTGTCTCAGTATGTTTCAGGTCAGGTGAAACATTTTGTAAAAGTTTGTGAAGACTTTCTGAAAATTTTCTGACCTTTTGATATGAGGTAAAGCCTGAGAAAATGCCCCTGGATCATTTTTTCAGCACATATAAATTAGAGTTGAATACAGTTCATCCTACTTTCTTTAAAAAAAAACTGCTGATACATTTTTTGGGGGTCATTAAACAAATGAATACACCAAAATGCATTTCAGTGATTTTTTCCTGCCTAGCTTGTGGGAGTCATAAAGAGCTTTTTGTTCCTCTTTATATTATTAGGATTCTTTGCATTTTGTAAAATTATGAGGTACTCTTCTAATTACAAAAAAATATGTGTACATGAAGAAAGAAATTATGCAATGCAATCAGCCCTTCCTTCCAGCATCAGAGAGAGTTAGTACTGTTTGACCACGATGTGTGTGCCCTTTGAACAGTGTGATACACTCCGATTAGAAGAGGTGACGTCACATAGTCACAGTCTACAAACACTCTGGCATTTTCATTTTAACAATTGACGTGTTGGAGCCAGTTGTTTTATAATGTCACAGCAATTGAAGTTCTTAACAACATTATTGCTATTTTTTTAAATTTTTATTGTTTATGCTATTATGGTTGTTCCTGCTTTTTTTCCCTTTCCCCACCTCCTTCCCTCCACAAGCCAATCCCATACTGTTGAACCCACTTGATTCTGCCCCCAACCTGGATTGCTAAAAATTTTTGAAGAGTAGAATTTATTTCAAAATGAATTCAACATCCCCCACTCTGTGCAGGAAAGTCTTTCTGAACTTGTTTTTCAACTTAATACACTGGTGTCAAGATCTTCTAATTAAAAGCGCTGAGATGCCTGGAAGTTAATGAAGAATACAGCAAGCACACTGCAGAATGAACAATTTTATGGCTCTTGTGAACAGAGTGCTCGAGGCTAATTATTTCCAGACCAGCCAGTGAATGAAAAGTTGTCCTGAGAGACTTCACTTTTATGACCTACAAGATCTCCCCTCATTCAGAATTTGTGGAGCTGCCTCAGAGATAGTTCTCCTTGGCCTCTCAACTTCTGTGGCTCAAATGGGCATCTAATAAATTAATTTTAAGTTTCCACTGAACCATGTCCTTTTGCAACCTGATCTTACAATGTGCAAGGCCAGGACAAGGATGATATGAAAGTTAATTTCCTAGAACTGCTCAGCATGTCTATGGGCAGAACTAAGGGAAGTCCCAGGCCCAAAACACATTAGATCAGCCAGAGAAAGCTAAAGGATTTCAAGTTTACTTTCATTCCAAGGTCACTGTTGTGGGGTCATCAGAAGACATGAGAGGTAAATGATTGACTTAATACCCTCTGCAAGTGGTGCCTCACTTCCTGTTAACACACTCACATTCACCTACAGAATTTTGTCATTTTCCCTCAAAAATTGATATAAACCAGCTGGCATTTTCTGTAAAGAAAATTTACATCTAAGCATGTTAATTTTCCAAGAAAAGTAAATAAATGTGAGTTTGAGTTTATAGCCATGTAATGATGGTACAAGTTGATTTGTGTCTTAATAGAAGTCGTTGGGACTTAAAATACTCATTTCCCTTCTTACAAAGTAAATAAACAACAGTAAGTAAACTACTAAAATAAATCAAACACAGTTACCCACATGTTGAATAATCTGATCTGAACATGTTGCTGTTGGATAAATTTGATAAAATTATCTTCTTTTTATCTTGAAAATTTCATCCCATATTTTGTATGACTTTTTCTGTATTTTGAAAAAAAGTAAATTTATTAAAATCTGCCCCAATAAGCCCTGGCTGGTGTGGCTTAGTGGACTGAGTGTCTGCCTGCAAACCAAAGGGTCGCCAGTTTGATTCCCAGTCAGGGCACATGCCTGGGTTGTAGGCCAGGTCCCCAGTGGGGGCCACCTGAGAGGCAACCACACATTGCTATTTCTCTCCCTCTGTTTCTCCCTCTGTTCAGCTCTCTCTAAAAATAAATAAATAAAATCTTTTAAAAAAATCAGTCCCACTAAAATCTGTACTTGTTGAAGAAATAAATTTCACATATTAGCAAATATAGAATATCATACTTGTAAAGCTTTGTCATGTTGGGAGTTGTGCCTGTGGCTACTTAATGCTGCTATTTGGAGTTAGAGAAGTATCTGATTATTAACCCTCCTCAAATGCAATAGGGAACCTATGATTGGAGGGTACCTCTATCAATCATTTCTGCCACTCTAGAGGCTATAAAAAGACTACAGCATCTCCCTCCTGGAAGCTCATTTCAGACCACAGGCAACACACTCTGTCCTTACTTTAACATGGTATTAGTTCTCATTCCAGATCTTCTCGACCAGCTGAATAAAACACACACACACACACACACACACACACACACACACACACACATGAGCATGCACACACAGAGTTATAAGAACAAGGTTGTAATACATGGATGTTTGGTAATGTCTTGAGAAGAGGATAAAAAAGCAATGAAAAAACCTGGAACATATCGAAGTGTGCATGATCTTACTAGAGTAGTAAATAAGGAGAAATACATAGTATCAAATGTGTAAGAGGAAAGGTTTTGCAACAGTGAGCTTAGCATCTACTTTGAGAAACTTAAAGAAAAAGCAGAAGAGCCAATAAAATCAGACTAAACAGAAGAAATAATGAAGACTGCCAGTCTATGTATAAAGAGCACATATTAATGAAACAAATGGAAAGATAATAATAAAAATTAATTAGACCAAAAACCGCTTCTTTGAGATCAATAAAATTGATCAGCTTCTGGGAAGATGAATTATATAAAAAGATAAAAGACACAAATTACCACTATTAGAAATTACAAAGGGGACACCACTATAGATTTATAGATGTGCAAGAAGACCTGTGTAAAGAAAACTATAAAACTTTAGTGAAAAAAATTGAAGCTTTAAATAAATAGAGAAATTTATCTTTCTCATGGGTCAGAAGACTTGATATTGTGAAGACGTCCATTGCCCTCACATTGGTGTGTAAATTCAGCATCTCAATCAAAAGCTCAGTAGGTTTGTGTGTGTGTTTGAGTATGCATGTATGAGCTGAACCTAAAATTCATATGGAAATGCAAAAGACTTAGAATAAGCATTACTGTTAATTGCTTTATGGCATGCAAAGATAGGTTTGGAAGTGTGTGACATACAATTTTTATCTTAAAGTGTGCTTAAATTTTAAATATAAACAGTAACAATTTGATCCCCTTCCCCTGACTTTTAGATGCAATGTAATTTACACTCCTTCAAAGAGTGCATGCAGATAGATTGCTAATAAAACTGAGTGCACTGGGACAAGAGAGCTTAGGAACAGCAAATTCCTTCAAGTCTCAATGGTGGTGATATAAGTACTTGTCCCTGCTAGCTCCTTGGCTCACCAGCCAGTTATGTCATGGTCAGTGCTATGGCCTCTGAAATGCAGAAAGCTAATTGGCCACCAACTGGCAAAGTCTGGAGGAAACATGGGTAATGAGAGACTAGGTGTCTGTCAAATGTGTATGGGAGGCAGAGCAGTCCAACAGTAGAGCTTAAATAAAATGACCTAAATGGTCTCACTACTGGAATATATTATGCATAAATCTCCAAATGTTGATTTTATAGTTTGGAGATGCTTTTTATTCATAACAAATCCTTTTAGCAATAAGGAGTTACTTTAAAAAAATATTGACTCAGTAAAAATGTAGCTAGTGAATTCCATTTCTCATAATGGTGTAAAATGTGCTGAGACATTTACTTTCCACTATAGATCCCCATGGGGGCTGTAGCAATATTACTGACCACTTGAAAGTCAGAAAACGTTAATCTGTTTAAGAAGCATCAGCACCTACTTTAAGGCTTAGTAGATACTTTCAAAAGACTGTGCCCAAAGTTGACAACTAGACACATGTGACTGCAGATGTGTTTACATGACAGTTGAGGAAGTATGAGTTTTTATATAAAATTGTTACCTGTGGGTGGCTGGTGGAAGTCTAAGGAGTGTCATCCCTGGCCGAGATGGCAGCCTGGGGAAGGTTCCTACACTGAGTGCATGAAAAGCTCTTCTCTCCCACCCTCTGGTACCAGATTAGGGGTAGGACCAGAGGAGGCCAGGCACATGTGCCACAGATGTGAAATGGCAGCAGTGGGAAGTGCTGGACCAAAGGGGCCAGTCAGTGTAATCCAGGGAAAGGAGGGGTTGAAGGGGAGGTGGAGCCACCCAAACTGTGCAAACATTTGGGAAGTTGACTGGTCATTCTGAGAAAGTACCTGGTGTGTTCTACACTCAAGCTAATATAAACACAAGGGAGCAAAAATGGCACTCTCTCTCTGGCTCACTGGCTCCTGTTCATCTCTTCTCTCTACAGGCCATGTAGCTGCTAAGGCCATGTGGCCTCTGGCCTCCAGGAGGGAGCCTCTCACTCTCTTGCCAACCTGGTGATGCATTTGCTGGTATATTTATGCTCTCTGTCAGGTGCACATGACCTTGTGGCAGCTGCAAGGTCCATCACAGCACAGGCTCTGCTCCCAGGCTCCAAGAGGCGGCCTGACAGTAGTTGGGAACAAGCAGAGCTGCCCTGGATACAGATTACAAGCACTTAGCAGTTGCCTGCAGGCTCCAAAGAACTGTTCTTTAAAATTGGAGCAGGAACTCTGGACACTGGCTTTCCATGGTTTTGGTAAAGAGATGGGCTTTAAATGGGGAGTCTGCCATTCTCCCAGATTGCACAGCACTTGAGTACAACCTCTTTCCTTTTATACCAGCTTCTGCTTCATGAGCTTGGCTTTTATGGTGGCAGACAGATGAACCCCCTTTTCTGTTTAGTACAAAACGACTGTTTCTCCAAATCAATGTTGCTCATTTCAATTTCAAGTTGTTCTGTGGATGTACAAAAAAGTAAAGCGCTAGCTTTCAATATGTTGGTTATGTTAGCAAAGAACAACTTCACAATTAAATTATGCTGTTTTGCATCAGTATCATCAGATACTTAAGATAGGAAGTTAATTAAATGCTAATTGATTTTTATCTAATTTATGAAAAAATCCTTTTTGTCCATTCATTCTCTTACAGGTAAAACATCTGTAATTATTGTGGATGCTCTAATTCAGTTTAAAAGGTCAACATTAAAGTTAAATTAATTTTGCAATAATAACATAAATAAGCATTTTGGTGAATCAGATTGTCACGGTAAAACAATGTTTTTGCTACATTAAGAAATCCTTAATGCAGCAATTTACTTGGAACTGGTTATAGTGCACACATAATTATAATTGTGTCTGCACAATTTGCTATACTCTATTAATGAAAAAAGAGTGTGAGGTTCGAAAGCTACAATCCACCATTATAAAAATAAAACTACCTAGTTTTTGGACAAAGCAGATGTTGAAAAAAATCCACAGCAGAGAAGTAACCACTTTCTCTTCTGTCATCCATAGAATATCAGAATAGAAAAAATATTGACCCTTTGAAGAATTGTTCTGTAAATGACACAACTATCTTTTAATGCTGTAGGAAGAGTTTAATAAAGCCTGTTCTGTGTTATCACTGAAAACTAGTTTGGAACATTTAATAAAAGTACTCATGACTAGAATACCAAAAATCTTCAGTGTTTGAAGCTTCCAGTAATTGGAATTATTGAATTTTGAAAGCTCATAAACAGAGCAACGTTAAATTCCATTCTCATAAAATCAGGGAAGAACTAGCTCAACTAATATATAAAATATAATCTTGAAACTTTATAATTTTCTACTATAATATTTGGACCTGTAGGAAGATTTTGGAACATCTGTTTTATATTGTATGCATTTATCTACCGTGGTGAAGTTGAGTAAAATTGACTTGATTGTGATTTAGCAACATCTAATTTTGGGATTCAATAGAATTATATAGTTAATTTATTTGGTTTTGTTTTGTTAAAAATTATAGACAAAAAAAACAATGAAAAGAAGCAAAAGAGACTAAAGTATTTTTAAAATTTTGCTGAAATATTTCACATTTCAATATAAAAAATTAGAATTGAGACTCTCCATTTAGCAGAATTTGCTCTGCAGTTACTGAGAATTTTGTTATCTCTAATGAATGCTTTTTCAACTAAAAATAAGAGAAAAGGAAAAAATTAATTAAAGCTATAAATACTCAAGTGTATTAAATATAAAATATAAAGTAATTTTGCAGGAAGATGAAGTGATTTTATAAAAAACATATTGCAAAAAGCTTCTTTCAGAAAAATATAAACCATACACTATTAGAGACATAGAAAGTTAAAGAACTAATTAAAGTATATGAATATTCTTCAAGAATAACTTTTCATTTACATAAATCTTTAAATGTTCCTTTAATGTTTAAAGACATATTTTAGAAGCCATTTTAATTTTAAAAAGTGTTTTCAAATAGGTCCACTTCTATGAATTTGGTCTATAAATTAATATTTTAGAAATTTTATACTTTAAATTATTTTAGCACCCCCCTTATTCTCAGCAGTATCCTAGACTGTCAGTGTGATGACATCCCCATCACTGCTCTGCACCTCATGTGCACGTCTCAAGCTGTTAACTCCTCCGGCCTGTAGAGAGCATATTTCCTCCCGATTTTATAATGAGGATCCTGAGCAGTAGGGAGGTTATGACCTGAGAGCTCCCAAATAGTAGCTCAGTCTAACTGATTTTATGAATCAAGCTCTGAGATACTTTTTAAGGATAAAATTCACCACATTACTAAGATCATCTTTCAGAGACCCTTTGATGTCATAGTAATAAACTCATACTCAAAATTTAAATACTCTTTAAACAGTTGTGATTTAAATGCCTTATGACTCACAGGAAAATGTTTTCAAAACTTCCATACATTTCTTATTGGCATAACAAATCTCACACTTTTTATACAAATGTTTGGAACAGTTACATATAACAAAGCTCCTGCAGCACCGACGAGAACCGGTAATACAGAAAGTATAGGCACTTTCATTTATTTATTTATTTCATTATTTTTATTATTTTTTTAGAGAGGGAAGGGAGAGGGAGAGAGAGAGAGAGAAACATCAATGTGCGGTTGCTGGGGTCATGGCCTGCAACCTAGGCATGTGCCCTCACTGGGAATCGAACCTGCGATGCCTGGTTTGCAGCCCGCGCTCAATCCACTGAGCTACGAGTACTAGGCACTTTCAGATTCTAAAATCAATGAGTATTTTGGTAAGAAAAGAACAAATATACCATTGATTGCAGTAATTATATAAGAGCTCTAAGATAAGTAACTCTTGGCAAATGAAATGAGAGTTAAAAAATTCTAGCTGCAAAATTTTATTGCAGACCAAACCCCAGAATGTGTAAGACCTTCCAAAATGCTATCTTGCTTTATTCTTTTCTAATTCATAGTTTCTATTTTGGTTAGCCATTGTGCTGTTTTAATTAAAAGTTAAAATAATATAGATTAAATGTTCAAGACTTGTCTGACAATATTCAAGTAATTAACAAAGTTTGAAATTTTCCCAGAATGTTAAAGAAATGTAGGCGTTTAATACTATCCCTGAAAAAATATGTGCCTTACTAAAATCTGTGGAATCTATGTGTGGTTTAGATTTTAAAACAAAATGGTAAAATAAGAATGGTCTGGGAATTCACAATATTTTCCAAATCAATGTGCATAATGTGCTCCTTAAATTTTTTTAAAACAAGAATAGTAAGGTTAATTAACTTTCAAAAGGTTAAACCCAAGATACAGTACTATAGTAAGTGACTTTGAGTTTTATGTTACATGTATATCTCTTTTTTAAGATATCCTCCTTTTCTTTTAGAAACAGGAGTATAGAATTATACCTAAATGTTAGCTACATCTTGGCTGGTTCAATGGTAGTGGGTTATCAGAACTAAACTACAGTTAGTGTCACTAAATTTTAGCTCTGTCACTTATTAGCTACACACATAAGAGCATTATACTCACTTTGGTTTCCTAATCTACATGAATAGAATAATAATAGCAAATTTTGCCCTGGTTGGTGTAGCTCAGTGGATTGAGCAAGGGCCTGCAGACCAAAAGTCACTGGTTTGATTCCCAGTCAGGGCACATGCCTGGGTTGCGGGCCAGCTGCCCAGTAGGGGGCGTGCAAGAGGCAACCACATATTGATATTTCTCTACTTCTCTTTCTCTCTCCCTTGCCCTCTATCTAAAAATAAATAAATAAAATCTTAAAAAAAATAATAGCAACTTTACAAGGGTGTTGTAAAGATTAACACTAAGCCAATTAATCAAGAACAGTTGTTATTTTCATTATTGTATGTGCAGGTTTCATTTAGGACACTTGCTTTATAGAAAAATGGAATTGTAGAGATTACCCAGACCAATCTCTAGACCAATGCAGGAATTTCTTCCACAGCATGCTTCAAAGGGAATAAACATTCTAAGAGAAATCGTCCTGTGGAAGGGCAATGTTTATTCTGTTTTGCTTGAGAGAGCAGAATGAGGGAGAGTTAGGAAAGGTTTCACAGACTATGATTCTACCTCAACCAAATGAAGAACCATCTGTCAACCAGAGTTGGCTGACAGTGAATTGGGTTGTTTAAGAAAACAGTGAGCTCCCTACCACAGCACACGTTCAGGCTGAAGCTGTCTGGTATCAGATCAAGACTGTAGAAAGGGGCATTAGGTTCTATGATCAGAAGTGTTACAAGGTGACACCGGCATGCTTGCATTTAATTTTTTTTCCTTCCTGAAATATATGGGCAAGACCAAACTTACTGATTTAAGATCACAGTTGATTCTCCAGATTTAATTTCTTATAAAGTCCAAATAGTTTCGTATCATAAAATAATAATTTAGCCCCTGCTTTTTTTCTCCACACTTTCATCCTTGTAATATCACTCCTTGAATCTTCCTCTTCAGTCATACTGAACTACTTAAAATTCCCCAAATTAATCAGACTGTATGACACCTTTGTGTGTTTACTGGGGTTTCTCGACCTAAATCTGCTATGATCAGCTAAATCATTCCCTGTTTGCCTAATAATATCCATTCGTTACAACTCAGCTAAAAGTCCCTCTTAAAAATGAAACCTTTCCTGACTCCCAGTCAAGTAGAAGTGAGTGTAAAAGGACAAGGACAGAAATTGAAAAAGACATAACAAAAAGGAAGTGTGCTTGGACAGGAAGTCTGATGCAGGTTTTGGAGAAATATCCTGAGTTTGGTAATGTAGGAATAGCAACTTGTCCCAGGGAGTCTAGGGCTTTGGGGCACCTATTTATTTTGAACCCACAGCATCCAGCACAGTGCCTATGCATTAATTAAAGAATAACAAGTCACTTTCAAGTTCTCTCACCTTTTCAATAAAGGTGAGAAACTTCACAAGTTTTTTCCACTTGTTAGGAGGTTAATTTCAATTAGTTTGATTAAAGGAGAGAACTGAGAGATGAGATTCCTTTTGTCCTAGAAACAAATATTTGGTTCTTTCTCATGAATGTGAATTTGCCTATAGCAAAGAGATACTTCCTAAGTTTTATATATATATATACATATATATGTATATATATATATAACTTTATATAACTTATGTATTTATAATATATATTTATACATGTATATATACACACACACACATGAGGTCTGTCTGGGAAAAGTGCAACCAAGGATAATATAGCGAGAACAGTTTGTGCAACCTCAATGTAACCTGGCAGCCAAGGAGAGTGGACAGGAATGCGCATGTGTGGACAATGACAACTTCACTGTACTAGTCAGTGGGGGCAGCAGAGGCTGTTGAGAGAGCATTGCACTGTGTGGCTGTCACATTCAAAATGACTAAGTGAGTAGAACAACGAATCTGCATCAAGTTTTCTGTTAATCTTAAACATTCTTCCACAGAAACTATTTGGATAATTCAGGAGGGCGCAGCTCTGAGTAACTGGTGATTGGCAGCTTCATCACAACAACACGCCACTCATGCATCACGTCTTGGGCACAGTTTTCTGGTGTAACATCAGGTCATCCAGGTGACTCAGCCTTCTACAGCTCAGATTGGGTACCCTGTGACTTCTAGCTTTTCCCAAAACTAAAATCATCTTTGAAAGGGAAGAGATTTCAGACCATTGATGAGATTTAGGGAAATACAATAGGGCAGCTGATGGTGATTGGGAGAACTGTGTGCCCAAGGTATCTACTTTGAAGGGGACTGAGGCATCATTATCTTCTGTGCAGTGTTTCTTATATCTTGTATCTTCTTCAGTAAATGTCTTTATTTTTCATTTTACATAGCTGGATACCTTCTGGACAGATTTCGTGTGTGTGTGTGTGTGTGTGTGTGTGTGTGTGTGTTCACTTTGTCATATGTTGATCTGAATATACCCACCAAGTTTTATTGAAGCAGACACTGGCCTATACCAAAGAAGTGGGGTTCCTTGGGTGTCTAGCCTCTGTTAAAAGAACACCCTCATTGTCAAGACCATTGAGAAAAGGACTCCCTATAACACAAGTCACTTAGACCCTGAATCTGGAGTCCTCAGACTTTAGGGCATGAGAAAGGAGTTGGGAACCCTTTAGTCAAGTGCATTTTGTACAGAACATGGGCTGCTGGGTTGGGGAACTGTTTCTCTGGGGAAGACCCCATGAAAGGAGAAAAAAATAGTTTCCCTTTATCCTTCTGTATTTTTGGTTGAGCACCCCTGTAATAAAGAACACATTAGTAAGAAGAAAACAAACAGAAATTTAATAATATGTATGCATCGTATATACATGAGAGAGACCCAGGAATGCCAACTCCCAGCCTAAACATAAACACTATCTCCAGCTACAGACAAACAAGATGTTGGGGTCCTTATAGAAGGGTCAGTCATGGAAGGTCACCCTGAAAAGGACAGTATCCATGAGTTAGGTTGCCAGGCAGATTTAACTCTTTGCTTTCCCCAGTGATGACTTTCTAGTGATTTAGCCACCTCCTCCTTCCTGGTGGGAACAGAAGACTCCCCTACAAAGGGACAGTTCTCTTAGAAATGTAAATGTCTCTTATAACAGGGTAACTTCTACTTGGCTTTAGATCATCTCCTGTGTCTGCTGTGTCTTAAAAACAATAAACCTAAAGCAATTCTAATGCCAAAGGGGCAGATGGGGGTGGCAGATTTTCCTCGCCTTCACCAGTCAGCCACTGCCCAGTTCTCAGCCAGCCCCATCCCTTTTGTCTCCAGGTGGAACAGAATTCTAAGAATGGGTGAAAAAACTTTCTTGCCTGATGCTGAGCCTGGCTTGTGGGGTCTGCGACATTGTGGATGGGGGAGAAACATTCACACAGACTACCGAGTCCTGTGGAGGAAAAGGGCAGGCAGCTTCACTCTCAGAGGAGCCAAAAGCTGCGGCCTCTGCCATGACAGGCCTTTTATTTCTTTTCCTGTGCACCCTACATGATGGACCTCATTTACTATGCCCAAGTTGGCTTTAGGTGGTTACCTCATACAGAAAATAAAGAAGCCAACACCACTAATCACATCACAGAAGAGAGATATTTGCAAATGAAAAGGCAAAAGTGGTTGAACCAGTTACACTCATCCTTGGAAGGTATAGCATGGATTTTAGGAAGTTACTTTGCAGTAAATGTCCCCAATTCAGGGTGAGGGAGCTTTTTAGCAAAAGCAAGACTCAAAATGGCCTAGGCACATTGCAGGCCTGATTCCCCATGGGAGAACCTGTCTGTGGGCGTGGGTCCTGTGCATCTCCCAGTGGGAGCTGGGCCCATGCCACACAGAAAGGTCTCCTATACTTGCCCAAGTCCCAAACCCTGAATTTGTATCAGGGGAGAGGAAGAGATTTTTTCCACAAGGCAATATGGTGGGGGTGGGAGGGTGCACATTCTGGTATATGGTCCTATGATGCTATTTCCATTTCTTATATGTATGTTTCTGATTAGTGAAAATATCTTCTTGATTCATATGTTCCTTAAACAAAAGGTATTAATGCACTTGTTCTCAGCCTGGTTTATTTTAGTTTCTGTATACTTTTAAATACTAGCAATTTGGGCAATATATGAAAGACTTAAAGAACTCAGAACAATAATGGACAATAATGCTGATATTTGGCAATAATTATACATTTGCATCAGTCACAAAACAATCACTCTAACAGTGTGATAGGGCCTCACAATATTTAAAAGCACTCACTGTTCTCTCAGATTTATGAAGGGGTTCAGAACAGGCCCCCTAAGATGTACCACTGTGGCACAAGGAATCTTTTAAGCTAAAGGCAATTGAGAACCTGAACTACCCCAATACCCCAAGGAGATATTTGCCTGCACATTTCTCTTTTCCTTTAACTCACAACTCCATTCCAAGACCCTTTCAGCCAGCCTGCTCCTGATCTGTCTTACTGCCCCTTTTCTCTCACACTGATTTATGAACTGTTTTCCTTTTCGTCAATGACTTGACTTTTACAGTGAAAAACATGAACCAGGAATCTCTGGGCTTTTTAGCCACGTTCATTCACTGTTGCTGCCTAATGGTAGCCATGAAATGCAGTTTGTACAACCCACTTCTCTTTGAGACTTGTCTCTCTCATTAAGGGGAGAAGAATCTGTGATTTCTTGTCTTTTAATCTCTACTTTTCTTTTTATTTCTGTCACACTCATGTGGTCAAAGCTATTTGATAGTTGTACTCTGTTCTTTCCATCTGGAAGTCATATACCTTGTCTTCACTGCACCATTCTAATTAACTCCAAGTTTGGCTGAGAAGAAAATCTAAATGTAACTTTTCCCCAAAATTATTCCTAGAGGCTTCTTCAGTTGAAGTTAACTATTAAAAGATAACTATTAACTTATGGCACTTAGTAATTTTTTTACATAGCACTTATAATAATTGTAGCTATATAGTTATGAAACCATGTTAATGTCCCCTTTTCCCCCTTTCTAGGATGTAGCCAGGGCCACACATTGTGACACCTTAAGGGGCCATCAGCCATTCACATTGTATTCCATTTGAATAGATCTGTAATAGAAAAATTGCACCCCACCAGTTAAACAGTCCAGGGAGGCTTTATTCAAGACAATCACAACAGGGGTAAAAGATCAAATTAACTCTTATTGAAACAAAGGCAGGAGAATTTTTAACAACTAGAGTGAGAGAAGGGAGGTTGGTTAATGTAACTAGTCCATCTGTGTTTCCTAACTGACACTTACGGAAGTTAGGTTCTCACCCTGCCACAGACTAGGAGATAAGGGTTTTACCTTTCCTGATGACTAAAGGTCAAAGGGATGGCTTGACAGATAATCAATAAATTCTGGATTCATGAGTGAGTCTATTTATATTAGTGTTGGTAATAATGCTAGCACCTAATTCTGCTATGAAGCTTATTTTAAATATTGCATCTCAAGAACTCAGAATAAGGACTGAAACATAGAAAGTTCTCAATAAAAGATATATATAGCAAAACAGCCTTAAACGAATGAAGTTGACTTTGAAATGTCTTATCTTAGACCCTACCCACTTTCCTATCCCCACCCTTTCAAACAAGGGATTTAATTACAATATGGATGACATTTTAAGTTAACTTGAAAGGATTATTCAACATATTTTGTTCACTGAAAAAAATCACAGATCAAATCAAAATATATTATTATAGCAAGTGTGTATTGAGGTGAGTGCTGAATGATATTTCCAGGGGAAAAACACAAAGTTGTTTTTTAATCAAACAAAGGTCAAAGAGCTTATTTTTAATTGAATTATAGGATTTGTAGCCCACATTGAGAGTTGAGCTACAGACATGATTTGTCTTTCATTTAGCAAAATGTTTGATTCATTAGCTCATGAAATGTTAACTACTCATTTATTCTAAATTAGTTTAAATAAGAGCTCCCCATGGGCTGACAGTTGTCTAAATTCTATAGCAAATATTAAAATATGCCATGTGTACCCTGCACTATTTCCACCACACTGCTTAGTGAAGACATCTAAAGATTCATTTTACTAATTACAATTGGTCCTGAAGGAATTTCCCTGATGCAATAAGAAGCTGGTTAGTATGGCTAGAATTTCCTTTTTATAAATATTATTAAATGCTCGCTCTTTTGGGTTGAAGCTGTTTCCACATCCAATTTAACAGCCACTGTACCACTGTTTCATACTGCGGCAGCCGATAAAGTGGCAGTCAGCATAGTGGTTATAAGCCCAGGTCCGTTCTGGCTCTACCCTTCCCTAGCAATGTGACCTTGAGCAAGTATTACCCTATCTGTGTCTCAGTTTCCTTGTCTCTAAATATAGATGATAGTACAAACCTCACAGGAGTATTGTAGGCATTATGAAGATACTTACAACTGTGCCTGGAACGTAGTGATTATCCACAAAATATTAGCTATTGTTCTGCTAAAAGAATTCCAGTGTAGAGTAGACCTGTTCTCCCACCTCAATGTAGTAAACAATTGGACATAGGTTTGTTTAGCAAATAGTCATTTTTTGGGATATAGACATTTTCATTAAAACTTAATGCCCTGACTCTTTCATCAGACAAAACAGGTGTTATGTTTTTCTTTGTGGTGTTTCTTCATTCCTTTTTAGGGAAGGTTTGGTTTCTTTTTCAGAAAACATGCTTAGCCTTGCATACTTTGTGCCCTTCTTACTGCCTGACCCCATGTTTCAGAAACCTAGTCTGTCCTAATAGCCTCACTGAATTGTCCCCTGATTACTCTAGCCCCGGGTGAATTCTCTCTCCTATGAACACTAGTATTTGACTTGCTACTTAGACTGCATGTGCATCTTAATTATGCCCTGGCTTACACCAGCATTTGCATCAGTTTATTCTAAAGGTGCTGCATTTTAAGTGCATTTGCCTCATCCTTCCAACTACACTACAGCTCCCTCAAAAGCAGGATTGAGTGATAAGGTTCTCTGAACTTCCTCAACACCTGACACAGGGCTGTCTTTTTTAATAGAAACTCAGCGGAGAATCTTGAAAGGTAAAAGCATAAAAAGATTTTTCCTCTTCTACAGACTCAGCCAGGGATTTCTACTGTGTCTGCTTCATGCCCACAGATGAGACATCTGTTTCTCCTAGGGCCCTTTGCCTCGATCATTTCTAAACTTCATACTTAAATGGGAGAATAGCCGGTGCCTGCACTGAAGCTATTTTGTACATGATTGGCATTTAAAATTTAAGAATGGTTCATCCTGCAATGACACTATCCTTAGCCAACCTACATATTGTACTTTAATTCTGGTGCTGCCCTGCTTAGCCTCTCCAAGCTGAATGTGCCACTACTCACCTATTTATCAGCTATTCACAGAATATTTGCTCCCCCTGGTTCTTGTTTGAGGATACCTTTTCCCTAGAAGCACTATTACATTAAATGCTGATGATTTTCCAAAATCTCTGATTTGGGAGGTAATAACAAACCTCTAGTGTCTTTCCAGTTCATTATGCCTCTACTCTCCTATGTCACACCCACTCAGCCATCTGGCTACGCTACCCATCTCTCCCACCTGGTTGCTTCCACTTTCTGACCTTCGGGTCACTCCATCCAAATTAATTGAAGACCTTTGCATCTGTATCACATTTTCTCTAATGTCTAAATAATTAAACCTAAATGATTATTTCTATGAATGCATTTCATTCTATGGCTGTAATATTTTTAAGATTTTTCAAAAGACATGAAACTATTTTTATTGATCAGCACTCCATAAAATCAACAGGGAGAACAAATAAACCACAGAGTCAATACTTTAAGCATTATTGGGAGGCAGGGAAATGCAGCTTTAAAATGACTGTAAATATAGAAACACAAACAAAAAAAATTCCACTGGCTTTCTCTCTGCCAGCTCTGTGCTGCAAGCCTTTGAGGGTTGAGAGCAGAGGACAGACAACTAACAATTTCCCATGAGAGAGAACGGAGGAGAGCAAAGGACAGAGATGCAACACAGACAAAAATCATTCTCAGAGAAAAAATGCTTAACAATAAATTATAAAATAATAAGCATATATCAGAACATGGTAGTTCATAGAATTGACCACAGGAAAGGAACTTGAAAGTACCTAGGACAAGAAGTGGTGACCTCAAAGATGTGTCACTTCTAGAACAGCATCAGGTATGTTAAGACAGGTTTTGCCTTTGGAAATGAAACAGTAAAAGGAAAATAGAAAATAAGAGGGCAAAAATAAGGATCTTATAAAAATGAAAGAGAAACATGATAATCTGTTTAAGGATGACATCTACCCAAACAAAGATAACTGCAAAGATGCTGACAAAGAAATTAATGATAATTATTTCATGAATGTTTCATAATTTCATGAATATATTTCACTATTTATTCATGAGCATTTCATATCTTTCACCTAAGAGTGAAGCAGGGACAAGGATATGGGTAGAATAAATATAGAATGTGTGTACATACATGTATGTGTATTTTTATTTGCACGTATACATGTAAATATATACACATGCACGTATTTCCTAGCCTGTCTGCTGCAAGGTACAAAAAGCAATGATACCCCAGGAGAAATGAGCACACTTCTTACTCAGATCTAGGTCTCTAGTATCAGTTTCCATTAAAAGGAACCAGGTCTTCTCAGAGAGGCTGTTTTCATGTTGGGGCAGACTAAGTTCAAGATAAGCACAAGCTTGAAAAAACTTGTCATAATGGAAAGTAAAGAAAAAGTAATATACATGAATATATAAATACAATATAAATATCATGTATATAGAGAGAAAGAGCACGTTTTGAAGCAGATGGTAAAATGTTAACAATAGATAAATCTGGATAAGGGGTATGTAGGTGTTCTTTGCGCTAGTCTTATTCATGCCTCTCTTGTATAAGTTTGGCATTATTTTCAAGTAAAAGTTTATAAATTTAGAAAGAAACAGGCCTTTTAAAGTTTAACAGGAACCTCAACCTCCTACTGGGAGAAGTAGTTAACACATTTTTAAAAACCTGAATAAGACATGCAAGCTCCTGTTTGACCTCTGACATCTGCGCTGTAAAATGTTTTTAGGTCAACCTGTGAAGAAGGGGGAGAAAAATAACATTATACATTACGTGCTATTTGGCGAATAAATTGGTTGCAAAGCTTGAATAAATGATTGTGAGGAATACTAACAATGAAGCATCTCGAGGACAGTTTCCTCATCAACACCTCTCTGGCTCCCCATTCTCTTCAACACCGAAAGCAAGAGCCCTGTCTGTGAAAAGGACAGCAGGGAGGCAGTCAGAAAATGTCACTAACTTCTCTGACGCTAGAACCCAGATTTGGCCCCCCTTAAAAAGCTTTTTTTAACTATCTTAATCTGAGAGATGTGAAGAAATGTCCTTGTAAGTCTGAAATACATTTTTAATAATCAGCAGCACTAAATCAGAGCTCAGTTCATTCACATTTTTGTGTTATTTCCACCAACTTTTCTTTCAATGGTAAATAGTATTTTCTTGAAAAATACCAAATTCTTCAAAGATTCTTTGTGAAATATTTTAAAACCACTCAGCATACCATGCAGTCTTAGTGTGGCTTTTTCAGAGATTTGTGTATCCAAAAATGTATCAGTTCTCAGAGCGTATGCCAAAGTGTTTCTCACCCTCAGAAGTGCAAGTATGCTCTGTCGTGTTAAAATGGCTAGAATCATGTATTTGCTGAACATGAGTTCTCCCTTGACATCAATTTTACTTTATGATAAATCAACTTTTGTATATTATATGATTATAATTAGAACAGACAGGCACAGTGTTGTGTATAAACACGGATCAAATCTAAAGATTCCTTTTATAATTCTCCTGAGTTGTTCTTTACAACTGCCTTGATGTTATTTAGTGGTTCCTCTTATCTGATGTGTTTGAACTTCAAGATAACATTGACTTACGTGGTTCAGTGCATTTAATAATAAATCATTTTGGAGACACCATAATTCTAAAGAATCTTGAAGCAATGAAAGATTTCTGCAGGGTAGTTTTAAGTCACTTTTTCTTTCTAGTGAAGAGATATTACATATTGCTTATTCCCAACAATTTAAAAGATAAACCTCAAAGAACACAGAAATTGCTTCCCTGTCCAACCTCCTCTTCCAACTGTCTCCCAGTTCCCAGGTTTAAATTGGTGTTAAGGATCCAGTTGCTCATTCAGATACCTAATACAGTTGACCAGGAACAACACTTAAATTACTTGCACAGTTAAAAATCTTCATATAGCTTTTGACTCCCCTAAAACTTAAGATGTCCCTTGGTATCTGCGGGGGATTGGTTTATGGAACTCCTGCAGATACAAAAATCCAAAGATGCTTAAGCCTTCTATATATAAAATGGTGTAAATCGATGCCTACAGTCAACCCTCTGCATCCACTGACTCCCAACCATGGACAGGAAACCGTACAAGTATTTATTGAAAAAAATCTGCATACAAGTGAATCTGCTCAGTTCAAAGCCATGTTGTTCAAGAGTCAACTGCAACTAAACAACTACTCGTAGTTCTAAATAACTAGAAAAAAATAACGCTTCTTGAGACTTAATGCAAATACTAGAAGCTAGGACACCGTATGTTCTTGGTAATTTACAAAGCCTTCTGAGCTGTTTAAACTACTGATCATCTTAGAAGAAAAAAAGCAATTTTAAAACTTTCCAGATGTCATTCTAAAAATGACATTCGACAGCGGTGCATGTTTTGAAGCTAAGATATACTCATTGACTATCAATTATAAGGTGTGTCTTCTGAGCACATATTTAGAAAATTCTTCAAAACTGGTTTGTAGAATCATAAAGACTGCATGCTAATTTCATACCTTGTTTTTAAGCATAGGCATTTCTAAGCATTCCTAACTGTAGAGAGGTAATTTTCTGTCCTAACATTTCTCAAACTGCGTTTATGGAAACACCTATTATGTTGAACAAAAATCTCAATATAATCTTCAGCAATAAGGTAACATTACATCTTTGTAATACTGGCCAACCCTGTACACTAATTCCTTTAAACTAGAATTCCAATTTGCATAATAGCTTTTGAATATTTAAGACTCAGAGAATTATGAGATTTAGAAGAAACCTATTCAACTCTGTTTAAATAAGGACAAACTTATGTACTTTGTAAAGGCATCTTTGGTACAAGTTCTATACCACATGACCCCCTCCACTCCTACTTCAACACCATGTTTGATTAAATTAACATCCTATATAGAAAGGTTCAGTCTTAATGATTTCCAATGAATGTATGAAATCATTGCTTCATTACTGTGGACCACTTGTAATTAAAAAGTACCCCCTCTTGTTTTGATTTCCATAAATGTGGCCATCAGAATGGGGTCAGCCTTGTAGATTTCTCACTTATGCCTTTTGTTAGTTGGGGTGGACATGAGAATGGAAGTCACTAACCTTCGACAACAATGACCGAAATTGATCAGCTCTTGTGCTCTGAAACCCATGATCACATTTGGGTCCAGGCCACATGGTGTCCCAGGAGCTTCTCCCAGCCAATGACTAATTATAGCAGGGATACTAAAGAGGTCCCATACTGGAAAACATGCATCTTTGTCTCAAAGACTCTGACAACCTTGCAGAAACTGTAGACCATGAAGGTGACTAGGGCAATTCTGCCACCTTTACTTCCTTCTCTCCTACATTTGGCCACATTTGCATTGTGGTCTCAAGGCTTTTGTCCTTCTCTTTCTCCCTCCTCATTTTTTCTATATGGAGTTTCTCCCTAACAAAATCCTTGCATATTTATTCTCATCTTGGCATTGACTTCTCAGAAAACCTGGACTAACATTAGTGATTCTAGGAATGGTTCCAGAAAACAGGCAATAAAATGGATATTTATGATGGACTCACCCACCAACTGGCAGATGGAGAGGAATGCCATCCTGGTTAGTAAGTGGTGCAGATAGCTCCTGACGCAAGATGGCAGCACATTTGTTGAAGATTTCACTGATGGTGATCTAGGAAAACATACATTTGGAGGGGAATTCTGTGCCAGGTGCAACAATGCAGGCATTTGAAAATTATGGGAACAATATCTACCAAGGGGTCCAAGTGGCCTGATGATGTTAAAGTTGCACTGGTGCCATGCAGAAAGGTAATGAGAGCTTGATGATCCATCAACAAGACTTAATGGCTAAGTGTGGGAGCCAGAGAGCCTCCGTGGTAGCTTACGAAGAGGTTCTTGTCTCCTGCAATGGAAGGACAGGCAGTGCATAGCAAACTGAGCTCCAAAGGTACCTGAATGCTCAGTCAAGGCAGGTCTGTATGTAAGGCTCAGGGACCTGTTGGGAAATATGGAAGCTCAAAAAATGGGATGGGAACCTCTAGATAGAAACCTTTGAAGATGTTTGCTCTGTCATATACCTTAGACTCTCTGAGACTACGGAGGTGGCCCAAACTCCCACCTTGCAGAGGTGGTAGAAGCTAGCATTTCTGCCATCCTGAAAAATGCTAAAGAAGCCCTTCCCTCAACAAAGAAACAAGGTTGCTCCTGAAGAAGTGTTCCCACCTCTATTCTAGCTTACCGGGGTAACAACTAGGATTGAATTCCAACTGAAACTATGCTGGGGACATCATAGGCAATATGCTTTTTAAAAAAAGAAAAAAAAAAACCTAGCCACATGTACTAGCAGGAGACAGAAGTGTGCTCCTGGGATTGGATTTTGAAAGTACAAAATAAAGAGGTGGGAATGTAAGACTAGATAGCAGAATACAGTCTTATATTCAGGATGTAATGTAAGGCCCTTTTCAGGGTACAGGACGCAAGAGGATGGGAAAATCTTGCTGCTGGGGTGTTTCTTAGAAAGCTGTGGATGGAGGTGGAGAGAGTAAAATAGAAATCCTTCACTTTCCTTTACAGAGGAAGAGGAAGGAATAAAGATACTTACAATGACCTTACACTGATCCCAGAGACCAAAAGCACCACCATGGCTCCTCATTACAATGAGGACCAAGGGAAGATGGGTGGAGTTATGACTAAAGCCCAGTTCTCTTCTATTGATGTATCTGAGACCTGAGGAAATGACAAATTGGTGAACCTATGGAAGGAGAAGTTGGCTAAGTTGGGGAGAGATTCCTAGGCAGTAGCCAATGGTGTGACCATCTGTGTAAGTCACAGAAAGGAAAGGGCTGAAAGATCAGACAAAGAGGTCTGGGGTAGAGACATGTGAATGGACATACATGAGCATCAGGTAAAGATTGTATATCACATGTTAGTATCCATCAGAAAATATCACCATGGAGAAGGCACTGAATAATCTACTGAGTGGCCAAGGTTACCAAGGCAAGGCAGACTGTCCAGCAACCAAGGATGCTTGCCCACAACCATCCTTCACCGTCCTTCACTCAGGGTCAGACTTGCATCATGATCTCAAAGCTTAACCAGCCTTCTCAGGCTTCCTTCATATTTTCCGTAGCAGCTGCTTCACCTAATAAAATGTTTACGTGTTTAATCCTGTCTTGGCACGCACTCTGGGAGGATATAGTCTAACACAGTTAGCCTTTCCTTTCATGCTTCTAGCCTTGATAACAACATCTCCTTAATCTCTTTTGCTATTAAATGCTTTCCTTTTGTCATGCATGTTTATTATCTCTGGCGCCTCTGCAATTCTAACAAACCACCTCAATTTTGCCAGGTTTGGTGAAAAGGACTCAAGCAAGAATCACACATCACAGCTGGATATCATTTTACTCCTCTTGAAAAGAAATACCATGAATCTTTAACAAGGTTTCTATTAATCCATGAGATCTTCAAATGCTCTCATATTGTTCTTGTTCTTTTCTTCCCACCCCCTTCTTCATATTTAAAACTTGCAAGTTCCTGCTGACACCTCTAAGTGTTGCCTTCTTGGTAAAAACAACTGTATCAGAAACATTAAATCAGAACTGTTGAGCAGCACACCTAGTCTTGCTAACTATTTAAAAACAAATCAGAAATACAGTAAAAAACAAAATAATAAGAAAAAAATTGCTTTCACAGTCTTGACTCCACTCCCCCATCTCCCATTCTGTTCCCTTCACTGTCAATCTTGCTTATTGTTTAATTTCTTTGAAACAGTGTAAAGTTAGTGAATGTTAGAAAAAAGGTGCAGATTAAGGTAGAAGGTACCAGTTCTAAAAAAGACCTGAATTAAAGGTACTACATTTAATTCTGATTTTTAAATAGTTCTGTTCTCTCTGAACCTTCAAATGATCCTTTGTGAAAAAGACAAACCTCAAGTAAGTGTTCTTAGAGCAAAGGAAGAACTTCCATTGAAGCTCCTGAAAGCACCGCAGTTACCTACTCACTTCAAAGTGAGCTACTACGAGGGAGTGAGAGATCCATCGCGGTCAGGTGTAATGCACGTATTACTGAGGAGGAACTCTCTCGGCAGTCAAAGGACCCTTTGAAACACTTCATACTTAGAAAGATGACAAAATTAAAGACTCCTCGGTTCACCCAGCTTCTCTATAAAATGTACTGGGCTGACCCACTGGGTGTTAAGAGTATGCTCATTTTCATCGACGATGACAACTAATTTAGGACAACAGATGTTAACCATGAATCTGAGGTGCCATTCACCATTTAACTTATTTAAGTGAAGCTATTTTCCTAGAAGCTAAATTTTCTACCATGTTCTGACTATAAATGAAAAAAAGTTCAGGAGAAGTAAAAAGCACTATGCAACTATGTGGGAAATAGAAGTCATACATACTTATACAAGTTTGCTACTCCAAGAACTGTTGTATTACTTTGAAATTATATTTTCAGAGGCATGTTTAATTTATGGGCCAGCCAAGGTTACCAAATAATAACTTTTATAATAATAAACTCCTACCACATTTCTAAAACAGCAAATGATTTGGTTCTATTTGCTCTTTTCTTAGGATGCTAAAACAAGGATCTTTGAAATTGGTTTAAATTCTCTTTTCAGTACAGATTTAGATGTGACAAGAGTGGTTCTGCTAGCGAAGACAGATATAAAGCTTCCCACTTCTCAAGGAAGCTTTCAGTTGAATGGTACCTGGACTGTTTATCTCCAATTATAATAGATCAGTACAGTGAGTCGACTCCTATTTCATTAGGAGAGGAAGAGAAAAACCAGTCTGTTTTGATCAAACACGTTACATGAGCGTACTCAATTTCGGGGGTGGCTGCTAATGTGCTGATGCCAAGGGCAAATATATTTTGTTTCCGTGTATCTCTGACATGTAAAGATTATTACCTGCTATATCTAGAAGGAGAATCAAGTTTCTTGACGGGTTATAACTCTAGCTTTCTGCTTTTTCATGTCAGGCACTTCAGATTTCTCTGACAACCTTGCCAGCTGAAGATAGATCCAAAAAAAAAAAAAAAAGAATGAAAATTTCACTCACATGTGCAATACAAAAAAAAAGCAAAAAATGAACAAATACACAAACAAACAAAAAACAACTCATAGATACAGACAACAGAATGGTGGTCAGCAGAGGGGCAGGGGGTGGGGGGAAGAAGAAGGTAAAGGGAGGCAAATACCTAGTGACAGAGGGAGACGAGATTGTGTGTAGTGAGCTCACTATTGAGTATACAGACATTGTATTACAAAGTTGTACACCTGAAACTTATAAAATGTTATCAACTGATGTTACTCCAGTAAACTTAATTAAAAAAATTTGATAAAAGTCTACAAGGGAATATTATCTGCAGTATCTCAGGTACTGTACTAGAATTCTTGCCTTTCATAAACAATAAGTAACAAGTCTATAAAGAGGTTTCAAATTTAAGCAGGAGAAGGCAAAATCTATTTAAATTTATTTCACTCCCTAGAGTTTGAAAGTTCTTTGCAGGAGCTTTATAAATATTTAAAATGACTATCGTGCAAATGTAATCAAAGAACGCGAGACAGAGCATATAAAAATCCCCCCTTTAATTTGTAAGGTGGTTTCTCTTTCTCTGGTGTATTGACAGATGCAACTTAGGCAAGAAGGTTTTTTATTTGTTAATTCTGGAATTGTTAATGATTGATGAGGAGTTGAGTTTTCATTTCCATATTCTTTTATTTTATTATCTGTTAATGAAAGATGGGTTATTTGGTATTCAGATTAAGGTAGACCATAGAAATCCTATCCCAAAGCTACCTTGACCTGAAGCTCTTTCCCCACATATACTTCCTGGATTCTCAGGACAGACCTTGGCTTATCCCATTCCATTCTAGTCTTTCCACAAGGATCAACCTTCCCTTCAATCGGGAGACCATCCCAGTTGGGGGCCACAACCACTAACATCACTCCCCATCCCCTGCTTTACCCCTCACTCCTCCCATAAAACTTCACCCAAATTTCTGCAGATGATTATTCCTGATCTTTATTAGACCAAACAGATTTGGTACTTCTCTTCATTCTTCCCAATTCTGGAATTGTATGACTCGATTTGAACTGGACAGTGGTTAATTTGATGTCTGAGACAAAAAAGATTCTTTAACACAAGTTTACAATGCTGTATCTCTTGGCAACTAATATACTTTTAGATATTTGTATAGCCATAGTGAGTAAGTATGGATTTTGCCACTTCCTGTTTTTCTATTATTATTATTATTAATGCTATTGTTATTTTGTAATTTTACTAGTTGTCTTTGACAGGACAAGAAGCAAAATTTGTATTTTTGGGAAAAGAAAATGAGGTTAACAAGTGTAGACTATATATGAAAATAAGTGCCACATGATTTTAAAATTTTTAAATTACAAAATAACTCGTTCACTCATTCCTGCCTTTTTTGAAAGAAAAAATTTAAAAGCCTGAAAGAACAGAATTCATGGCAATACTGTCATGAATTGAATTCTATGTAGTACTAGGATATTTTTAGTGAAGTACACAAATGATAATAACATTGACAAAAATAACTCTGCTTATTGCTATGTAGTTTAAGCCATCATGCATTTATTCCCTCAGATGGCAAGGATGTTGGCTCTATTATGTCAGTCTATCCCATGCTACCAGCCAGTTTTATCCTCTGCCAAAACCCACTACCATCCTCTCTCCCTAATTCTTCTTTTTCATATGCTCTTGACCTTAGGGTTTATGTTTTCCCAATACGTACCCTTATACATTTACCATATAGGTGTAAGATTTGTTTATTTTCCTAATTAATTACCACCCACCCACTACATTCAACTGGTTAAATCTGTCTTTTTTTTCCCCTAGTCTAACTAAAATTTCCTTTCTGAAGTCTTTTCCTAGCATGCCAGCTGGATCTTATTTCTTCCTCTCATACTTTTCCACAGTTCCTCTATTTTAACTTGTGTAACATGCTTCAATAGAGTAGACTAACTTTATGTATGTCTTCGCACAGACAGGAAAGCTTCTTCAGGCAAAAACTAGAGTTTATTCTTTTTACAGATGTTCTATATGTTTATATGAGTTTTATGTATCACTATTTTCTATTTTTAGATTTAAAATTCATAAAATTTAAAAGTACTTATGAATTCATTTAAAATAACAGTAGTAAGGTAATTATGTTAACATAAATGATTTATTTTTATATACGTTGTATTTCTAAAACAGAAGACAATTTAGTGAAAAAAGTGACCTTGCTTTTTACTTTGCAAAAGTAAATGAATGTGTGGCTTAATAGGAGAGATCTGGATTCTGGATTCTCGCCTCTGCTTCTACACTCATTCTGTTGCCATCTACTGGTTTGGTGGAAGCAGATGAAAAAATGTGACCTCCCAAAACTATGTCACTGGAAAAAGGAGGAGTAAGTTAATATTCTTTTCATATCATTGCTGATATTCTCTTTAATATTATGCTAAAGTTCAACAGGTGGCAGTAGTTTCTTAGAGGTTAGTTGAATATGGAATCTGAACCCACATCAGTAAATCTTTTTGTACTCTGTTACATTAAAATCCACTGGTATATCTTGTATTTTATGCATGTTATGCATGCATAATTATGTTGTATTGTCTATTATTCATTCACTGAGTTATGAAGTTCTTTCAAAGTTGACACAGTTCATTATAATTGTCCTAAGACCACCCTCAGGCTCAGTTCTATAGAAGCAGTCACACAGGAGATGTGCTTATTCTATTAACAACAACATGTGACAACGCATGCCAAGTATTGCCAATTGAAGCAGCTCTCCTGAGCCCCAGTGTCCAGAGTTTTGATTAGGGGTCGGGGGTAAGGGAGTCAGTCATGTCGGCAGACAATGCTCCAGTAACTGATTTTAGCTACGCAGTCTCCACTTCCCGAAAGGTTGATGGATACTTCATGGTCTAGAAATTCAGGCATTCAAAATACTCTTTTCAGGCAAGACATTATGAGGCTCAGAGGACACCTACTATGACCTAGTCAAGGGCCAGTCCTTTGTTTGGAAGATGCTAAATTTGAACAATCCAAACCTGCTGAGTTAACTCTTTAACTGCACAAAAATATAGTAAAATATTCCAGTTGTTAATATTGCCACCAATCTCATCAAAAAGTCTTTGAGTATTAGGAATTTCTTGAGCTACTAATGATAGATACAAGTTTTCAAAACCTTTAAATTGTTCCTTGAAATCTCAAAGTTTATTATTGCCAAGAAATACTGTTAATTATTTTCCTCGAAATGACGGGCTCAGTGTCTTCACTTTGAGAGAATGTGTGTCAAATACCCAAGTCAAAATAACCAAAGTTTTTCTATCAGTTATTCTTTAAGAAAAAATATGGTATAACATGAGGAAGTGGCTAATTTAGCCTGCAAACCAAAAAAAATCCACAATCACCTTTTCTCTACATATCATCAGATTTTGTTTGGTTAGCAGTATTTTATGTGTAGCTCCCACTTTATCACATTAAATATTAATCAAGTGTATATTCTGGGGTTGAGATTTAGTAAAATTAATTAATTTCACTGCTTTATATTCTTAAGTGAAACTGGCCCTCCTCCCCCCGCATGAGTTCATGACAATGAAGACACAATAATTACTGGGATGGCTTAGTGCTACTGCCTGTACTCATGCTAAGGCACCAGCAGTTGTACCACCATTGACTTTGCATAATTAGTGCAGTGTTCACACAGTAATTAAGGGGAAACTATAATATTATTATGAAAATGATTTTGACCTCAAGGACCTCCTCAAATTGTCTCAGGGTCCCCCAGGGTTCCGTGACAAGGATCACATATGGAGTGCTATTGTTTTAGACTTGACATCTTTCCTTCCTAATACAATGTGCTGTATCTGTAGTCTTAGGAACTCCTGGAGGTGAAGACATGCTTTCAATAGCACATTGTTTAACTGCAGAGAGATGAATGATGTTTACTTTTGGTTCTGCAAAAGGAAGTTAAGGTGTTTTAAAGAACCGAACTGATTGGCATAAAAGGTCCCTGAAAGTGAAAGCCATGGAATATAAAACAATGAAAAAAAATATCCTTTGGGCCAAAAAATATTTATATGCATGTATTGCACGTGTTATGATGTAAGAAACCAGGGGAAAATGTGAGTACTACAATAAATTGGAGAAATGACTGTTACTTCCAGCATTATCACATGTTACATCTTCTGAAATTAATTCATAATGTAAGCTATTAGAGTTAGAGGTCACATATGAGCATTCTGAAACTATGATCAAAAGACTGATTTTCATTTCTCTTTTCCAATACTTGTTAAACTTTAATTTCTGGTTTCTAGGATTTAAAACATTTCCAATGTTTTTCTGGCTTTTCTCTTTCTCTGGCTTTTTAGTGGAACATAATGAGGAGCCGTTTTCCTACCTTACTAACTCCCTTCTCCCAGGAAATAGGACTGTGTGAGGTTGAATGCAGAATGCTCTTGTTTTCATGTGCTGTAGAAGACCTGATTAATCCACATACACCCATTGTATCCACCCTGTCAGGAAGTCTAAAGTAAATTATATTGGGTCATTAATTGAAAGCTAAGGAAAAAATTTACCTCTTTAGATTTTCTTCCACTATTCTTTCCTTTTAGCTTCTAAAATGGAAATCTAGAATATTGTGTTCCAAAAGTAGCTAGTCACATTATGTAAATTCTTGTTTAAAAATAGTCTGTGTTTATAATAAGCATTTCTGCTTATGAAGAGTTAAAATACTTGGAAAGACTACTCCTACACTTAAACATGATCATTAAGTGGAAAGAATACTGCCAATTTGCCTTATCATCCCCTGAAAATACTACATCTCACAATTAACTCACTATGTAAATGGTCACTAGTTACACATAAAACTATTATCATATGTCTCCTTTAAAAAATTTATATGAAGTGACAGATAACCTTTTTTCTTCTTTTGAGATTTTATTTTTTGTTTATTGAAGTAGGTTGTTTTATTTTACTTTTTAAAATACTTTTGATTTTTATTGTTGTTCAAGTATGGTTTTCTGTCTTTTCAACCCAACCCTCCCCACCACCTTAGCCTTCCCTACATCCCTCCCCTGTTTCAACCCCCCCTTGTTATTGTCCATGTGTCCTTTATAGATGTTCCTGTAAACCCCTCACCCTCTTCTCCCATTATCCCCTTCCCTCTCCCTTCTGGTTACTGTCAGCTTGTTACCAATCTCAATGTTTTCGGTTATATTTTGCTTGCTTGTTTGTTTTGTTGATTAGGTTCCACTTAAAGGTGAGATCATATGGTATTTGTCTTTCATCCCCTAGCTTATTTCACTTAGCATAATGCTCTCCATTTCCATCCAGGCTGTGACAAAGGGTAGGAGCTCCTTTCTTTCTGCTGTGTATTCCATTTGTAAATGTACCTTAGTTTTTTTTATCTACTCATGTACTGCTGGGCACTTAGGTTGCTTCCAGCACTTGGCTATTGTAAAATGTGCTGCTATGAACATTGGAGTGCACAGGTTCCTCTCTAAGACAAGCAACCCAATTAAAAAATGGACAATGGACTTGAACAGACACTTCTCCAAGGAAAATATACAGAGGGTTCAGAAACATATGAAAAGATGTTCAGTATCACTAGCCATCAAAGAGATGCAAATTACAACCACAATGAGATACCACTTCACACCAGTGAGAATGGCCATCATAAACAAATCAACAAACCACAAGTGTTAGAGATAAGCAGGAGGTTGTGGAGAAAAGGGAACCCTAGTGCACTGTTGGTATGATTGCAGATTTTATTTATTTTTAATGAGAGAGGACGGGAGGAAGAATGAGAGAAATCAATCAGCTGCCTGTCACACGATCCCAGCCAGGGACGTGGCCTGCAACCCAGGCAAGTGCTCTGACTTGGAATTGAACTGGCGACTTTTCTCTTTGTAGGATGATGCACAACCCACTGATCCACACCAGTCAGGACAATAAAGCTTTTCTTGTTAGCTTTATATACATATCCCATGCTTAAATTAAAATGTCAAAAGGAAGCCTTACATTCTTCTCATCTTATAAGCTGTGGAGTTGAAAGCGATGCCATGTTTTGTGACACCCATCATTCCGAGACTGGAGACTTAACTCACAGAACTTTCAAACTAGGAGGATAACATAACAAGGACATAAACACCTAATGCAAAATAGAAAATCTGTTTCAAGAGGGGACCAAAAATAATTAAAAACCATAATACTCAGAAGTGGATCATTAAGAAAGATTTGTTGATAAAAGTATCATTTAAGTGAGAACCTAAAGCAAGCAAAAAAATTGGGGCAAGTAGATATGTACTTGAAAGGCAAAGCGAATGATAAGAATGGCTTACTAGCAGAAGCAGAAACATGCTTTGAGAGAGGAGTGAATAGTAACCTTTGTGTAGAGTACAGACAGAATACATGTGAGAGAGGAAGAGTGAAAAGAAAATGAAGGGGAACCCAAGACAACATGGGGCCTGGATAACTAGAAAATGAAAAGCTTTGTACAACAAAAACAACAACAACAAATAGACAAACAGAAAGAAAAGAGAAGCAAACAAACTGACAAAGGAATTTAGATAAAACCTGTCATGGTCAGGAAGAAAATGAGTTCAGATTTGGATACATATTTTCATCAATGTTTCTCAAAAGTATGCCTTACCTATGTCAGCCCTGTATTCAAATAGTTGCTTTATGTGAAGTGAATATTAAAGGATACTTTTATTTCTCACTGGATGAACACAGGCTTTAGAATTGAAGACAGACTGAGTCCTGAGTCTGCTTCTCTTTCCATGACACTCAGCTCCTCACCTTTCTCCTGATTTCTCTGACTGGGACGTTTCATTGCTTATGGACCGCAGAGTCAAGGTCTGCAGGGTGTCATCCTTCTACCGTGCAGGGGACTCAGGTTCCTGATGGTGGGTCATCTTGGAGGTAAATGAAGTATTTGAAATTTCATACTGTGCTTTTTCACTTGAGTTTGGGCACTTGAGTTAAAGTTGCCCAGGAGACGAAAAGCAGCATAAGCCAATGACAAGTAACCCTGCCAAGAACCATGGTTGGTTCCAAGAGTAAATTCCAACCACACGGTCATAGGTGGGGAGAAGGAATGACAGAGAAGGAATGACAGCCAGTGACAACACCAGAAAATGAGCCCATGAATCTTAGAGGACAAATGGACCGTGCAGTATTTGGTGGTGCGGTATTTACTATACAAAGCCTGAAGTGTGAAGGGAACTGATTGAATTCTGTCCTGCCTGTCTGCTGGGATTCTATGGCTGACTCTTATTGTGATGAGTTTTCTGAGATAACCGCATCTTTTATAAAAGGGTCTTATATTTCTCTTTGTTAATGTTCTTTGATTTTGCTCTGAGCTAATTGTGTCATATTCATTGTAGATGGTTTCCAACATATTTTATTTTCATTTAAACTTCAAGAAGTACATATTTACCCCATGACACCATCTCACAGAGCTAAAAAACTGTTATCACCTAATAATCAATATTATTAGGACAAAGTCTAGTTTTACTTTTAGAATTGGGTCTTAGAAAAGAAAATACATCAATTGATTAATTTTATATTTCAGGTAATCAATTTTTAATTTGGAGCAAGATCAGTTTAACTAGAATCAAACAATTGCTGAAAACCAATTAACAAGAGTTAGAGAAATATACACCATTGTGACATTTAAATATAGTTTGGTTATGATAGCAAACAAAACTTTAAAACCCTAAACATGTTTAATTAAAATAAAGTAATTTTTGCAGGGCTATATTTGAACAGGCAATACAGTAGCAATAATTATCTATAGTTATGCAGCTCCAAGCACAGAATAATAGAGGTTTCAATGTCACTAAGCACAATAAGGATAATTACTCTTTCATTATTCTGATGGGCATGCAATTAGCAACTTATAAAAATTTTCATAGGAATATAACAGCCACAATTTTAATAAACACAGTGTAAGCAGCTAGATTTATTGTATTGTAGTTAAAACTGACCTTTTCACTGCAGTTTTACATCCCATACTAGCACTTTTTCAACTGAGGCCTAAGCCTTTTTAAGCACTGGCAAAATCTCCATTACACTGCAATGTCTCCAGGATGCCTAGGGACCTCATGGTTTGCCTTGGAAATCTTATCTTGATACACATGGTAACATCTCTTTCCTGCAATAAAACACCTTTTCTTTGTTTAACATGTTAAAAATAAAATGAGGCATATTGAAAATTTTAAGAGTTTATTTGAGCAAATATCAATTTGAATCAGGCAACACAAAACCAGCTAGGAGAGCTCCACCGAGAGGAGCTAACGGCAAGGGTTTTGTAGAGAAGAACCAGAAGCAACGCAACAAAGTTATTTGGTTGGCTATGTCTTAGGTTGTTACATTATTTAAGAAAGTTTAGATAGCTGTTTGTAATTGTTTGTTCATCTCGGTGACTTGGAACCAGGTTCATTTATTTGTCAAGTTCTTAGTATCTTTCTCAAGAGATTTTTCTGAGATATTTGTATAAAAAAGTGGGGACTCTGAGAAAGAAGATACCTACCAAGAAGAGCTCCTGATGGCTAACTGGGCTCAAATTTAAAAGAAAAACAGAGCCTAGTAGCCATTTCTACACAGGAGCCTCTCATGCAAAGTACACTTCAGGAAGAAGCCTGCACTGAGCTGTCTGCCTCCTGCGTTGAACTGCCTGTCTGCTCTGTGTTTCTGCCATTTGAGCCAATGCTTATAAAGGAGGTCCTGGGATCCTATTTCAACCAACAGGTCTGAAGCTTTTCCCATACAATCAAAGCTGCACAGCTCTATCCCCACCAACCTCTTCCCTAGCCAATTAGAACAGCTCTATTCTGACTAATCAGGACAGTGCCTTTGGATCAAGCTGTGAGGATTTGGAGTCTTTATTTGCATGATGACAAGACCAATCAGGGACCAGGGGCAGGGACTTCTGTCTATGTAAACCAGCTCCCCTCTAGCTCTGGGAGTGCACTTTCCCTTCCCCACCAAAGACCAAGTACTGCATTTCCCTGGAGGAGCTTAAGCTGTCTCACCAGAACAGTGTGAAGCACCAAGGCAGGCCAGAGTAAACTGTCACAGCGCAAAGACCAGCATAAAGCAGAGGAGAACTGTGTAGCCAGCAAGGGGCCTGGCCCAGGGTTGTTTCACAGACATGAGGTATCACGGCTGAGCTGTTTTGCAATGAATCAAGTTTCCTTCTTCACCACACCCAAAACTATTGGCATTAACAACCATCAGTGACAAAAGATAGGGAGACTGTCATATTTAGTGTACATATAATCAATTGCATGATAATGCATTATGACATGGTTTATTTTATATTTAGTCTGCAGAGTTTTAAAACTCTACTGTTAAACTAGATGTGATTGGGGCCAGAATCATGGAGAGAATACACGTGTGTGGCTCTCGTGTGAGGGACAGTTGCGAGAGCTAAATGTAGGGTTGAGACAAGCGTCACATAGTCTGTCTACTGCAACCACTAACAAGGTGATTAAGTGTCATTAAAAGCTGCTTCAATAACCATGCTTCACACTGTTTCTAAGGACAGTACCTAACAAATAATGTTTAATATACATTAGGTGAACTAAATTAAACATTTAAAAAATTATTAATTTTCTTTAGACTATGAATCCATCCAGGTCATTAAATGTAGTGCAACTCCTACGTGCAAAGCATTATTAGTAATAAATCCATCACATACATCACTCATATTTGTGTCTGTTCATCATTATTACATCTCAGTTTATTAAATAGATGTTTATTTTTACAAGAATGCTAACTGCTATCATTACTTGTAAACTGCTAGAGAAAAAGCACCTTTTTACTGATTTAGCACTTTAAAGTCAGAGTAAGTGGTTCTCTTCAGTTTTATTTTTCAAGTCAGATTTCAACTAACTTTTAACAGTGGTATACGTGTCCCATTCCTTAGCTTTTCTTCCCCAATATCCTGCTTTTCTCTCTAAAAGGTTTCTCGGTCCACTTACCTCTTACTGTACTTTTAATATGTGAGATAAAGAAGAAGAAGAATTGCAGATTTAACTCTAATTTATCAATCCTTGCTATTTGGGTATTCTTTAAATGTTAAAATCCGTTTAAAATAGAATTACGTGAATGTGTAATAAATGCCCACTGAGATATCTTGTTCTAAAAAGAGTTTTTAATTGTAGAAATGTATTCTGTCATCTTGCTACATGTTAAATGACTTCTTAGGTGAAGAAGTTGGGACAATGCATTTTTTCGTTACTGCTGAGTAGCCAGACATAGCACATTAATTTTTATTTGAGTATTAAATTTAGGCTCTGTTATTGCTATATTTTCTTTCCTTTTTCTTTTGACTTTTACCAATAAGTGATTAAGAAAAAGCTGTTCTTTCTTCTTCTTCTGCATAGATATATAGACCAAAAGTGATACTACAAATGGATTTCAAAGATTATATTGTTTTGTCAATGAATACCACAACCATTACCTGGGATTTATTCCAAGATGCATAATATCATATTTCCTAAAATTTCATTAGAAAGACACTAAAGATAATTAATTTGCATATATAGGACAGAAATAACTGTTAAAATAAAAATATTTTAGTCCATGATTTCTTTCTGCTTATTCCATAATTATTCTCTCACATAACATAGGATTTATCACTTTTCTATTTGTTTCGAAAAGTTAATAAGATTTTCTATGGAGTTTTTATCCTTCAAATATCCAGGTATCTTTCTCAGAATATGTAGATGCATATTATCATAGTGTGCCAAAATCAGAATTGAAAATATTTTACTCACTTATGTTAGTGACTATAAAAAGAACATGCTTTAAAACATAGGCCCGGTTCTTTTATCAACCTTTTTATATATTGATAATTTGGGTGTTCCTGAAACATATTTCTATAACAAGTCACCATATGCAAATAAAAAGAAACAAGTAGACACCAATTGTGAGCCCCCCTTGTGGGGTATCAAGTTGTGTCAAAGCCCGCCTGCAGTACAAAGACACCGGTATAGAATTTCTTTTCTCCAGTTTAACTCTGTTAACATACTTATGTCAATATATTACTTCTGGTCCATAATCAAGAGAGTTTTGAACTTTTTATTCTGTGTAACAGTTTTTAAAATAACCATCAATTATTTCATTTTACCTGTTTTCTTCTGGGACCTGTGTTTGGTTGATACCAAATAGGTCCTAAGTTTAGGAGATTGGAATCAGCATCTTCAGGTTCATTTTTATTGGGTCTATACAGAACAATTTAGCAGATCTATATTAGTATTGGTCAAAAGTGTGTACAATGATCCAGGGGGCAAAAAACACACACTTTAATTCTAACAATGGCAGCACCTGGCACTGTCTGGGGTAGCCCTTTAACTTAGATTCTCTCCACAGCATTATTAATAGCAGACTCCAAGAACTATAACCAATGAACTAACTCTGTGTAAACGAAAGATCTATAAGGCTACTGGGATTCTGAGAGAGAGGATATTAACCCATTAAGGAATTCCAAGAAGAAACTACAGCCAGGGATGCATAGACATAACTGTCTGAAATGAATGGGACTCCAAAGTCAGTGTATGGAAGTGGTCAGCTGTGCTGAAACCCTAGCTACTGAGAAACACAGACAAACCACCTAAAATACTTGGAACATATTTGTCAAGTATTATTATTGTCCTAAAATTGCTGAGCAAATTCAGTAAGAAAAAGATAAACATTAGAGTAGTAACACTATCAAAGGCATAGAGGAATTCATCAAAAAAAGAAAAAAAATGACTTTAGATGGCAAATAAATACATGAAAATATTCAACCTCAATAGTCAAAACAATCATGACATATAAGAGATAATTAGTCTCTTGAAATGGGGAACAACCATTGCCCTCCCTTTATGCACTCCATCTGATAAGAACCTTGACATGTATATTTGCATAGAACCATTAAATGTTAGGCCAGGAGGGAACCTTAGAAATCACTCTAGTCTTACCTGTGGTCTGATATTATTTTGAATTACCAATACAAATTGTCAAGCTCTCAAATTTCAAGGAAAGTGTATTAACAATATACTTGAATTTCAAATTATACAAGGGACTAATTTTTGTTTGGAAAACATGCTCTTCTTTGCAATAATAATACACTAATAATAACCAACAGCTTTTACTTGCACAGTTTCATCTAAGGAGCTCAAAGTAATCACACATTTTATTTTGGCCCCATATCTTTCTAAACCATGCAAATATTACAAATTATATCATTACCCTACTACCAATCATTTTTATTATTCCACACATGTATTATAACTTTGATACACAACCTTAATACTAGAAATGCTTTTGACATATAACTTAGTTCCAAGTAGAGGCTAACATCTATGCTGAATATATCTAGTGTCTAGAACTACTAAAAGAAGGAGTTAGCGAATGACTGCCTGCAGGCCACACCTGACCCACCATCTGTTTTGGTAGATACAGCTTTGCTGAAACCCAGACACACATATCCACTTAGGTATGGTCCCTGGCTGCTTTTACAATACAGGTTGAGTGGTTAACAGAGGTCACAGGGCCCCGAGCCTCATATGTACTGTTTAGCTCTTTATAAACAAAGTTTGCTAATCTCTGGTTTAAAGCATGAATTTCAGCAATTTGCCAACATCACAGATGATTCCCAAAACAACTATGCTAATACAGAGATACAGAGAAAGTCTTTTCGAGTTGCATAAATATGAGGATAACCATGCTGATGAATATTCAAAATGAAAACTGTATTTATTAATATCTTTGTGGGAAATTCTTAGATTTTCTCTACTAACCAAAATAGGTTCCACCAGCAAGTTAGCAACAATAATTATTTCTAGGAAAAACATTTTTATTTCTCCATAATTTTCACTGTAACAGTGGTGATGAGCTTATAGATTATGTCTACAAAATATAGCTTTTTATTTTTTTGGAGGCGAGAGAGAAAAGAGAGAGAGAGAGAATAAACAGAAATATTTCTCAAGGTGTTGTTTACTTCCAGATGAACAAAAGAAATTGCCATCTGAAATAAAAGGAGAAGAATCACTCTCTTTAATCTTTTTTCTCCTGGCCAGAAAATAGCTAAGTGTAGTCTTAAATATTATGCTTTTCTCACTACAGTCCTCCTTAAACTTCACATAATTACATCAAGGAAGTCCAAATGGAACTGGGGATATATTTGTTTACAGATTTGTTTGCTCAAAGGCAATGGATGAGATCCAATGATCACAAAATTCATAATGCACAGTTTTCAAATTCCCACTTTAAACCATCTAGGTGGGTTGGGATTTTAACAGCATCATAGAAGTGACAAAGAACACGGCTGGGGCATGATGGCCCTGATGCCCATGAAGGGGATGATTTTATTTTGACAGAAACTTGAGTCTGTTTGGATTTTGGTATTTCTTAAGAAGGCCTGTTACAAGTATCTATCAAGATGGATAGGTGTTCTAGATGAAAAGAAGACTCCCCTCCACAAGATAAAGTATCAGTGAAATCTTGTGAATTAGAATAAGATTCATGAAAGGAATGTGAACAAGATCCTTATAAAAAGCTTTGTTGTTTCCTTTCTCTAAAGTTTTAAAGATGAGCCACAATATCTTGCAATGTGCTAACAGAAGCCTTCAGAGCTAATCTCAGAGGCATTGTTCAGTCAATGAGTCAATCAACACTGAGACTGCCGTCAGTGTGTGTGTTTGTGTGGTCAGTAAAGGAATCAGAGTTCTTGTCCTATAAGCCATTGGAGCTAACCAGGAAAGGAACTAATGCATTCAACTTCATCCTAGACTTATTTTTAAAGCATATGCACATCGATCACCATGATGGTTTAACTCCTCCTCTATGAAATCTTTTATGAAAAAATTAAAGGTTGTGCCATCCTGAACTGCTGATAAATTCCTTAAATATTACATTAAAGGTGCTTCTTACTTACTCTCATGACTAGTAAACTACATGAGAAAATACACTCTACATATTGCCACTTCACTGCTTTTCCTAAAAAAATGTTGGTAGATAGCCAACTTAATTTTTTTTCTAACAAAAGTAAAATGTATGTCTCAAGTGTTCAGGTACCTACTCCTATTTTTGAAATGTGTTATAAAAATCAGCACTTTTTTTTTTTGCAATCAAGACAGTAATGTTGTTGATACATTTAAAAAGACAGAGTTTCTCCATTGCCTGATTCACATGACAGATGTATTCTAAATTGGCACAGTGCATCTCCGAAAGGAACCAGTGATAGAGGCATCTCATACACCGTTATACAGAAAAGGTGGATAAAGTGTATTAACACTTTTGATTGCTTTTATTTTTTGAAAACATCTTTTTTTGGGAAAATATGTATTCTTAATATAGTGGAGATACTGTTGTGACAATAAATGCATGCAGGATTTACTTCTTTTTAGTCTATATTTTATCACTAGTAGTGATAAAAGATTCTCCCTTAATAGGTAACAGACAAGACAAAGGCCAAGTCAAAACAGAGAAAAAATAAAATTTTGGAATTTATCTTGTGCTAAGTTACCATAGTTTCAACAAGTACTATGAACAGTGCTGGAGCCCTTGCCCATTAAAAAAATACATATTTGTGTGAAATAACAAATAAAAATTGATATTTGTATTTGTGTGAAAATACATATTTGTGTCATTTACTGTGGTACATTTTTTTAAAAAGGTCCAGGAACATTTACATTTGAATTATAGCTTGCTGAGAACTACTTTTAAAACAATAATTATCCTTATTAATAAAATCAATGGTAGAGGTTCACTGTGCAGGTAGACATTTGAAAATTATAAAGCTTATCTATATAGTATTATATAATAAAAAGAAAATCTTTTTCTCTCCCATTATGTAGTTTTGTTAAGTATGAACTACATAAGAATTTATGCCAGTAATGTTTAAGAATTGGATAATTGTGATTTGCTACACCAAATAAAACCCTTATTTAAAAATGAAATAAACCTAAACTAGAGCTGAATCTCATGGCAGAGGTACAATGCAAAGACTGCAGAAGAAGAGAAATTTTGCCTGAGCTAAGTGAGTGGGTATTATTTTGCATGTATTTTTTTGGGGGGTGACTATTAGTATATCACTATTTATTTTGCCACTTATCACAATCAACAAAACATTCAAGCAACCACAACCTTCTAATAACTATCTGGATGGTTAGAAATCATAGAACAAACCAGTTAATTTTACTACTACACAAAAGAACAAAGTAGCAAGTAAGAAAATATAGGGGTTTGTTAACATAGAGAGTCTGAATATTTCATGATAGTAGTGACCTACAAGATATTAGGTAATGCTAAGCTGTGTCACATGAGTAAACATCAGTGATGGTGCTGAACCAGTACATATGTACTTTACATTATTGTTTAATCTACCACATTGCTGAGAATACTGGAGAATTAGAGCATTGCAGGTAAAGAACAGAAAGTTCTGTCAATAGTATGAAATTTTCACTCTACCTGTCTGTGTAAAACTTTTCCTCCACTAAACCATCACTGCTATGGAGCTGTGAAATTGATTGATTCGATTTACACCTCCTCTTCCTTCCCTTCCCACCTTTTTGGTGTCAGTGCTAATGGACTGTCGGTCGGATGGGTGGAAATGAACAGTCAAATCCTGGCAGCAGGAATATAAAGGAGAATTGAAGGCACACACTTAAGCCTATTAAGCTATCTGTATGTTTTTAATTAATTGAAAAGTTAATATAATAAGCTTTTGCTTAATTTGGGACAATCTCACTTTTTATCATCTGATGGTATGGCTCATAATATCTGGCACACAAAATATGTCAGCACAACAGAAGCAATTCTGTTGACACTTCAGCTGTCTAAACATAAACTATTAATCTCAGCATTTACCTGAAGAGGATGTGTTACAGAGAAAAGTCTTTGATTGGTTCCAGAAATCTTCATTAAAGAACTGTCAACACACTTTTAGTTCTGGTGTCAAAGGAAGAATTTCTTTAAGCACTAACTACATTCTTTGGCAGAACTTGGTAGCAGATGCCAAGCTGACATTTGATTTCTACAACTAGAAAAATAACGTGGAAAAATACTGCTTTCATTTGTCTTGATCAAATATCACTGGTTTTTGACAAAATAAAATATAATGTTATCCAAAAGGGAAATAAAATGATATTAAGTGACATATTAGATACTAGAGCTTAATTTTAAATGAAAAGAGCTTCAGCTGATAAGCTTCAACTCGGTTCACTGATAAGGAGTATTTAGAACAATACTCTGGAACTCCGAAAGGTGTCAAAGGGTTGTATGACACTAATTTGATCAGTCCGAGTAAGTTCTGCCAGTACAGACTGATGGACTTGCACATAGAATATTGGGTTTGGGGTTGCTGAAAGCTGCCTGGCATAGGAACTCATGTTTGTAATACATAGGAGTTGAAGAATGTTTAGCCTAAAGCATTTAGAAATAACATCAATTTAATAATATTAGAATTCCATCTGGGTGCAGGGTTGACCATATGATTATTAACAAAATAAAAGTTATATTTTTTCCTGGGCAACATGTTTCCCAGAATTGTTCAGGACTCTGAAATGACGTTGAAATAGTTATTACTGTTTCCACATCTGGTATTTCTTTGGGGGTCACTTCTTGTCTTGACCTTTCCATTCTCCATTAAACTGACAAATTACTGCCCTCCCTCGCTGATACCATAATCTTTGTGATCTAACTTACTCAGTTCTTCCATCTGGTACCAATAGCTTCCACTGATGTTATCCTGTCCAGAGTCATCTTCTTCATGGTTGTTCCCACCATCCCACAAGCAGTCCTGCCCCGCTGCCTGGTCTGAATTTATAATCAATGGCTGAATCATTATATATCGGTCTAACTAACTGTAAGTAGATTATTGTATTCTATCTTCAAAGCTGTTATCAATAGACACTACTTCTTGAAAGTCAGTGTAATCAACAACTTCCTGTCCTGTTCTGTTTGTCTTTTTGCTCATGTGCATTTGCTACCTGGTGGTCAGAGTTTACTGCATTTGTGACCACATGGGAAGATGAGTATTAGAGATCTCACAAGGTTCTCCATTACTGAATTCATCCAAGTGTGGTGGGTTCAAGGTGGAAAACGAACAGTTGAACAGCAGCTTCTCTCTAGCAAGGGTAGGAATGGGAAAAATACCCAACTCAGAATGGGCCCGGGCCATTACATAGGACTGGGCAGAGTTAGAAATTCTCTAGATCCCCTCAAATAGCCAGGCTGTGAGGAATAATGGAAACATATCTGGGTTAAGCAAAACTTGGATCAGAGGAAATATTCAAGAAATAATGTTGGCAGCACCAAGGATACATCCAAGATAATTGCACTGAAAATATTCTTGCCTAGTGGAGAAAATCTTGCTCTCTTATCATCCCTAAAGATTTATATATATAAAAGAATTTTCATCTGAAGTTAGCTTGGTGTTCAGAGGGTTTCATTGCCCCATAGATATTTTTTATCATAATTATATATTCCATCATGATTTAATAAAAACATTCACCAAATTATAAAGGACTTTATAGTCAGTGATCTAATCAGGTTCTGAGTTAAGAGTGTAAGATCATTTACTGGTAACTTTTCCCATGCTTTTTCGACAGTACTCAAGTAAATTTTTAATTATAATCTAATGCCCATGAATATGACACCAAGAAAAATGAAATACTAACTCTAAATACATTTAGTAAATGTAATCTATACTACTTTTACATACCACAGGATGGCACTTACATGGAGAAGAAAATATGCTCTCCTTCATCTGGGATGTATGGTGGGACAAAAACATTACTGGAACTCCAATTTCAACACGGGCATGATAACATTTATTGCTATATAGATTTCTTCCTACTGCTTTACCCAATCTTCTTAGATTAGAGCAATTGGCTTTGAATTAATTTAAAATAAGGTTATCTTTAAAATATATTTTAATAACATAAACGGAGTCCTCTGTAGCACTGTGATGCAGCAATATGCAGGTGTTCCCAACTCACAGCTTGCTTTGGAAATTCTTGAAAGAAGCAGTGACTTCAAGCAACATTAATATCAGAAATATGCCCTCTGAGGTCTTTAATAAAGTAGGAAGGATCAAACTATTCTATATGTCATGTGTAATTTTAAAACAGCAAGATCAAGAATAGTCAACCTTAAAATCTAGCACTAACTGCTGTCTGGAGTAAAGGAAGATTACTGATAAGACACACTTCACCACATGCCGACCCATTGACTGAAATAGTGTATTCTTGGTTTTCCCAACACTATTCCATAGCTAGAAGTGAAGCATTAATTTATTAATGTAAACCTCATTTTGTATAAAGAACAACCACATGATTTTTTAAAGTCTATTTTTAAAGTGTATACTCTCCTCTCTATCAAGCAATGTTGTAGCTAAATATTAAGAAAGTAGCTGGTACATTGGACATTTTCTTTCTGTTCAGATTCACATTTTAAAGGTTAACAGCTTTGTTAAATTTACCATCCCAAAGAAGTCCTTACTAAGTCTGAAGAATTGCTTGGAGCTCAGAATTCTTAGTTATGAGAATAAAAATCTCTGTAGAACAGAAATTGAATGTCAAGAGTTCCTTTCCAACACGACTGAAAATGAGGGATTTATATGGAAATAATTAAGACACTTTGAACTCAATATTATGTAATTTTGAGAGATTTGTTCTAGCACAATCTTCTTTGATACAGAAATTTAAGCGTAAAAATTTAACTAATTTCTTATGCTCTTAAAATTAGAAATTCATAGGTCATCAAACTCCATTTCTCCCTTGATTCAAAAATGCCTGCTGCCTTTATAATAGAGATGCATTTAACCTCTTTTTGGCCACAGCTAGAGATTTCTACTTTGGATTTAATTTTGTTGCTCACACTGATTCAAAGCCACCCTCTCTACTCCTGCCCGTGGGAGTGACATAGCGCTGACATTTTCTCTTCCATATGACAACCATTTAAATATTTAAGGCAATTCTCTTATTGTTCATAAAGTTATTTTATATGTCCCATAAATTATAGAGCCTCTTTATCACTGTGCTGAGGACACATGCTAGTTGGTCAGTGTCTTTCTTTACATTATCTATTTCAAATTGTTAACCTAAGTAATCTTATAATTTACAAAAACACCATCAGTTTTTCAACTGAGCTGTTATGAAGGCAAGTATTCATTATGTTTTATTTGAGAAGTCATTTGAATGTGAATATTTACAACTGTTAAATTTCATTGTCATTACCTACGTTATCCACGAATTCTATGGAGCTGATTCTGGATCATGTGATCCCAATCCTTGTTCACGCTGACTAGACAGAGTTTGTTGCACACCCACCTACTCAAGGGCAATCCTTTCCTTGACTATGCAGGGACCTATCTCTTTGGTGATCTGCATCAAACAGATGAGAAGAGATGATTAGGCCAGTTATCACAGGAATTAAAACAAAAACTGCATATCTCAGAGCAGCAGCATACAAAACTAATTTAGGTAGTATATGTGTGATTGAAACAAAGGATGTTGAACACGTTTGCTTGTCTACATATTAGTAAATACTAACACATCAAACCCAATATTTTATAGAGAATGACTGTTTGAAGCAGGTTAAAAAGAAAAGAATCAATTTAAAGTTGGTTAAAAGAAGAATACTAAGAACTCTAATTTTAAGAAATGACTGGAACATATTTTGAAGCCAGTTCCCTTAAGATTAGTTTTTACTATGAATATCTCTAACTACCCTTCCTTAGAAAGCACACATTCAAATTTTTATAATCATGTGTTCCATATGTCCTTTGAGTCACCAATAAATTGGAAATGTGATCTATATAAAGAAAAAGGAAAGTACCAATTATTGGTGCATATTTTCCACCAGATGAAGTCCCACTCTTCAGCTATAGTCTTCACAGATCAGCTATGACAAAGCCTCCCTAATATATCAATGCAGACTTCTTAATTCCATCACTGGGTTCCTATAGCTCTTTGTTTTCATTTCCCATTTTCAAAATTAGGTCTATTTTGTTCACTTTTCAGGAGTGTTGAATATACATACATAGTATCTCAGGTGAAGTGCTATTAATTTTTAATTATACAAAAGATTGCAGCTGAAACTCTGTAATACTACACAGTTGATTTCTTCATATAAAAAAGATAGGTAAAGGTGAAAGTAGAACTATCAAAAAATCTGGAAAGATGATCTTTCTATGATGAAGAAATATGGAGTAAAGAGAGAAGGCTTAGGGCAAAGCAGACATAGATTTGAAGTAGTGCTCTTGCATTTACCGGCTAAGTGAACTGAAGCAAATCATTTGTCATCTATGAGTCTCACTCAGATTTCTTGTCTATAAAATAAGAGCCTGCATGTAAAGTGCCAGGGACAAAGCGAATCCACCCAGTAACTCTCATGAACAACACTGTAGTTTTATTCTATTTCTTAATTCAGAAAAAAATTGATGCCAGATTTGAGAATAAATTTTTTTGACTCATGACTCATAAAAAGCATTATTTTATTTACCAATATTCCCTTTTAAATAAAGAATTAAACTGACAATAACACAGGATCAGTAAAACTTACTTTATAATGAAGCTTATGGATGGTCCAAAAGTTACAAATAATTAAAGAGAACACAATTAAGTTGTTTATTTTACAGTTTCACAGTTTATAAATAATTTTAATTTAGATTCTTGTCAGTTTACTGATATTGGTGTTCTTTTTGTTTTTATCTAAATACTATTATTTTTTAATCAGAAAAAGACCACTCTTTTTAAAAACAGTCAATACCCTGGTATTTTATTTCAATTAAAATGAGTTTAGTTAATTAGAAGTTCTTTAATTCTGATTTATAAGAATTAATAGTTACAAAGTCCTCATAGGGGACTATAAGGTACAAAATACTTATAGCAATCTCTGTGAGCATCATATTAAATTGTACAAGTTTTTATTTTTACCAAACTAAATCCAGGTCTCCTAAGGGAGATTGAGTCTAATATATTTGAATGGAAATTGGTTAACATTTTATTTTAATAATTTTCACCTATAGTGTTTACCTATATGCAATTTCAGAAATTTAAAGCTAATGAAAATGTTTATGCTCAAATGTATTTAGAAAAGGAAAATATGCAGCAATGAAATTTTAATTTGTGTTCCTAATAGGCTAATGAATACGGGAGATCTAAGAAGAGAATGATGGAGAATAAAATATGATGTTTTTCTTAATCTACAAGCAGAACTGGATGTTTTAATGTTTCCTTCTCATTAGATAGTGTCACTATGGTAGACAAGTTAAGTTTAGAGTATGTCTCTCTGCAGAGTAGGGGTGGAAAATGAATGACCAATTTCAGGAGCATGTAATATAATTACAAAATCCTTGGTGAATCGTTGGCATCAGGAAAAACATTAAAAACCCAGTCATGGCCCTTTTAAAAAATCAAGTTCCATTAAATAGACACCTTGAGAAAATTAGTGAACTTAGTCACAAAGGTAAAACAAGGAGATTGAAGTGGTTTATAGAAGTCAGTATTTTACAGCCCCCTGTGATCAGCTATCTATGATTTGTTGTAGGAACAGTGACCCTGGTGGCAAACAATTGAAAGCAAGATACTCTGAATATATTATTCCTTCCTGTGAGTTATGTAACAAGTATTTGTAGTTGCATAACCAGAAGCCATGCTTGAGGATAGATATTACTTAGGCAATTCAAGTTGCTTACATGGCTGCTGAATATAAAGACCCCAACCATGCAAAGAAGATAAACAATCAAGACAAGTTAAGCCATCCCACTCCTCTGCTTAAAACCCTTCAATGGTTTCTTATCTCACTCAAAACAAAAGCCCAAGTCCTTCCAATGATCTGCAAGTTCACAATGAGGCTCCCAATGCCTCTCTGGCTTCATCTCCTTCTGTTCTTCCCTGGCTCACTGGTTCTGCTCAAGCCACACTGGCTTTATGCTGGAAACCCACCAAACAAGCTCATGCATCAGGATCTTTGCGCGCATTCACCCTTGTGCCTGGAATGCTCTTTCCCCAGATAGCCATGGGGCTTACTTCCTCAGGTTTTTGCTCAGAGAAAATACAGTCAATCAGCTTGGTCTTCCTTTACCACCTCCCTAAACAACCTGTTACCCTCTCTCCTTCTTTCTTCACTTTTCTCCATGACACTCACTTATCACTTCTATAATACTATATATATATTACATTTTTAATTTGTCTATTAATTATCTTCCCCCACCAAAAGTAAAGCTCTTTTATGGCAGGAATGCCTACAAGAGAACCTGAACAAAGTAAGTGCTCCCCAAATATCTGTTTCAAAGAGAGAATGAATGAAGTATTAATTTATTCATTAATCATAACTCATAAGAAAGGCAGAGAGTGTTAGTTTTATAAAAGTTTCACAGATGAATCAGACATGGTCTCTTCTTCAAAATGCTTCTTGTCCAGGAGAAGAAACTGATCATCTTTTTAAGTAACATTAACATGGTATGGAGAATGCTGAGGACTTAAAGGCTAATGAGGTCAGTAAGAGAGAAAAACAAATATTGCTTTCAGCTAAACAAATCAGAGAAGCTTAGTGGAAGAGATCACATTTCAGTTGGTTTTAAAAGATGAGAGAATTTAGTTAATTCTATATGAATGGGTGGGGAACGGTCAAGAAGGGAAAGACAAGGTAAACTAAGGTTCAAATCAGTGAGGTCACTAAGCACAAGTCATATTAAACTCTTTCATTTAGCTGCAGCATAGCTATGTAATGATGAATACAAGAAAAGAAAATCAGAAAGGTAGAGCCACATTATGAACATTCCCATAAAAGATGCATCATTTTAATTATATTTATTGCTACTTGAATATAATTGCTTTGATTCCTGGTTGGACCTTGGACTTTGTTCCCCATCCTTTGTCTTAATTACTGTTAAAGTTTCACTTTCTTCTGGGAAACACTTTGGCAATCAGTAAGAAGTACAATATTGAGTGGGGTCTTTGGGGAACCTTCAGACTCACCCTCTTCCTAGCTCTTCTCACTCTTTTTTAGATAATTTGTCTGCCTGGCGGGTCAGGTGCCAAGCTGCATCTTTCAAAGCTCAAAATTTTACCTGTTATTGGGGCATTTTTGAGGCATGTGAAAGTTGTTACACTAGAGAAATAGCTTCAGTAGGGAACAGATAACCAGAAATAAAAAAAAAATTTAGATCCAAACTAAGAAATTTACGGCTGATTCTGTCATGTTAGGATCATTTGCTCAGCAGTTTTAATTTTTCTTGTCTCCTTTACTTTTGTTTTACTTTTGTATGTTCAATTGTCAGTAGATATGTATTTATTGCCATTTTATTGTTCATATTTTTAATCTTCTTAAAAAAGACCCTTTAACATTTTATATAACATTGGTTTGGTGGTGATGAACTTTAACTTTTTCTTGTATGGGAAACTATCTGTCCTTCAATTCTAAATGACAGCTTTGCTGACTAGAGTAATTAGTTGTACATCCTTGTTTTTCATCACTTTGAATTTTTCTTTCCAGTCCCTCTAGCCTACAAAGCTTCTTTTGAGAAATCAGCTGACAGTCCTACGGGAACCTCCTTATAGGTAACTAACTGCTTTTCTCTTGCTGTTTTAAGATTCTCTCTTTGTATTTAACCTTTGGCATTTTAATTATTTTGGGTCTCGTCATAGGTCTCTTTGGGTTCATCTTCTTTGGGATTGTCTGTGCCACCTGAACTTGATGTCTATTTCTTTCACCAAGTTAGGGAAGTTTTCTGTCATTATTTTTTCAAATAGGTTTCCAATTTCTTGCTCTCTCTTTTTTCCTTCTGGCACCCCTATGATGTCAATGTTGGTATGCTTGAAGTTATTCCAGAGACTCCTTACACTATACTCATTTTTTATTCATTTTTCTTCTTGCTGTTCTGATTGGTTGTTTTCTGCTTCCTTATATTACAATTCTTGGCTTCATCCACTATAGTGTTGATTCCCTGTAAATTGTTCTTTATTTCATTTAGTGAATCCTTCGTTTCTGACTGGATCCTTTTTATGCTGTTGAAGTCCTCAATAAGTTCATGGAGCACCCTAATAGCCAGTGTTCTGAACTCTGCATCTAGTGGATTGCTTGTCTCCATTTTGTCTAGTTCTTTTGTTTATGTTTTGACCCATTACCTTTTTTATTTTTCTAACTAGAGCTAAATCTGAATGCAACTTTAAAATTGTTCACCTTCCCTCATGGGTTTTCATTTTTATTTTTCTTGTATCTCATTTAATTATTTTAAAATCTGGCATTCCCTAAGCCTTTTTCCTTTCTTCAAATACTTTTTTAAAAAAACTTTAATGTGTTTTGATCTTACTATGAAACTTTACATTTTAGTTTTCCCCTCCCCCATTTTTTTACATATGTAACTTTAAACTTTTGAAACTTCCATATATTTCACTTCTATAATAATCTTATTTTTGCTATTTTCTTCTTTTTTTACCTTTTAATGAACCTTTAAATTGTTTTGATATAAGTTAACAAGAAGTTCAAATGCAGAGATGAGAACCTTAATAAAATCTAAAATATGCGTAAGTATGGTTAGAGGCTTTCCAACTTTCCCCATACCACATTCCCATCCTATTCCTTACCCCTCCACCCATGATGTTACAACACCTAATCCAGCCAGGAGGGGTAGTGTCATCCAAGAAATTAACTTGAAAATAATCAGGGGTCTCATGAGTTAAAATATTATCAGCAAAGCCCATATCCCCCACAAACATTCAGAAAGTATGAGTCATTTTCTTAGGCTAATTGCATGCTCAGACCATCCTAGTCTATCCTTACATGAGGAAATACTTTCTGTTTCATGGTTTCTAATGCAGATAGCCACTGAACATGTCAAAAGTATGCTAAAAGAAAGGAGGGATTATAATAAGTAAAGTCATATCAGAGAAAAGACCTTTAGTTGTCTTACTCATGTGATGGTTCCAATGATGTTGCAACTCCCATTAGAAAGCAAAGGGAAGAGGCAGTCCACATCATTTGCAAGAATTTCAGACTATCCTGGTTTTATTATATTCTCCCCCTGCCTTTGTCCTATTAGAATCTAGAAAAAGCCCCTTTAAATTAAAAAATAAATTGGTATCATATGTGTCCATTTATTTGTGGGTTCTTTGCCTTTACCTACACAGGTGCTACTGTGTAACTCAGACCAGACCATAGGTTGTAATGTGAGGATAATCATCCAACTCAGTGAGCCTCAGACACAGTTAAGGCAGCCCACCTCTGGGACAATTTTTGGGTTCTGAGAGAGTATAGGAAATTATTCTGGAGAGACTTAATTCCTTAATATTATATCATAAAACATAGATGAAAGTCACTTAGATGATGTTTTTTAGTTTATTTTATTTTGACCTCCTGGATCTCCTATTCAGATTCTTTTCCCTAGTTGGGAGGCTTGAGTGGAGTTTCCCCAAATTATTGTACTTTCCCTTCAATTTCAAGATGTGCTATCTCTCTTTTCAGTTTATCTGGCTGAGAATTTAATCTACTTGACACCATTGCTTGCAGTAAGTTTTATCCTTACTCTTCCTTTATTTTCTTGACAAGTAAGTCTCACTCTAGCACAGACAGATTGGCCCCAAAAGACTTCACATACACAAAAGACCTATACAGAAGTCCCTAACTTCATTTGAAACCAGGCAGTCTGCAATAAGAGAACAAGTCCTTGTGGCAATTGAAAAGCCATTTAATGGGACTTAAATGGCAGCTCTAGAGATTTGGTAGAACTGCAATATTTTGACCCACAAGGACTAAGATTCCACTTCTAGAACATTGCAGAATGCATACTTAAAAGTAAGGTCACATATATTTTAATATATCTATGGGGCTTTGTATTTATTTATTAATCTTTAATTTTTTTTTTTTTTGCCATTGTAGACCTTCAAAGAAACTCTCTTCAAATAGCTTTAGGAAAATTGAGAGGGATTTCACATAGCTCCTTAGGCCTCTAAAATTTAAGATCAAACAATTGGAAGCTTTATTAGAAATTCATATAGACCAAACCCTAAGTCTTCTAAAAGATAGATCAAAGTATTTTCCACAACATATCTGTGATATGAGAATTCACAGATCAATTCAAAAGGTAGCTTTTGGGATAAGAAATAGAGGAAGGAAAAGAGGAAGGGAGGAAGGAAGGAAGGGAGGAAGGGAGGAAGGGAGGAAGGAAGGAAGGAAGGAAGGAAGGAAGGAAGGAAGGAAGGAAGGAAAAAGAAAGGACTAAAATTTTTCTGACTATATTTAATATGGAAGATATTTTATTTCTTTTAAAAAATATTTTCCTCACTTTAATTTTCTTCATTATAGTTTGCACAAGAAGTGCATAAAATTACTAGGTGCAAACATAGTACTTAATGCATACCTCTCCTCTTTTAGTTGTTGTTATTGTCATTTTTAAAATGTTTACTGATTTGAGAGAGAGAGAGAAAGGCGGGGAGAGAGAGAAAGAGAGACATCAATATGAGAGAGAAACATCAATTGGTGGCATCTCGTATGCACCCCAAACAGGTATTGAACCTGCAGCCTAGGTATGTGCTCTGACTGGGATCAAATCCCCAACCTTTTAGTGTATAGGACAATGTTCCAACGAACTGAGCCACACTGGCCAGGGATTCTTTGTTTTTATTTTATTTTTATACTCCTTTTGTTACCTGTTTTTATACCTTATTTTTATTACACTTCCTCTTTTCTCTACCTTCACCCTTCCAAATCCCATTCTCTTCTTTCAAAAAGAATGCATCTTCATTCTTGCTTGTGATAGAAAAAAGATGACTAACTCTCACTTAAAGATGTTTAAAAAAATGGTTTGTAACAGCCATTCCCTACATATTGCACCTCAAAATTTTCTCCTTAGTCCATGAAGGAGAGGAAGTGGTCAGATCACAGTGTCACCGACAGACAGAATATTAGTGTCAGGATTTAATGAGATTCGCCAGCTCCTGACTCTCCTCTACCCCGAATGCTCCCGGGTTTGTCTCACAGGCACCGCAGCCTTGCTGTGAAGATTCACTCAATTCCATGCCCAGGTCTTTCTGAAGATCCCTCTGAAGCCCAATATGGGCCTCTGCCGGGGGGGAGGTTGTTTCATGAAAATCAGCCAAGATTTCTTTTATTTCTTTTTAGCACTCGACTCTTGGTTAAGCCTCCAGTGAGAAATTTTCATGGTTACAATCCGGCATCTATAGCTCAAGGAGGACAATCACACTCTTTAATTAGAAGCTTCATTTCGGTTTAGATTGGAAATTTAACACTTGAGAAAGTGTCTCAAAGTCAGAAGCAGGAAATTGGGATATGGGGAATCTTTGTCATTCACATACTCTCTCCCAACATATGGCAGTATCTGTAGATGCCAACTCCAGTCACTTTTAATTAAAAAAATTAGATGGTAGATATACAAAAAAATATGAAGGCTTTTTCTGTAAGCTCTTTTACATTATTCAACCTGTCCATATGTCCACCACAGAAAAAAATAGCAGAAAAAAAGGGGTGGGCAAAAAGCCCAGAGATTGGAGAGTTCTGTTTTCTTTGATTTAATATTATATTAATCTCTGCATACGCAGATTTGCATCAACTTTGCAACCTGATAGGACCAAGGTGATTTCATCTCACTACACTAAAGTCAACATATATAAATTTAAAACACATTAATTTTCAATCTGTGATAATTTGCATACTGCAGGGATTTTTTCCCCTTCATTGTATGTTAAAACAATACACACACACACACACACAAATAATCCCATCATATAAGGAAAATTTATAACCAGTTTATAAAACAAACTACTTTCAATCATTTCTGGTATATTTTTAAACAACTGATATGTTAATTATAAATCTTTTAAAATACATTGATTAAAGTGAAACTCTGACCAGCAAGCATTTTCCTAGTAGAGTTTACATCAATTGTACTAGAAAATTAACACGAGTATTTCTAATAAAATATTCTTCAAAATGAATAAAATTCACTGTTTTTTTTCTAGTCTTCCTCCCAATTAGTCTTCACAGTTTACTTGAAGATCATAGATTTTGTGACTCTTTTACTTGATGCTTTCCAAAAATATTGGAAAACTTATCTCTGCAAATATTTCTCCTGCTTTATGTCTAATTTCCTCTCTTCTTGGACTTAGCACATATATATTAACCTCCCCACTGTATCCTCCAGGTCTCTTACCTATATTTTGTATTTTCCATATTTTGTTTCTTCAGTGTCATTCCTGATGGTTTGTTTCTTTTGACATATTTTGTTTCACGAATTCTCTATTTGTGTCTGATCTGTCCTTGAACCATCTTCTGTGTTCCTCATTTTGGTTGTTGTATTATTCAGTTTTAGAATTTCTAGTCAATTATTTTCTTTAAAATTACAACATGCTAATAGTTTCTAAATCCTTAATTATATTTTTATTTAATTTATTTTCTAGATTTTACTTATTCACTTTTAAACAGAGGAGGAGGGAGGGAAAGAGGGAGAGAAACATCAGTGTGTGGTTGCCTCTCACACACCCCCTACAGGGGACCTGGCCTGCAACCCAAGCATGTGCCCTGACTGGGAATTGAACTGGTGACCCTTTGGTTCACAGGCCAGCATTCAATGTGCTGAGCCACACAAGCCAGGGCTAAATCCTTAATTATATTTTTAAATTCAGTTTTTATTTCCATTAGTATTCTGACCATATTATTTTTCCCAATTTAAGCATAACATTCAAACTATATGACATACCTATGGGTCTTTGTTTGTTACCTGTTGTTTGTAGTGATTCTCTTTCATATTGCTTTATCTCCCCATGTGTCTTGTTATCTTTGTTCCCAGACATAGCATTTGAGAAATTTAGTAGAAATAATTTGAGGCTTAAGATAATGTTATTATCTTCCAGAGAGAATTTTCACTTGCCTTTACAGGTGCCTAGAAGTCCTAGTATGCCAGGGTCACCTTCATTCGATTTTTGTGGGCCATCTGAACTACTTGAGTTGAGCTGCAATCTGTTCCAAAACTGCTTCACTTCTGGCTGAATCTTCCTCCTAGATTTGGTTCTCAAATTTAACTCAGGCAAGTTTTTTCAGGCAGAATCACCTTTGGCAAGCTCTGGGCTACAGTGTTTGTCCTTGAAGTTCTGACACTCTGTCAAAGACCTGCTTAGCTCCTCTAGATTAGCAAATGTTTTGGGGTACAAAGAAGTTCCAAATTCCAAGCTCATTTCTCTAAATCCTTTCTTTGGTTACATCTTTGTCCAGTTATTCTTCATTATCTTGTTCACTATTTCAGGCTTAAAAAGATTTTTTTAGTTCATCTACAGTTTTAAATTATAATTGGCAAGAGGGTTTGTTCAAATATTTCAGTATGGCATTACCATAAACTGAAGTGTTTTTCTAATTGCTATTAACTTGGGAGGTTTTAGAACATACCTAATGACAGTAATGCTATTCATATGCAACCACATTATTATTTTCACAAGGAATAAAGGCAAGGTAGATCGAACCGGAAATTTTTCCATCAATCCCATATATCTCCCATCCATCCCAACAGGCAAATGACCTACTAGCTCTGTGCAATGATTTCCATACATTTCAAAAAGGATTTATAGATGACTTTATCTTCAAGAGAAAGAGTGAGTAAAAATACAGTGAAACTGCCAGTTCATGCATGAGGAACAGAAATGGGCCGCCCAGAGAAATTTAGGAAGAAAACCTTGTGAAAATTGAGGACAAGAGCAATGCCACAATATCATAATAAGACCTATATACCAAGGTAAACTAAACTATAGGTAAGATGTTTGTGGATATGACAAAACTGCTATGGTCAAGTCCAGATGTCATGCCCAGATTCTGAAATTGAGATTTCAGTTGCTGGAGGACGATGACCACTATACATAATACATAAATTTTCCATTTGCTAAATAGCTCAATTAAATCCCTTGACAATTATAGACCTGCATTACCAATGTAAGTGTTAGATTTGGCCATCAATAGCTTCTCACACAGACCAGGTGGTAAATGTGCCAGAACTGGGGGTGCAAGGGCAGTGTTTCAAACTTGCTAAACTAACTCATTGTATTCCTGCTCACTCATTTATCATCAGTTTCAGTCTTTTGTCTTCGCACGTGATGCATGGTTTTCATAAGCTCCATTAACACTAGTATGTTTTCCAATTTTATTTCCATTCACAGTATCCTCTGTGACAGTCCTATGAACACTTTGTACATATGTACTTCAATACATGATTCCTCAATAAGTAGCTTCTCTGTAATTTTTCAGAGCCTGTGGTAAAGAGACAAGAGACAGATTGAGGAGAAAGATACATTCTCTCTTCTGTCACCTGCTGTGTGACCTTGTGTGATTCTTGTAACCTCAGACTCTCTTTATCTATGACAGAGGAATAATAATTCAGACCCCATAAAGATTTTGTGGGTCAGTAATATAAGCATTAAATGGTATAATAAACAGAAGTATTTAACCAAAGTACTTGGGACATGTAAGTCCCCAATTGGTAATTATTGGTATTTATTATTGATATTTTATTACTATTATTATCTATCTTCTCCTTTTCTGTGAGGAGAAGGTAGAAAACAGATTTTCTTTCTATTTTATTGTCTGATACATTCTTAGTGCCTAAAACAATGACTGGCACATAACAGGTACTCAACAAAGAGGTGTTGAATAAGTTAGTAACTTAATAGATGAATCATATTTATTTATTTCAGTTGTATTATACATTTTATGTTCCAAGTTTTACTGTTACCCTCCATAATTTAGTACTATAACATTTTTGCTAATATATAAAAGTTATAAAGTCATAATTTATTATTTAATTTTTTGATTAATGGTAAGGTTAGACTTTTAAAAAAAAACTTTCTTGAGGGATTATCAGGTGAAGTAATAAGTTAATAAGAAATATGATTGCATTCTAGGTGGAAGAAATACTGTTACAGAACAAACAAGGGGGGCCTGGGACGATAATACTATTACTGAAAGAGACCCAGGTCCGTCATGTCTGCCGCCTTAAAGGAAAGATGTCTCTCAATGCCAGAGATTCGTGAAAAGGAAAGGAAATGTTTATTTAGTGCTATACAAATTTAAAGTAGTGACCTAATGTCTTTATCAAAATCTTAAAGTCCCTTAAAACACCCACAAACACACACAATCCTTCCTTCCCCTTTGCCCAGTCTGGGGTACAGTATCTCAGGAAAGGAAATAGAAGTCCGGGCTCAGGCAACCCCTGGTTCTTCCCAGTAATCTGTACTCGGCTGGTAGGCCTCTCTCGGTTCTTGGCACCATCAGCTGTATCGCCAGAATCTCTGCTAAAGCTGGGTGGTGGTTCCCCAAACTACTGCTACAGGGGTCCCCACTCTGGCAAAGCTGCGTGGTCCTCTCTCCACCGCTCCAGCCACATGGTCCTCTCTCCACCAGGGCCATGGGAGTCCCCACTCAGCCAAAACCACATGGTTATCTCCTCTATGGCTGCTGTGTCTGGGATTAAATCCCTGCGCCAATCTTCCTCTGCAGCCCCATTTCTGACTCCCACACTCGGCCACACTTGCCCTCAATCTGCTGTCCTTTCCAGCTTTTCTGGTCACCATCATGGGTCTGGGCAAGTGTCACCCCATGTCGTGGAGCCAATCTTCTCCGAACTCCCACGCAGGCGCTGTAACTTGGGGGACCTGCCTCCCAGTCACATCTTGGGGGGGTCCCTTTTCATCCCCTTGGCCCAGAGTATGGCCATAGCTATTTAGCATATTCAAGTGACCAGCCTAAGGCTATAGATATGTTAAATGACCATGCCATGGATTAGCTGCAAAGCTGCCCTGCATGTTCTTGCTCTGTGTGCCCCTTTGCCCAACTCACACCTGTGGGGGAAGGGGTAAAAAACATCTTAGAATCTCCTGGACACCTTGAGTTCTGGGCTCCATTTCAAATGTCCATTTGGGGTCCTCCCTCTTGGCTGCACCCTGTAACAATACCTCACACATGAAATAAAATAATTATAAAATATTTCTCATCTTTTTAGACTGAAATTTTCTGGCATTCTTTCTACTTTCCTCAATGTCTGGTGGTAAGCTTGTCTCATATCTCATGGAGAAGGTGGAAGAATCCATGTTTTTTCTGTGCATTTCCCTCCTTACTGCATCTGCACCTACACTTTCCACCTTGATATCTGTAGTGAAAATAGATAAAATGCCTCTGGCCCTATGAAAAATCAACACTTCCATGTGTGTTCTAGATTCCAATCCCTCCTCCTTAACAAGGATTTCTTTCCTGGAATTGTACCTCTTTCCTTAATCATGAGTTTCTTTCTCTCCACTGGATCATTATCACCGACACATTAAAATGTATCACAGGGTTAAAATGTTAAACATAATTAATAAACTTTTGGTTTTTACCTTTCTTAATGCCTGGTTTTCTTTCTAGTTTGGTCTGATGAAAACTTTACCCTAAAGAATAAAATGAGGAGTTAAATTTCTTTATTTCCCATTTATGTACACTCAGAGAGAGCATAGAGAATTAAAACTTAAGTAAAGGACATCAAAACAGAAAGGGAGGGGGATATGAACTAAAGCTTGCCCTTTTTGGCTTCCAGGGAGGGGTGGAAGCCAAATACGAGTGTCTGAATATCCTTCTCTGTGGCTTTGGTGGAGTGCAGGATACACTTGCATTCGCTAAGTGAGGTTATCACTAACGGCAGTGAGTGATCTGATTTACAATTCAAAAAGAAGACTGATTTTTTGACCAACTAGCTCACAGGACCAAACTAAGGTGTAATTTTATAAACTTGGGGGTGTAGTGTGGCCAGCCAGAGGGTGACCTTCATGTTTAAATATCTGGATGTGCCCTCAGTGGGTAGGTACATATATACTACTCCTTGTCTAATAAAATGACTGTGTAGCATTGGCTGGTCTCTAGCACTTAATCAGAGGGGAGGATACAAGGCATGACAGAGACTCAGGGAGAGAGTGAAGGTTGAGAGAGACAGGGAGAATCCTTGGGCTTTGGATAAACAGAGAACCAGTGAGAGTGAGTGAACCATGAGTTAGAGCGGCCACGGGCTACAACATTAAATACTTGAAATGAAAGGCATCAACTGGGAGGGAAGAGGGGCCCACACAGGATCTGAATCTTTCTCTTCACCCCAGGGATATAAGATCAACACCCTCTCACCTAGACAGGAGAGAAAAGCCCACATTAGGTGAAGCTGAGGGAGGTAACTTGAAAACCTGGCCAATTTTTCCCTAAGAATCTTTCTGAGGTTAATCTAAGTCATCAGACTGGATTAAACTTTAACCTGAAAGAATACTCTTTTTTTGTTCCTCCTTTAGCCAGTAGGTGATGGTTAATGAGAAGGCAGAGGGTAAAAAGTAGGAGCAGACAAGACTAAATTGCATATTTTCCACACATCAAAATTAGAGTGAGTTATATTGCATGATTCTGTCTTTTTGTTGTTTACCTATCTTTAAATAAAAAGAGCTCTCTTGACCCCAATTATCTTATCAGCTATCCCATTTCTTTCATCATTGAATATTTGAACTAATTTTCTTCCAGCTAACACCATTTTCTTCTGCTTTTTTCTCTCTTCACCTCCACTCTGATGCTCATCCTTCCTTGTCACATCACTAAAATCCTCTTGTCGAGATCACCGATGAGCTACAAGTCACCGAGACTAAGGAGCATTCTCTGCCCTGACTTTGCCAATCTCTCAGCACCCTTTGGCACACCCAACCATTTCCTCCCTCTAAAATACTTTCTTACTCTGGATTTCAGTATTCACAGATCCCTTCTATCTCATTGAATGCTATTTTCACACCCTTTTGCTCAGTATCTAACCCAGTTATCACTCCCACACTCTTCCTGTGTGACCTTCACTAAGTCCATGACGTTTGTAACATACCATCTATAGAGCAATGACTCCCATTTTTTCCCAGGAGTTCCACTGCTGTAAACCCAATAGTCAAGCCAACTTCTTCATCTGAGTATCTATTAAGCATTTTGAAATTTATCAGGCATCTTGATAAATCCCTCCCCAATCCTCTCCATCAATCATTTTAGGAAATGACACTACAATTTAAACAATTGTTTTAAAAACCTAGAGCACACACCCCACTTGACTGTGCTTTTTTCCTCATACCCATAAACAATCCATCAGCAGATTCATTGGCTCTGCTTTTCCAGATCCATAAGCTCATCACTGCCTCCAAGAGCACTATTCTCCTCTAGTCATCCTTACTTCTCAGCCACACTAACCCATTAAGTACCACACAGGTCTTTCTTTGCATCCCACTTGTCTCTTTTATCTGACAGCCACAGTAACTTTGTGACATTTCTTTTTAAAAGTATTTATTTACAAAAAATGTAATACAGCTACAGAAATTTTTTTGGTATTGAACAAATAAAATATGCATTGTAGAAGGCAGTTTGATTTTCTTGCTCTCACGGAGGAAGCCTTCTGTGGGGTAACCATATGAAGTTTAAACAATATGTGAGGTTTGCATTTCCACAAAAATAAACACCTATGTGTAAAATCAGATTCATACAAAGGTTATTTCTTTAAGTACAAGAAAACTGAGGATAATTTTAAGGAAACGGTATTGTCTAGCAGAGATGTACAGGTTGATAGGGAGACACAGAGCAGAATGAGAAAAAAGAAAATGATGAAGCACGCCATAAGCACAGTGAATGTTCAACAACTATTTGTTGTTGTTTATGATGAAAAGGCTTTCCAATGGGATCAATGCAATGCCTGGCACTGGCATCTTTTCTCATTTTTCCAGAGCTGGCAGAAATAAAGGAGACATCGAAAGAAAAGTTTGCATGGATTCTATTAAGTTGAAGAGGGTAAGACGGACACCTCTTTAGAAAAATGACAACAGCCCTGGTCATCCATCTCACAAATGTGTACCATTAATCCAATGGAGACAGTGAGAAAGAGCATGAATCAAACCAAATCTGAGGTAAAGTAGAAAGCGTGCTGGGCTGGGAGTTACAGCATGTGAGTACCAGAGACAAATCTCTTATTAATGGGCAGTGTGACCTTGAGCAAGTCTTTGAGCCTCTAGCTGCTTGTAAGGTAACTTCTAGATCAACTTAAGGTCCTTCTAGTTTGTATCTTGTAGAATTTATAATTTCATTCTCACTGTTGGAAAGTCAACGGATGTTGTTCTGTTTGTGGTAGATACTAAAATTATCTTCAAATACAAAGAAGACACATGGTTTTAGGTATGCGAGGCAGCTATCCAGTGGTGGTATCCCCTCATAGAGCACTCTGAAACACTGACTGAGTACACCTCTTATGCTCCCATCTAGTTACATGAATGTATGTTTTTAGAACTTACCAGGGGTCCTTTGCTCGAAGACACAGAGAAGTCAACTCTTACATTGTAGAGCAGTCTGTAGTAAGATATTGGAAAATTATTATGAGTCATAAAATGTGTTAGGTATGTGTGTTATATATGAAATCCCAGAGCATAGAATTGTCAAATCATATTTATTTAAAGAAATGTATATCAGAATAAAGATTGTTAATTTAAAAATACATGAGGTTATATGATAGATTAGAATTGTTATGATTTAAAATAAGTTTTTCAAAATACAAGAGGCAAACTACATTCAGATATAGGAAAAAACAATAACTTGGGCAGCACATTTGGCCCACAGGTTGAATGACAGGTTAAACCAAGGCTTATAGCTCTGTAGGAAGGTGGAGTTCCCTGAACAATGGAAATCTTTCATGGGACGCTTTGGAAGAAAGCACTAAGAGCTGAAGAAGTATCTTAGTTAAAGAAACAGTGCAGTGGTAGGCACATTGCAGCAAAAAGTGAAATCATCTAGAAGTAACTACCCTCATCATAGAGCTTGGATAACCCAGTAAATAACAAAACTTACAGGAGTTAATCATGGACTTAGTGTCTCCTATATTCCTGGTCTATTAGGTGTTCTATATTTCCTCTTTCATTTTGTCACCTCAGATCTAGGAGTTACATAAAAGTATTCCTATTTTGCTGCTGAGGAAACTGAAGCTTAGAAAGATGAAGTCATTTTCGATTGTGACAAAGGTGGTATGAACAGAGAGCAAAACTTGGTCCATCCAAATCCCAAGCAAATGCTGTTTCAGGTACTTTAAGATGCATAAATGGCTGAAACATCACTTTCTGAGAAGCTATATAGGAGAATCAATTGAAGAATAGTTATGTCCAAAAATACCCATAAGTGCCCTGGTTGCTATAGCTCAGTGGATTGAGTGTGGGCCTGTGAACCAAAGGGTCTTTGGTTCAGTTCCCAGTCAGGGTACATGCCTGGGTTGCAGGCCAAGCCCCAACAAGGGGCACATGAGAGGCAACTGCACATTGATGTTTCTCTGCGTCTCTCCTTCCCTTCTTCTCTCTCTAAAAATAAATAAATAAAAATCTAAAAAAAATTTTAAATCTCACAAGTATTTATAAATACAGGAAGCCAAAGTGATTTACGATGACTTAATAATGGAAACTCATTGTTTCTGTGGTATTAGAGTACCAGTTTTCAACCTTTTTATTTGAATGAGAAAAAGCACTAATTTATAAACTCCAAATTCCAAAGTAATCAAAGAAAATGGCTTGGGATACTCTTTTGTACTTATTAATAGCTTGAATATATTTTATTTGAAATTTCAAACACTTTCTACTTTTAAATATACAGCTTCATACATTCTATAAAAATGTCGATTACTAATTAAAACAGGATTCTTTTTTTTTTCTAAACCAGAAAATTGTTGAACTCATACCTAACATGAGAAACAATTTGTTTGACTGGAGTGTGTAAACTCTAACTTATTAATGAAAAAGGAGACTCTAGTCATTTGATAAGAATTGATAAAATGCTACCAAAATTACCTGTTGTCAGGGAAAATTGAGTTTTTGCTTATTGCAATTGCAATAAGGGAGATCAATATCTCTACAGAATTTTGGTAGTATTTCAGAGGAGAATCAGCAAAATTGAGATATTTATGAGGTTTTAGGGTCTGGTTTAAGGCAATGAATGTATTTGATTAGGATTGGGTAAGATTCATGATATAATAGTTTAGGATTGATGGGCACAGCAAGCTAAGCTTTTAAGGAGAAAGTTTCAAAGAGAGTCTTTGGAAACAAACAATCTTCCATGCTATCTGTTGAAAAATTGAACAGTCTAACATTTATTTAAGTGGGTTTTGGAAACTTCCTAGAACAAACTGAAGTTTTTTAAAACAACTTCTCTTTCTGAACAAGAGTTTGACTGGAGTAGTGATGTCATAGTAATGCAGAAAAAAATAGGTACGTGGTTGTAGATGATTTTGGTTCCAGAATCATAAAATAGAAAATGATTTTAGTTGGGTATTTAATTTGGTCTAATGAAATTAATTCTTTATTGTATTTGTTTTGTTATTAATCTTTGTATAATTTTGGGAAAACTTTGAGAATATTTTTCATGAAATCTGATTGAGAAACTTTATGTTCATGAAAGTTTTCATTGAATTCTATTCATTAATACTAATAATCCTGATTATTGACTGACATTATTATGACACTCAAATCAACATAATTGTTACTTTGCTGTTCTCTTCTGAAAACACTGCCTCATGACACAGAAAGAGCCCATTGTGTGGGCAAATACTTAATACAACACTCTTTCATCCTATCAATGAAACTAATAAAATCACTACTTCTGCTACTGGCCTGATAAAAGGAAAAAAGACATAAGTGATTTACACTTAGCCTTTGATTCAGAAGCCCCCATTCTCCATGAAGGATAAAGGGTTAATTTAGGAAGGACAGAGGTTTTTCATTGTCAATGCTAAGTGCTCACTCTTCTCTAGCATGGGCATCCTCTTGTTGACCCTACCCCCAGTTAGCTGAGAGTGTGTCTTCAAATCTTGTAGCCCCAATTATCTTTGATGTAGTGTTTCACATCCAATTCCTTATTACACGAATCTGGTGGGAATCATCTCTGTGATGCTAGATACAAGGCACATGGGCTCCCTGCGTTTCTGCATCCCAGTGGCTCTCACCACTGTGTGCTGATGCTCATCACCTTTAGGTGAGGGTAGATACAGCGTCAGAAACCTCAACACCACATGCGGCCTCCAGGGGAACTGGCTTTTGAAATGAAATGTTTTTTGCCACCTTAAATTTTTCTTAGAGTTTTTGTTCCTTCTTGAATGGGAAGGCAGGTTTGGGTTAGGAGAAGTCCAACCAGAGGGCTCAGGTGGGAGGGAGAGCTCACCTCTGAGAACCAGAGAGGAGGGACTTTACTAGCAGGGCTGGGTTAACGGCTCCCCCACTGCTTAATCTGGGCCTTGCTCATCTCTCTCATATACAAGTTAAAGTTAATAAAAACTGTTGTTTGGGTTCCTCAGTTGTCAAATAAAAATAATGGTTTAATATAAAACAGGGAAAATTGGAAACTATTATTATAATAAGTTGTGTGAGTACAAAACATGCATGAAGCCATGTTGTCATACACTTGCTTATTTAATAAGGTGAATAACAAAAACATACTTGGAAGTTCGTACTATTCTACCCGTTATTTACCATTAGTAGAGAGTGACATTTTTCCTTTTGGGGAAATGTCTTTGTCTTCACTTTTATATGTCTCATTCACTAACACTACTGATAGGCATTATATTAATGTCCTATAGGTATTCTCATCAAATAATGTATTTTTTTCTTTCATTTTAAGATCTTAATAAGCACTGACAATCCAGCCAGACTATTGGTCTAACTCTGTCAGAGTCACATAACCAATCACAATTTAACATCAGCCAGATGCAACCATGTTGCTTCCAAATTGGCATTTGTTTAGAGGCGGAATACGGCAATTTGTTCCAGTCCAAATTAAACTGAAAGGGACAATAAAAATAGCTTCCGCTGCTTTTAGAAAGTTGTCACTCTCAAGTGTTCTACTGATGAACGTATATTTTTAGGCAGATAGCTCAGTAACAAGGAGAATGCAGCGGATGGGCCAGCTCACAGGGAGAAGCTCTCCCTGCTTTATGTCAGGGAAGCCCAAAGCAGGACACTGCACAAGTTCATTTACAAGGTTCTGTGCCTCCCTCACCAACAGGCAAGGTTGCACTTTTATTCTCCTAATTGGGGTACTTCATGTATGTCAGTGACATGTATTTAGAATAGCATAAAAGAAAAGAAAAGAATAATTGGAAATATGTCAATTAGGTCTCTGACGATGAGAGTTTTAACATTTCAGGGAAAACAAAGCCGCCACACTGAATGTATCCTAATTGCATAGGACATCAGAGAAGATATGATTTCATTCCAGATGTAATTCTTCAGCCAATGCCAACTGTATTATTTACACCCACCCTTCATCAGATTAGGTTTTAAGTATCTTTATATAAATAATATAGTCAAAGCTGCCTGACTTGAATTAAATTACATTCAATTTTTTGACAGTGTACTTGGTATCAAATTTAATTGTAATGACCTGCTAAAGCTATGCTTTCTTTTGTCCTCCTAATTATGATGGAGTTTTTAGCAGAGTGGGGCTATTGTCATCTCTGTTTTTCTTAAACAAAAATAGTATTCAGTTTCAATTTATTCATGCCAGAGAACAGAATACCAACTAATTATTATTCACAGTGTTAAAAAAATACTATTAGGTAGGCCATATGAAATAAACAACAACAACAAAAAAACCCTGCTAACCACTTATTTTCTAGAGGTCATGCCTTGCTAATTAGCTACTGAACCAAAGGAATGTTTCTTTGTAAAAGGGTCATACTTGCCATATCATCTCTTGACTGGCTTATAGATATTTCTTCCTGTCATAGGAACTAAAATTTTTTCTGGTATAAGTCTTTTCATGCTGAAGGGGGACATTGCTTAGATATTGATTTTAAGATGGAGTAAAATCCTAGGTGAGATCTTCTAAGCTCTCCTGATCCACAGAAAGTTCAAAGCAAATCCATTTTGTTGAGGTCAGCCCTGTTCCTGAATGTTCTTCCCTAGTGGCTTTGTGTTTCCAGAGCTATTCTTATTTCTAGAAAACACTCTTGCAAAATTGAGCTGTCTACCAAATCCAAAATGAGGAGCATGAAGAATGGACTGTTTATGTTAATGACCGACCATTGGAAGTGTGTGTGTTTTCGGACTTATTCCTACAGTAGTAAGGGAGGTGTATTTTCTGTCATTTTTAAATTTTTTACCAATGTTAGCTCTTCTTATGTTCTCTCTACCTGGCCCTGGCCAATCAGAACCCCCATCCAGGACCATACAACACTAAGGGCTTCTTGGCCAGAATCCAATTCTTCAGATGAGCTCTAAGACAATTGGAGATTTTGAGTGGTAAGATGCCTTCAGATTCCTCCTAACCCAACACACTATCCCTTGTAGCAACTCTACAACAGCGTACCCTAGGAATTTGCTTCATTCTATCCAATGACAAAAAAGAAGCCATACACCTCAAGTATATTGATAGCAAGATTTTCTATCATGTATCTATCTATCATTTAAAATAAGTTTTACCTTTTAAGTTTTAGCCACTATATCAAAAAAACTTATAGAAGATTGAATCAGTAAATATAGAAAAAGAATATGGTAAAATCTAATACCCATTCATGATAAAATATTTTCAGCAAATAGGAATAGAAGGCAACTTCCTCAACTTGATAAAAAAAAATACCTACCAAAACCCTACAGCTGCTATTTTACTTAATGGTGAGAAACTAGATGGTTTTTTCCCTAAAATTAGGAAGAAAACAAGAATATGCTCACTGACAACTCTTATTCAGTATTGTGCTGGAAGGCCCAACTGATGCAATAAGAGAAGAAAGTAAAATAATAGTTATATAGACTTGGAAGAAAGAAATATAATTAGCTTTCTTCATAGATGGCATGATAGTTTAAAAAACACAAAGAAAGAACAACATCAAAACTTCTAGGACTAATAAACAATTACAGAAAGGTTTTGGAATACAGGTCAACATACAAAAGCCAATAGCTTTCCTATTTACCAGCAAAAAATAAAAACTGATTAAAGATATTAAACAAGATCTAAATAAACAGATATTTGATGTGCATGGATAAGAAGAGACAATAGTTTTAAGGGGAAAGAATGGACAAACAGATCAATGGAACAAAATAGAGAGCCCAGAAATAGATGCACACAAATACAGACAATGGATCTCTGACAAAGGATCAGAATCATTTCAATGAAGAAAGGATAATCTTTTCAACAAATTGTTCTGGAACAATTAGATATCCACATGCAAAAATGTTAATCTAGATACTGACCTTACACCTTTTACTAGTAACAACTCAAAGTGGATCACTAAATGTAAAATGCAAAACTACAAAACTTTCAGCAGATAACATGAAAAAAAAAATCTAGGTGACCTTGGATTTGGCAATGACTTTTTAGATGCAACACCAAAAGTACAATCCATAGGAGAAAAATAATTGATGAAATTAACTTTGTTAAAATTAAATACATTTTATTTTGTGAACAACATTGCTAAGGTAATGAAAAGATAATCCACAAATTTGGAGAAAATATTTGCAAGACACATATTTGGGAAAAAAACTGTGATACATCCATCAAAACCAATAAAGCAATTTACCATAAAGAGTGAATCCTAATGTAAACTATGGATTTTAGTTAAAATAATGTATCAATCAATACGGATTCACCACATTAATGCAAGATGTTTATAATGAGGGAAGAAAGACTATATGGGAACTCTCTGTACACTCTTCCCAATTCTTCTGTGAACCTAAAACTAATAAAGTCTAATAAAAAATAATATAATAAACAATTTTGAACTAGAGCCATGAAAATATTCTAGTAGATGTCCTATTACCTCAGGGTAATATTCTAAAGATTTAACTGATACTGTCTGGGCGTTAACCAATGAGAAAGGGCGATAGCTATCAACACCTCTTCAGCTGTACTGGGCTTACAGCTGAATATCAATCAGCCAGTTCTGATCAGAGTTCTTTTAAAAATACATGTTTAAGCTGCCTTAAAGAAAGTATATTTATAAAACCTGTAAGGTTATTTTCTGTTCTTTACTTGCAGCAAACAATAAGTACAGTCTCCAAGCCTTTTACAGTTTTGTGAAGAGCTGCAAATTATTCAGTTGTCATTGTATATCACCATCCCATGAAAAACCGAATGGGCTGCAGTGGGTCCTTCATCATTTGGAATAACAACTATGCAATGTTAGGACTAGAACAGCCTAAGACGTATGTTATTTATAAATGCAATATGTTCGTTCTTGCATTGATTTTACTTCCCCTGCAGAACACAAAAACACCTTCAATAGTTCTTTGTCAGCTAGATTATTAATTTTTGTTTTAAATTCCAGTGCAGCTTTCTCTAGGCTTATCTTTGTTTCTGCCTATTCCCTGGGGAGGAGGTATTCTGAATTTTTTTTCCAGGAGAGCTTCCTTGACATTGTACTTAAGGGAGGTGATTTTTTTCCTATTGATTTCTTTGACGTTCATTCCTCATGTGTTTTCTTCAGACACTCTTTTATGTTTGCATTTTTCCTTTTCAATTGCGTGGAGCCCTGTGGTATCACGGAGCCACAGGAAATCTTTCCATTGCTACCTCATTTTCAATTATTTTGATTTAATCTCAGAGTCAGGCCATAGATTTTCTATTGCAGAAATCTCTCCTCATTTTATTATTAGTTTGTGGGAACTGTTCCAGGCTGGTAAACACGTTTAAATGTAGTTAATGCTGAGAATGGCACCATTGCTTTTCTATTTTTCTTCCAGTAGTAATGCCTTTCAGGATTCCTTAGGACTCATCTGTTCATGGTGTGATAGGAGAACACTCCAGGCTTTTTTTCTCCCCCTGACAACAGATTCACTGTGAAGAATGCAGCAACAGGGGGCCCTGCAGGCAAGGCCTTGCATTGCACTGCAGCTAAAATGCAGTCCCCTTCTCTCTCCCTCTCAGAGAAGGCTGCACCCACTTCCTTCAATGACTCTGGTTTCTGATATGAGAAATGTCAAATGGTTTGACCTTGACTTTCTCCCAGCTCTACGTGGCAGAGCCAAGTGTGGCCAGGCTGTCTCTGTATAAAGGCTGTGAAAAGAGCAGCAGGACACTCCCAATGACTTTGAAGGATCCTAAAAACGAGACCAAGTCTGTAACAAACTACAAGTTCAATATGTAAATGCATTTATTTCTGAAAAGAAGCTATTATTTATTTTTTTTAAAAAAGTGCAGGGCAATTTAAGAAACCAGAATTTTCTCTCTGTTGTTTTTCTAGCTTTTCATTAAAATGAAAATTTTCAATGAATAATTAACCTGAACTGGACTTAGGCAAGCAGAAATCAGACATATAATACTTTCATTAAGACTAGGTTTCTAGTCCTCATGTCCAATAGTCAGGGTTAGTGACAATCTTTGATCCTGTGTGATGTAAAGGGTAGTGGTGTTACTGTCAGTATTTTGCTAATTATTAATAAAAGAAAGGGTGCAAATGGACTTCAACATGGAGCTGAATGAAACGGAGAGCATATGCTGCCTGCTTAGCTGAAAGGCTACAGCTTCATACCTCAGGGAATTCACAGCACTGCTCCACCAAGGAGATTAACTGTCCTCCCTCACCCACGTGAGTACCACGTTGTTGGGGGGACCAGAGGGATGTGTTTGACCAAAGAGGCCTGTCAGTCTAACTAAGGGATGAACATATCAAAAGCCCGCAAAGGCTTGGAAAGTTGATTGATTCTTTTGGAAAAGCACCTGGTCTACCACAAGCCCAAGCTGATTTAATACCAGAGAACAGAGAACCTCTTGCTCTTTCTCACCCACTGACCCACACTTGCACTGTGTTCTCACCTATTCTCTCCATGGCCATGTGGCCCTAGCAGCCTCATGGCCCATGGCCATGGGGACTCCAAACGCAGCCTCCAGGAAGGAGCCTGAATACAGCAGCACCGCAATGCACTGCAGCTGGAAACATACCCTATGTTAGCCAGATGCTGGACTGGACTGGACCTTAATATGGAGTACAAATTCTGAGAAGTGTTCTGGCCCTAATGAAGACAAAATTGGTCCTGTTCCATAATGAGACAGGTGGAAATGAGGCACTGGGAGGACAGGAGGGAAACCCCCCTAATTGTGAATCGTCAGCAGAGCCCCATCCTCCCATGAGGGTCTTAAGAAGTTTTTTCTTCACAACCCCACAAGAACTCCACTTCCACCAATAATAGTAGTTTTCAATTTATTGAAAAATCTTAAAACTAAAAATTAGATAAAATTAAAAACATAATCTGAGGACCATTTCAAGCTAACTGAAAAATACAAACTACTCTGAATTAGAAAACAATAATGAAAATGACTATGAGTAGGTAAATATTTTGAATACAATTCAGGAAAGCATTTCAAACTGCAATAACCATAGTGGACAGATACAAAAAGTAAAGACAGATCACAACCAGCCATTTTTCCCAAAGGTAAGATGACCAATGTAGTGCTGGCATGTGAGACACTTAACAGGAATTAAATATGCCATTCGACTTAATTACAAGAACTATATTGAATTGTTAGCTCTGCCACTTAGCACCTCTTGAGTCTCTATTTTTTCTTTCCAATAAAGTAGAAATAATGGACATACCTTGCCTCTTATTAATAAGTTTTAGTGAAGAATTTAAAAATATATTTAGAGTATCCTATAAATTGTGTAGATATGCAGAGCTGGAATTATAGTAGTGTTTGTTGATGGGATAAATGAGAAACAAGAACAGACCTTATCTAATTGTCTATAACAATCACCTGTAGCCTGGCAACAATCATATTTACAAGAGCACTAAATTATGGACATTCTTATACCTCTTTCTGGTTTAATTTCATGTGTGTAATGATTATCCTTCAGAAAAAAAATGTTTAAGTTTCTAGATCATTGCACTTTCTGTTTAGTACTCTTTATCCACACAATATGACAAAGCAACTCAGGTTGGTGAAAAGAACTTGCATGCAAAGCTAGAGTCTCTTAAAGAATCTCTTGAAGTTCAACTCTATCTCTGCCACCCTGTGTTATGAGAGGTCAAACAAGCCAAATAACCCTTTAAAGCTGAATTTTTGCATCTGTGAAATGAGCACAATAATATTAATTTGTTGGGTATCAAAATACCCACTTATAACTTATGTTGACACCTGGGAGAGTATGTGGAACAGCAAAAAGATCATTAGTATTCATTACTAGTGTAAAAATAATTTCCAGGTCCTCCCACTTGATCTTACACAGAGGGCTTTTCCAAGTGTGAATAGTTTGGGGTAGAAAAAGTTCTACCTTCCAAGTATCCTCAGGCAAACTCTCAGAACCAACTCCTTCCCTCCAAAATTGCATTTCAAGATCTTACCTTCTGAAATACCTCTTGTGTTCATTTAACTTGTGGTCAAAGAAATCATCAGTCTGTCTCTCATAGTCCAGAGGAGCCAGAAAAAGAAATCCTTTTCAAAGTCACTGCTTATCCACTGTTTCCCAAGCAGAAGTTCGCTTCCTCAGCTACTGACTCTCCACAGCTGCATTTGTGCCTTCTCTCAAGTGTTGGTGATTTCATTATCTCCTGGAAACATTTATTCCAACTTCTTCCTAGTTCCACCTTCCATGCCCCTTGCTACCATTTTCCCCTTCTGCACTTATCAAAAAGGTCACTGATTGCTCAAGGTTGAGGTTCTAGCTATCCCCATGAAGTTTTCTGTCTACTTCTCCCATATTGACTTTCCTAACTCTGAATTCTTACAGTGCTTATTTTCTGCATCAGTAACTCCACACCTCCCTTTCATAATAATTTAAACATTATTATTCAGGACAGAGTTCTATGCCTTATACATTATATCTTCCAAGATGATCTAAAATTATGCTGTGGATAGGATTCTCTTTCTAGTTTCTAAGTTATACAAATGATTCAGACACAAAAACCTTCCAAAGCACTGCAAGTCCGACACTGATCATTTGGGGGTCTTTGATTCCATTGTCCTGAAGAGAAGAATTAGTTACACTTCTTTTTTCTGTCATGCATTTTCCCTGCTTAGACACAAGGTGGTCTTCAGTTGCTTTCTTTGCTGCCTTTGCCCTTATTGTTATTGCCCTTTGCTGTATATCAAAAATATCAGCAATCGCCATCCAAGGGCCCCCAGGAGCAGATACAGCTCCTTACCTACAGTTGCACAAATGCCCTCACTGTTCAAATAGTATTTATTCTGTTTTTTGAAAGAGACACCTTTCATTCCCAAGGCTGTAAATCTAAACCCTTTTTTCTATAACAGAATGCCCCTAAGCAACAAGGAAAAACATTAAAAAATTGCAATAGTGATGAGGTAAAGTGATAAATGCATGAAATTTTCAGCATCAGCTAGGTCAAGATGTGGAGACGTTCTAGAAGTGACAGAAAGCAGAATTAGTTTAATGAGTAAAAATGTAGGCTTACACTGGTAAATTACTGCCTTGTGAACATTTTTTGAAAATAGTGGGCTCTTCCCAAACATATAAAACTATAAGGAAAGTAGTTTTGTTAAAGTAGATTATTTCTCTTAAGAAGCAAAAACACCAGTCATCTCTGCACCATCTTTTCACTCAGTGGACTTCTTTACCTATGTACCGAAGGCACTTCGTATTTCAGAGCCTGTGGGAAGCCCCATGCCCTCCTCAGCAGGATTGAAACTACAAGAAACCATGTCCAGTTCTGCATGTGGGCACAGTTCTGTACAAGTTCTCAGTCTCAGAGTCAGCATCCGGCATGCAGTATACCAGTATGGAAAACATTCTCTCTCACGTCCGTCTCTAATCACAAGAGGAACTAGGCAGCTTTCCAAAAAAGTAATATTATTGCTACCTGCATCATAATATGTTTTTAAAAGTAGCTGTATATTAGAGAATTTTAAAACAGCAGGAAAACCCTAAAACATTTGGCCAGCATTGTATGACAAGGTGGGACCGATGAGAACTTTCCCCCTGATGGGACACACATGTTCACCAGCTCCGCATGTGTACCGTATCAGTGAGGTTTCCTGTCAGGCTCAGTACCTGAAGAGCAGTCCCCACTAACAACATTCCAGTTAAACATTCCTGGGAGCGATGCTTACCACAGAAACAATTTCCTCACACTGAAGGTGTGGATGACTTTTTAGTTTTAGTTGCCTTCTCCATATGTTTCTAACTACAGATGAAACATGCAGTTGCAAGGTTATTATGCAACTTCAATTTCTCCTGTCAGTTCTTGCAGGCAACCTTGCACGTGCACTTCCCACAGTCCTAATCAGGAGTGCTAAGATATTATGGGGCAACCTAGTGCCGAAGAGATGGCAACCAACTGTCCTAAATGCACAAAACAACAAGTAATTTCAAAGTATTCCATTTGAAACTTCAAATGACCAAATCCCTGGGTAGGGGGTAGAGAAAGCCTCAGTTCATAAGCTTTATTTCCAATAAATCTAAAATTCTGAAAAGAAGATGAACACCACATGTACAATAGACATTTAGCACTTTTGCTTAAAATATGTGAAATGTACCATTTTAAATTTTTATTGATTATAGGAATGAGAAATTCCTTCAAATATATCCCCCTAAATAAGCTTATGAACAAGTAACCTAAAAGCTAATTTATTTGCCTGGGCACGATTGGATATGTCATTTCAGCCAAAGATGTTAAAGGTTCTTAACTTCCTTTCTCCTAACACATATCCAGAAATGAAATTTCTGAAAATTGGGTCAGACAAGAAGATATTCTCATATAGGTATCTGTGATCATAACTATGCAACAAAGAAACTCTGGGAAATGCTGTGATGATCTTTGAGACAAGAAGTAAAGAATATATGACATGGATAAAAAGAGGTGGGGAGAAAAGAAGCTCCATAACAATTTAGAATGAAGAAGTGGCATGGAAGGTCCTCAGTGAGGCCTGAGAAGCAAATCTATGACAATGATCGGCCCTTGCTCTGTGTGGCTTAAAATAATTCATACAGGATTGTGATTACTATTAAATGGTCAGCATCTTGCTACTACTCATTTTGAGGCAGGAATTTATGGCTTCTTTGCTCTGGAAACAAGAAAGCAGTGATTCTATCTGAAATGTAGCTCAGGTGCTAATGTTAGCACTTGCATGCCTAGTTAGTTAGCCTGAAGTCAGCATTTAAGTGCCAGGAGAGCCGCCAAGAAACAGAGATGCCCTGTTTCCTATTAACTCATATTAACGGAAAGAACTCATATTAATTGAAAAAATGGAACTCTTTTACCTTTTCTTTTTTACTCATTTGGGAATTTTAACTCAAGAATTGGAAGGAAGTGAACATTGAGCAGGCAAAATAATATAACAGAACAATGTGTCAGATGGATGATGCTTCTATCAGCCTGATTACTTATTTAGGGTATCAATTAGTCACATGATCAAATAAGCCTCTTTCTAATGTCGGTAAGTTTTTGTGAAGTCAAATACACAAGTATTAAGTATAAAAAGCCTAGGCTAAACCTGGGGTAAATTCAGCTGACACATTCTGGTTTCATTCACCACCATCCATCATTTAACCCCATAGTTGACAGGGCCCAAAAAGACACATAATTAGAGATGAACAGATAAGTGCAGATGAATCGATACTCCAGAATTTTTCAGTTCCATTTGCTCACAGTCAGAAACATACAACCATGAAGTTAGAATTTGTAAGAAGCTAAATGGCATTGAAAAAATAGAAAGAAAAAGCATATACAGATGTTTACTTGAGAAAGTGAACAGTGGGAGAAAATAAAACAGGTCTCCAACTAAGTAATCATCAAGAATAAACTGCCACACCACTGAGATTTTACAAAGGTCAGCGTGAAATGTGTTGCAAGATAATAATAGAAAGTAAGCTATATAAAGCAAAGATATTTTTCAGAATAAAGGGAAAATAATGTTCAGTAATGGTCTTCAGAAACATTTCAAACAAAGCCCTGTGATTTGAGAAAAGGAAAAATAGAAGGAAAATACATAAGAGGCATCCAGTCTCTCCCAGTTCCTTGTTCATGTTCGGACAATACCATTTGTGTCACGCACCATCAACGTGCTGGCCCCCGTAGATCCGCAGGTGCCTGTAATTTACAGAAGAAATGCAATATTCTTGTTTCTTTTCACTTGCTAAATTCTTTAAAAGTGTATTGATTATGGTCAGCTTAATTAATTTCACTTTCTTATTTATTAAGGAATTTTTTTGATATCAAATATATTAATACTTTAAGGTTAACAATCACACTTAGAATAGGTAGAATTTAGGCAAGTAAAATTTTAACCCACAGACTCAGTTTTTAGTTGTATAAAATGAGAACTTTACAGAGCTGCTGAGAGGGTCAGAAATAGTATATGCTGCCTGACATGGTATATGTGTCTGGTAAATAGTTAATTCCCCTGAATTGCTAATGTATAGGCAAAACTTTTTATGAGAGTTTGAAAGGTCCGTTCAAGGTTCTAAGACAACACACCATCAAAATAATTTTCTTTCCTTCTCTTTTTTTACTTAATAAAAGTTTACTTTTTGCTCAATAAAGTCAGAGTAATTTTCAGAATGCTAAGGTGCCTGCCTATATTGCTGTTCAGACCCTTCTTAAAAATAGTTGATAGCTTCTGTTTGAGCATCACTGCGCAGATTCACATTTCAGGGAGCACACAGCATTGCTCACTCTGACCACATCATTTAAGATCGAAAGTACCGAAGTGGTCAAAGTAAGCTCTTCAGGTAAAGTACAAACTAGGAGTAACTTGCCAGGAAAATGCAATGTTTATAATAGGAGGAAGCACAAGTTAATATAATTTTATAGAGAAAAAGGAAGTCAACTCATTTCAACAGATATTTACTAGACATGCACTATGCACAAGGCAGCTGGAAGTCAGAAGTGCAGGCCCAGTGCTCTGGCATACATGGCAGAGCACTGACCCTTCCCTGCCTACCCTCAGGCCGTGCTAATTGACACTTGGTCAGCAGATGAGCGGATAGACGTTATCATGCTTGCAGATGCCACAAAAAGGAAAACATGTAGGAGAGTCTATGAAACTTCAGTAGCAGGAAATGTGAAGATGGAAATTACCTAAGAATGGTAAAGATGTGCACAAAAGCTAGAAGAAGGAATCTAATAAAGCAAAAGCGTTCTGCCAGAGGAAAGCCGGACTAATGACTTAAGGAAAGAAGACCTACGGTCAGATGTATTCTATCCTGAGTTTTGTATGTGATTTTCTTCCTTAAAGACCTGGTAAAGCAGCATAGTCATACTATGTAGTAGTAGTAGTAGTAGTAGTAGTAGTAGTAGTAGTAGTAGTAATAAAATGAAAAACTAGCAAAAATATCAAGTATTTTCCAGGATATGGAGCAACTGGAACTCTCTTACACTTCTGGAGAGCATGTAAATTAACAAAATGATTTTGGAAAAATGTATCATAGTATATATACCTTTTATGACCCAGCAATTCTACTCTTGGGTACATACCTAAAAGAAATGAATACTTATAGATACCAAAATGCATATTTGTGAATGTTCATAACAGCTTTATTTATAACAGCTCAAAACTGAAAATAACTCAAATATCCATCAAGTAAGATAGGCAAACAATGTGTATTGTATCATAGAATGGAATATTACACATCAATAAAAAATAACTAGCAATACACTCAAAAGCATGGATAAATCCAATAGACTGATGCTGAGCGAAAGAAGCCAAACAATAGAGACTATGTACTGAATGATTACATTTACATGAGATTCAAAAACAGACAAAAGTGATGTACTGGGTGGGGCAAAGGGATGTTTACAGTCGTGAGTGTGTGAAACACAGTTTATTCCTGCATTATTATTTATTAATTATTGTATTACTTTCCATACAAAAACTGTAAACTCACTTTTGCTCTATCCTGTATATATAATGTAGGGTTTTCTGTAATAATATACAATTCAGTCCTGCTACTAATGTTTATCAAACATTGCCTGAGAACACAAAATGCCCACAGATCTGGAGTAAATATGGCTCAAGGCCTCACAAAAAGGCAATGTGCTCATTCATACAGTTGGTTTGCAGTTCACACATTCTTCTAAATGGGGTGCAACCACCTCTCAGTGCATCCCCAGACTAAGTCAGTCCAACGAATCTGCCCAGAGGTCTTCAGTCACTCCATACATTGGTGTAATTTGTCACCTACTCTCCAAGTATTCATTTTTAAACTTCTAGTGCAATTAGGAATCATTTCTGACATATGCTAAATGGTGCCTTTACTGAACATTTCTTAATTTATTTATAAAATCACAAATTTGAATGTTATTCTTTCCTGATCATGTCTAGAAAGACAATTGAAGCCCTCTTGAAGAGCCATTGATTTTCTGTCCTATGGCCAAAGCAGACTGGTGCTTCAGTGAGGGTTTGCTGCCCATCCATGTCCACAAAGAGAAAGACAAGCTCTCTGGAAAGATTCCATTCTGTCATTTCACAATCTGCATTGAATAATGCTGTTGGCCTACATGGTTTTGACAGTTCTGCATTCTTTCCTCACCTAATTCTACTTGATAGCTAAAAGTAGATCACATTTACAGACCATCAGCACATTTTCAGGTGGCATGGGGCATTCCTTGCATTTGATGATCTGTCAGATTTAATTCACAGGAAAGTAGAATGCCCTTTAGTGTTCGCAAATTCATATTCATCACTCACTTTGTGCAGACAGTTAAACAATGCAGCATCTCACGGGAACCTGACTTTCCCATAATATATTATGGATCAAACCCTTCCTAGAGGACTGAGTGTAGTTGTAGGTGCCTTGAACTTGAGAGAGAGCTATGTAAAGAGATAAACCATCAACAGCAGTAGAGTGGGAAAAGCATCGAGTAATGGAGTGAAAGGTTTTGGAGGGATGCACCTGTCACTGCAGACATATAAGAAACCCTCGTGGATTTAAACTTGATTCCACAATTCATCACATCATCTTAAAACAATAGCATCAGTTTACTCACCTGTAATCCTCTTTTAAAAATTAGGGAATGCAGTGTTTAAACAGTTTGACACAAAGCCCAAAAAGGAGTTACATGAAATATAGATCCCTTCACTTGAGAGAACTCTCCTTGACTAACTTAGACCCATCACATCTTCACTCCTCATATTCAACGTTACCCTCTGAGGACAGAGTCAGCCAGGGACAATCAATGCTGCTGCTGATGTTTGGGAGCTGGACTATACAAACTTCTTAGAAGGAGCTTTTATGACTGCATTGCCATCTAGGGCCACTGCTTTGGGTCATTTATTTTTCTAATATCAGGGCTGGATTCAAACCGGTCTCTGCCACAAAGCAATTACATTTTTTTCCTAATTATGGAATTTACAGCCTGATTTTATTTCTTAAAGAGATGTCACTGAGTCATCTTTCAACATTCTCTTTCAAGTTCTTATTAAAATCTCAGTAGAAAACATTATTATCTTCAGCAGAAAGCCTGATTTCAGTTCTAAATTCTCTGGTTCTGTTTTCTCTCACCTTTCTTTGAAGGTGGTTATCTTATTTTCTACTGTTACTGCCTGTGCCTTAATGGAAAAGGGTGAAAGATATGTCCCCTAGAGCAAGGGATATAAAGGAAATAATGAAGAAATGGGACTTCATCAAAATAAAAAGCTTTTGCACAGCTAAAGAAAACATCAGCAAAATTAATAGGGAACCAACTGTATGGGAAGATCTGTTTGCCAGTGATACCTCAGACAGGGATTTGATCTCCAAATTATATAAAGAACTCACATGACTCCACTCCAGAAAGACAAACAATCCAATTTAAAAAATGGGCAAACGACCTGAACAAACACTTCTCCAAGGAGGACATACAGCGACCCAGAGTTATTGAAAAGATGCTCAGCATCACTAGCCATCAGAGAGATGCAAATTAAAACCACAATGAGATACCACTTCTCACCAGCAAGAATGGCCATCATAAACAAATCAACAAACAACAAGTGCTAGCAGGGTTGTAGAAAAAAAGGAACCTTAGTACATGATTTGTGGGAATGCAGACTGGTGCAGCCACTATGGAAAACAGTATGGAATTTCCTTAAAAAATTAAAAATGGAACTTCCTTTTGACCCAGCAATTCCACTGCTGGGTTTATACCCTAAGAATCCTGAAACACCAATTCAAAAGAACCTATTCACCCCAATGTGCATAGCCGCAGAGTTTACAATAGGCAAGTGCTGGAAACAACCTAAGTGCCCATCAGTAAATGAGTGGATCAAAAAACTCTGGTACATTTACACACTGGAATACTACACAGCAGAAAGAAAGAAGGAGCTCCTACCCTTCAGGACAGAATGGATGAATTTGGAGAGCACCATGCTAAGTGAAATAAGCCAGGTAGTAAAAGACAAATACCACATGATCTCACCTACAAGTGGAGCCTAATCGACAAAACAGACAGGCAAAATATAAGCAGAGACATTGAAATGAAGAACAAACTGACAGTAACCAGAGGGGAGCTGGGAGGGGATAGTGAGGGGTAAGGGGGAAGAGTCATCAAGGAGCATGTATAAAGGACACATGGACAAAGCCAAAGGGAGTAAGATCAAGGGTGGGAAGTGGGGATGGCTGGGGTGATGAGGGGAAAATGGAGACAACTGTACTTGAACAACAATAAAAAAAGAAGAAAAAGAAAAAAGATGAAAGACTCTCCTGCAGATATTTCTAAGTATACAATTAAACCAATAATGTGGGAGTTTGTTTTCATAACACTTCATAGACAGCCGTGGAGTGAGTCCTGGATGCTGTGCAACCTCCAAAGTTCCCTGGAGCCCTCTGCACCTCACTTCTCCTCCATAAAATTAATAGTAGCTACTCTACAGGATTGTTGTGAGGAAAAAATGAATACCTATAAAACACTTAGTTTTAAATGAAATGGGGCATAACCTGTGTACATTGATGAATTACTGAATTCTATGGACAAAAAAATACTATGAATTTATGAACAGCTGGTTTAAAGTACGCATTCAAAGGCATTCTATTCTAACATACATTAACTAACACTATTACCAACAAAGTATTGTACATGGGAGTTTTGAGAGTAACCAAAAGTATGATAATCATATTGTCTGATCAGTTATTTATATAAAATTATTGGTTATCATGTACTTACAGTTTCCTCTCTTTAAATGATAGACTACTGTAGTAAACCTCCTTATGAGAAGCAAATCTATATTTTATTGCAATCTTTTTTGTCATTTCTTGAAAAGCATGAAGAAATTTGTAGTATTGAATTTCAGATAAGACTTCAATTAAAATTGTTCTCTTCAATGGCCATTCTAACAGCTAGTGTTGGGCAAAAATGGAAAGGATTATTGTGTGAAGTAGTAAGCTCCCTGACTTGGATGGATTTAGTTAGAATAACTATTTCTAAATAATATTATAGAAACAATTAAAAATCTGATTTAGGTGGAAGTTTGAACTCATTATACTCTGAAACTGCCTCTTTCTCAACAATTCTAATTTTTAATTTTTAACTTTACTGGATATTAAGCTCTAGTTGTTTTATATAATTGAATATGTACTAAATGGTAGAAGTAGAAGCAAATCATTTACAACATTTATTATTTACTGTACATTATATGAATATTATATTGTATAATATATTGTATAAAAGAAAAGGTAGTGCTGATACCTCACACCATTTTACCCACTTGGCATTCAGTCAAGCACAATATCCACTTTAAAATAGATTGATTTGGTATTTCAGTGGTATCATATATATTAGCAATTGCTATGACAACAGCTTTGCAACCCCATAGTCACATTAGATTTCATTAGTCACTAGTCACATTACCAAATGCTTCCATGAGAATAATCATAATCTATAATGATAAAGTCTTAATGATTATTATTTCTTTGATACCTTTTACTATATTTCTTCCTTCCGAAGGGATTTGTACATATATTTTTTCCTCTAAAGATTCAATTAGTCCAGCTTTTCCTACTTGAGCAATCAGTCTTCCTCCTGAAAGCAGCTGCATTTAGCAGTGGTCAGAGTGTGCCGCATTTATTCCAATGACTTGCACGAAGTGTTACATTTGGTCAGCAGTGGGCACTATAGAAGCAGGCCTGCTGGTTGCCCCATTATAGTGCAACCTTCTGTCTCCTTTACTGCATGGCTAAAGTATCCATTTCTGGAAAGGAATTTCTGTAATGGTAGTTAATGGTATTTATCTGAGCATTTGCTAGTATTGCCTTTCTTTTTTGCTAAACTAACTTGATTTTATCTTCTTACCTTTCTTTTCACTGAGTATAAATAAACCTCCAGACAAACTACTGCCATGGAAGTTCATTTATCAGCAAAGGAAGAAAAAAAGAAAATAGCTTTAATCTTAATTCAACTCAATTCCCAAGCAGTTATTGAACAACTGTTTCATGCCAGGTCCTGAGCCAGAAATTGTGGGCCGGGTGGTGGGGAATCAAATTCATTTTTAATCCTTAAGGAAATGGCAGGGGAAGTGGGCATGTAAAAATAGAAATATTATAATAAGATAAGCACTAAAAAATCTGTGATATTGTGTAAAATAGTCTATAAGAGTCATTTTAGCACAGTGGTTAAAATCATGGACTCTGGAGGGACTCGTAACCATAATGCCTGGGTTTGAATCACAGCTCTAGTGCTTACCACCTGTGTGACTTTGGGCAAGTAACTCAACCTCTCTGTGCCTCAGGTTTTTAATCTCTGAAATAGAGATAAAATTAGTACCTACTTTATACTGTCATTATAAGTTAATATTTATACTAAATATACAAGGAGTTAATATTTATAAAGTGCTTAAATACTGTTTGGCATATATTTGGTGCTATGTGTTTGTTGAAATATATGTATAGTGAAACATGTTGTACACATATGTGTGTACATATATACTTATGTATGTGCATACATATATGTATATATAAATAGGTATGTGTGCATGTATGTATACATATAACAATAGACACAGACAACAGTGTGGTAATAACCAGAGGGAAAGGAGGCGGGGTAGGTGGAGGTGAGCCGAGTGAGGGGAAAATGGGGACAGAAAGTACTTTGCTTGGGGCGATAGGCTCATGATGCAGTGAGCAAGTGAAGTTTTATTGAGTTGTACCCTTGAAACCTGTATGGTCTTATGAACAAATGTCACCCCAATAAACTCAATAAAAAGAAAATAATGGAGGGTTAATGAATCACTTGGGACCAAAGGAAATAGCTGATCTCAATGGGATATTTAGGAAAAATACTTCAGAGAATTGGTATCGATAAGAATTTTAAAGAACAATTCAAGTTTTCCAACAAGGACCAGAGGAAGAAAGTGCGAGTAATGACACATGAGAGTGTCAGGTCCCTAGACTGTTTGGTAGAGCTGGCGTGTTCCTACAATGAAGAAAACCTGCATTGAAAAGAGTGACTCAAGATGAGTGTGGGTAGGAGGATGGAAGAAGCTGTGAAAAGAGCCAAGTACAGACTTCTGATTTCAATGACCAGGCAATGGAGACCTTTTAAACTTAGTGAGTGTGCTAAGCTAACTGGTAAAATCCTAGCAGAGGAAGCAGGACTAAGGCTGGGGCAATTGAGAAGGAGAAGAACATTTAGAACCAGCAAAATAACAGCACCAAAACACAGATGCACCTAATCCCTGAGATCCGTGGTGATGAATTTAAAGAGAAGCTTTTCTCCTCCCCTCTCCTCCAGGACCCTGCCTAAATGCCTTGGGCAAGTCTCCTTTTCTTCCAGGCACTCCTGTGGGTGACTCGCTGTCAGTGGGCAGTGGGTTTGTGAGACTGCTTCCTTGCCACGCCCAGGCAGTCTGATGTCCTCTGAACCTGGGAGGTGATTGTGGTGAGCACTAATGACTTAGTTTTGTTTGTTTTGAAACAAAGACTTGGCCACCACTGCTGACTGCTTAGGAAGTGGTGGCTATTGTCAGCTCTGCTGAGGGTACAGGAGGAGGACAAAATAGACGGTATCAGAAGGTACTAACCTCTGCTTCACCAGCCTGGAAGCAGCAGGGCCAAGACAGGAAGTGCCTGAAACACCCCCAGGGCAAGCAGAAGGACAGGCTGAAGTGATGGTTTACTTGGATGGAAAGCTGGGGCATCTGTGCCCAATGATGCCCAGGTTGATGCTTTCCGGAAAGGGGTGACACAGCTGGTTCTAAGGCCAGAAGGCACAGATGCAAATAGAAGGTCACCCTCTGAAAAAAAAGGAGTAAGTCCACAGGGAGGACCCACCTTGAACACGATCCCCACAAGTAAGGGACAGGGGTGAGGAGTGGGACATATCCGAGCTCTGAATAAAGGGTGGCAGCAACTTCATCTCATCTCTTGGGCAAAAGAGGGGTCCCAGGCACAGGTGGCCGAGGCTAGCTTAGGTACACGGCTAGAACTCAAGTGCCATCTTTGGCCATAACTTCTCACCCAACAACCAAAATATTGGCCTCCTTTTTATGTTATTTAGTTTCCATTCCAATTTTTTCTGCATGACAAATAAATGGTTTTGTATGTTTTCTTAACCCTCAGGTGTAAGTTGGCTCATGTTAATTTAGCAAATATATCACCTGAACTTTCACATTTGCCAACCCCCACCCCACTGCCCCAAGTTTTCGGTCATTAGAACTTGTCAGATCTTTTGGAGAGAGAAGTTTCAGTTAAAACCTAAATGCATCATTGCAATCTTTTCTAGAGGTGGAGACAGATAATTGGAAAACAGCAATTGCCATTAATAAGTTATGTTAACTGATGCAAACTAAAGACTATATATTTAACAGTTGTGATGTAAGGATTGAACTGAGAGAAATAAAGGGGCACAACAACTAAGGAAGTTTCTACTTCATAAGTAGCTGTGCATAAAATGATCAGCTCCCGGACTCGCATAAATTTGTTCTGCTGTTCCCTTTCTAGATTCCCCAGAGTTATCAGTATCCCATCGGCCCCTCAGTTTGCTCTTAAATGTCACCAGAACCTCTGCTTAGAATTATAACCTAACTACAACACACACATTTGGGGATACTTTTATGTTAAGAATTTGTGCAAATTTAACAAATGAAACCAGATGAATTGAAGCAAGGAGAAACCACATGAGAAACATAATGTACACTCGGAGATAAAAAAAAACATTAGGCAACATTCCTAACATTTGCTCCTTTAGCATTAAGTGTTTATCAAGCCTGCACAGTGCAATAATGGTGACTAATGTTGCATGGTATAATGGAAAATGATGGAGTGATATGTTAGAGCAGTAGCTACACATCTGAGTGTGTACTTAACAGCCTGGCTGGTTTTAATATGTGCCGTAATTACAGATACGAGGCTGGCAGGTTTAGCTTGAACGGTTAAGAAAATAGTCACTGGAATAAAATGCAACGTGGTTAAATCTTCTTAATCATATTACTACTTCCCCCTAGTAACATGCAAAGTGACTTTGCTGTTCTCCAGCAAAATGATTTTCATGTGAAATTTCACTTAGACCGCACAACAGTTCCACGGGTGTTCAGCTAATTAAAGAACAAAGCACAATGCCCTTACAGGGCTCCTCCTACTCCTGGGAGATTTGATACGACCCTTGTGAAAAGCTTTCTCTGTGAGAAAATATAAAATGAGGATTTACATAATGTTTACATTATAAAGTAATGGAGGTCTTTTACCTTTGAAGGCAAAAGAAAGCCTTCTTCCTTGTAAGGTGGTTTCACGCTCATTGTAAAAAAATCCTCATCCCCTCTAATCCGTGACGGAGAGGTAGGCACCGGCTCCTTCACTCGACTTCCTTCCTACAGTACAATCTCATGACAAAAATAGATTCCAGAAAGTAGACCTCACGGTAAATATTTACTAGGCTAATTACAGTTACTTAATGATTTTCATTACAAAATTGGATATCCAATCCTTGGCAAATGAACTTGGCAAATAAGACATAAAAGTAGTTTTTAAATGTCTCAAAAACACAATTTCTTAATATAGTATACACATGTATTTTGAAAGTAATTACTGATAAAAAATAGTGTGATAGCATTCAAATGCGTGAAACAGCACCGTGGTTCTCTAAAAGTGACACACCTGAATACCAGAAATGGGAATAGAAAGTCACTCCAGTCTGTGGTTCCATGATCGCCCTCCTGGCCCTGGCCAGTGTTTTCCCAGAACTGTAGCAATTTCCTAAAACTTCAATAATTTGCTATGATCTTTCACATACTTTCAAGCTTCTTTGATGGCACCAATTCTACTTTTAAAACATTTTTTCCTTCTTTCTTTAGCACTTTTCTTTAGTTGACCACATTTGAAATTTCTGGATGACTATATCTGGTAATACTCATTGAAATTCATAACTTCCTGGTTGAAAGAAATGATCGAACTTACAATGTAGTCCAAAAAATATTGATACAATTATTTAATGATGGTGATATTTTAATGAGTAGACAGACTTTAGTAATATCTCTTGATTATAATAAAATCACATCTGTTCAAAAGCACAGCGCTAGTTTTAATGCATTTTTTATTTTTACCTTGAGATAGATAAATAAATGGACAGATACATAGATGATTCTATATATCTAAAGGCCAGCACATTCAATTCTTATTAAGCACCTAGGAGGAATCTACTTGAACATTTATCTCCTACCTGGTTAATGCCTAGTAAAGGTAAGAAGAAAGCAAATATATCAGTAATATAAACTCATTGTAAAAATTCTCATCTGTTTTGTTTATGAACAGTTGGCAAAACAAAGATATGTCTGTTAGTTACAAAAGTTATGTGATTATTTTTGGACTTTGCTGATAATTACCCTAACTTATCTACCACAAAAACAGGAGAGCTGCATCCAGGACCACAGCTAGTGGCAGAAGCAGAAATAAGGTCAAGAAGACAGACTTCCTCTAAATTCTGGAAGGAGTGCTACTCTTTAGGATTAAACTGGTGACACTTGGTTAATTGCATGAGATTAGAACTCTTTTATTTACTAGACTGTAGAAAAATATTATTTAATGTTAAAGATGTTAAATAGTGATACCCTTGTGTCTGAAATTGGTCTTATTAGCAGGAAAAAATTGGTCTCTTCAATTAAATTATTCTAATCTCATAAACTGATCAAAATGATTCCCAGTAGAGGGCATGCTAAATGATTGCTTTCTAATTGATAACAAGAACGGAAGCCAGAACCTCAGAGACTATCATTTAACATTATCTCCATTCAAGCTTTATTGAGTTCATCAGTAGGCTTATACAAGAAAGAAAAATATGAATAAGCAGGAGAGGTAGTTTAGATGTTATATATTTCATAGAATTTATTTTTAAAAGTGAGTCAGTTATAAGAAATTCAACTTTAAAAATTCTTTTAACTTTTTTAGAGCTATGAAGTACATCCAAGAAAATGGAAAGAATTTTAAGTGTACTATTCAGTAAGTGAGTTTTGACAGACGTATCTGACAGCCACCTCCCCAATCAAAATGGAGAATATATGATACTTCTTTGTAATAAATACTCAAATTCAGCTTGTGTCCCAAGCAATCACAGATCTAATTTTTATCACCAAAAATTAGGTTTGATTGCTTTAGGCTTTCACGCAAATGGAATCACAGAATATGAACAGTTTTGTATCTAATTTCTTTCACTAACGTGTCTCTAAGATCCATAATTGTCAGCAGTCAATTCATTTTCCTTAGTGAATATTATTTCAATGTATAAAACATAACACAATTTGTTTATCTGTTTACCTCTTAAGGGACCTTCCTCCTCAATGTTGCTCATTATAAATAAAGATGCTATCAAAGTTTATGTATTTTTTTTGTTATATGTATTCATTTCTCTTGGGTAAATACTTAGGAATGAAATTGCTGGATCATAGGGAGATATATATATATATATATATATATATATATCATAAAAACTGATAAAATACTTGCCAAAGTGGTTGTATTATTTTACATTCCTAAAAGCAATATATTAAAGCTCTAGTGGTTCCATATTTTTGCCAGCACTTAGTAACTTTAGTTTTTATATTTTTTTAATCTAGCCACATTAGTGTGAATAAAGTGATATCTTACTCTGTTTTTAATTTGCATGTCCCTGATGACTAATGATGTTTAGCATCCTTTTTTGTTTTTATTGCCCATGAGTATATATTGTTAGAATGTTTTGATTTTTTGTTTTATTTTCTAAGAAATCTTTGTTTACTCCAAATTTTTTAAGATTTTGTCTTTTATTTTCTTCTGGAACTTTATTATTTCAGCTTTTATATATGGGTCTACAGTTAATTTCAAATTAATTTTTGTCTATGGCATCAGGTTAGAGTTCAGTTTCATTTTTTCCCCAAATGGAGAGTTATTTGCTGAATAGTCTGCCTTTCTCATGTAGTGTCTTCACATCTTTATCCAAAATCAATGTGTTACAGTCAAAAAGGGGGGGCCAAGGGCATCCAAGGCAATATACTATTACCCAAAAGGACCCCCCGACGTTCAGGTTCGTTATGTCTGCCGCCAGAGGAAGGACATCTCTCAATGCCCGAGATCCATGAGAAGGAAAGGAATTTATTATTAATTTGAAATAACACAAGCTAAAGTTCCCCACAAATGCACACAGTCCTCCCAGCACCTTCCACGTGGCAAAAGGGAGCAGTTCCAAAGCCTCGTGGTCCTGACTCTCACCCAAGCCTCATGGTCCTAACCAAGACACCAAAGCCATGTGGTCCTAAACAGACACATGGTCCCAAAAAGAGAGATGCTCAATGGCTGCTGTGCCTCCGTTTAAATCCCAGCGCTAATGTTCCTCTGCAGCCCCATTTCCAGCTCCTCTCACAATTGGCCATGGCTGCCAGCATTCTGGGAAGGTGTGGCCCTGTGGTGTGAAGCCAATTATCTCCAAGCTCTTCTGGACCCTATTACAAATCCCTATTTGGGGCTCCCCTCTTGGCTGCACCCTGTTACAAATGGGCCATATAAATGTGGGTCTATTTCTATACCCCCTGTTCTGTTCCCTTGATCTGTTTTTAAAATTATTATTCCAATACCACATTCGAATGCCATAGCTTTTTTAGGAAGTAGTCCTCCAACTTGGTTTTCTTTTCCCAGAATTGTTTGGCTATTTCAGGTTCTTTATATTTTCATATAAAATTTAAAATCATCTTGTCAATTTCTACTTAAATGTCTCCTAAGATTTTGAGTGAGATTAAATTAAAATGTTAAGAAAATGATGAGACTACTACTTAATCTCTGAAATAAAAAGATATGGCATATTCATTTTTTTTAAATTCTCGCCCTAGGATATGTCCATTAATTCCAGAGCAACAGGAAGAGACAGAGAGAGAGAGAAAAATGTCAATGTGAGAAACATCAATTGGTTGTCTGTCATGTGCATCTTGACTGGAGACCAATCCCATGACCTAATAACCTGGGGGAACTGGAGACCCAATTTCCCTAAGTGGGAATTGAACCCATGACCTTTCTGTTTAGAGACAATGCTCCAACCAACTGAGCCACACCAGCCAGGGCAGTGGATTCATTTTTGAGAAGAAGAAAGATAAATAATAGTTTTCTAATTTTCACTTGTGTCCTGCATGTACCCTAGTGTCCCATTCTTACAAGGCCTTGTGTTTCTGTCCCCCTGTCACTCTCATGTCTCCCAGCTTTATGTGATGCTTTCATTCTGCTGCTAAAGTCGCATTTTATGTAAACCTGAGCCAGAGTAGAGAAAAGAAATGATTCCTTTGGTCTTCTAAAGAAATAATGTGTGTAGGAGCTACCAAATATGACTACTCCACATGACCATTCTCCTAGTTGATCTGAGTATCAGCTTCAATACAGTGGCCAGAAATCTCCAGCAAACTCCCCAACTTAATAGTGGTTGAGGTCCATGGTGAATGCAACACAAATGACCTGCACTTTAAGTTTTGTCATTATGTTAATAGAAATCCCTATTATTCACTATTCATAATTTAATTTGAATAAATACATTCTGAGAAACTACTCAGTCTCTTTCTGCAGCTCCAGAGAAGCATCAGACTCTCTTCAGCAGGTCAGCACCTAACCAGTAACTGAAAAATGCTTATTACTCTGTGCTCTGTTCTAACAAAGGCCAGTGTCCCTATCTGCATGAATTAATGCCATCCTCACATTTTCTTGATAATATAGGTTTCACGGAAGACTGGAAAACACACATTCACACACACTTTTGGCCAGTTCACCTGTTAAATGGTAAAAATTACTAAAATTTTCTTCCACAATATTATAGGATTTACAGAAATTTCTAAACTTCTGAATTAATTGTCATCAAAATTTCATGCATCATTGGCAGAGCAGAGTGGTGGTGGACCTTGTTTACAAAAAATAATACCAAACACAATGCAAAGCCAGCAAATAAATTACCCATAAATTACCTAAGCATCTGCTCACCTGGCATAATTTGAGAGAAGATAAAATGTCTTTTTTATTATTCTCATTTTTCACCCTAAAAAGTTCACCCATCTAGCTACCTGAGTGGCTGGCAGGTGACCCTACCATAAAATGAAGGCTGATCATAATTGTGACTACCCTGCCTGGTAACACATTAACTCATTATTAAACTGGGTAAGGTGAAAAGAGCAAGACCTTCAGAATATAAAGTCCTGGGTTCAAATCTTGATTTTGCCACTTTTAGGCTATGTGACTATGTAAACCACTTAATTATTTTAAATCATTTAAAAATGGGAATAATAGTACCAACCTGGCAAGTTTTATGTGAGGATGAGAGAGTTACAGAGTGCCTCTGACAGTAAGTTGATTATGAGAGATGTTACAGATAACCTGTGAATCTTCCTACATCACATGTGTGTAGACAACCTGAAGGCAGACAACACTCCTGTAGTGAACCAGGTTTGAAGGCATAGACTGAAATTCAGAATTTCTTATTATACCTCCTTCCCCTTGTCTGTTACAGCTCAAGACATAATAATGTGACCTCTTTTGGCTCCAACTAGGTTTTACAATTCAGGAAACACTTTGATTAGTGCAAATTACTTTCTGCCTTCCGTTTTATTAGACTTGATATTTCTAGGGTAAATTTTAGGGTCCAGAAATATTATTTAGTGGTTTGCTTCTAGTATTCAAAACCCTATTTTTGCCCTTAAGCTTTAGAGTCAACATATAAATCTTTTTATTCTATTTATTTTTTAGCAAATTTTAATTCAAAAATATATACCATCAATGTTTTAAATTGTATTCACAAATTTAATATATTTCATTTCTGTTTAGTACTCTGGCTAACTTATAAAATAAAATTCTCCCTAATGATTTTTATAAAACCAACATAATTAAAACTATAAATACATTGGTTTTTAAATTATTTTGTTTCCCAAAACAATACACAATCTTAGTAAATTAAAATTCTAAAGCAATTACTAAATAATATATTTTAAATTAAAATCATACGTTAATTTTTTTAAATAGTCAAATTCTTTTTACTATTACAACTAGCTAATATAAAATTTGAACAAATTCTTTCTTAGCATAAAAATTATTATAGCTATAATTCTATCGAACAAATTATATTTTTAACCTTAAATATCAGTGTGGTTAAGGATGTTAAGAAATAATTACATCAACCTACACATCTTCTTAGAGAGTTATGGTCAGATAAGGACCAAAAATATATGTCAGGAATATGAGGTCTGGAGCTAAAAACAGCCAGAGTAATTTTTTTTCCTCCTAATCCCAGCTCTCTGGCTGATTTTCATTTTCAGCACTTTACCTTAGAGTCCTTAAATTAAAGAAGGAGATGGTAACCCATTTTCCTACTGTTGAGTCACATCCTTACCTCATTCTGCCATTGTTTTACACAACTTCATAACCTTCCCCCTAGGCTGCTACATCACTCAAAGTTTTTGTTTCCCTGACTCTAATTTTATAGGTCTTATACCTTTATAACAATTAGTCATGCTTTGAAAATCCACTCTATCTCTTAGGTGGGGAGACTTTTTAGGTATTAAACTGGTATCCATTGAAATTCTGTGGACTTCTTGTGGTTCTGCCTGCTTACACAGGGCAAGCTCATTTTCCTGGTAAGACTAAAGGAAAGAAACAACTTAGCTGGGATACAAACCCTAAAATAACATGCAAAAAACTACACCCATTAAGCGAAAGAACAACATGTATTCACAGACAGCATGTTGAATAGCTCTAGAAGATGCCATTCACACCAGGGCCTGGAGCCACCAGTGTGCCAGGTACTGACTGACTGCTCTAGGCACTGAAGTCACACTAGTAATGACAGAGGCACGGTCGCTGCTCCCTGGGACTTATATTCAAGTGGGAGCAGAAAGCCAATAAATAGGTGAACAAACAGCAAACCAGATTGCTACAATCTCCATATGTGCCACAAAGGAATAAAGCAGGAGGTATAATTGGGAGTGACAGTGGATGGCTATGGAAGGACTAATTTTGAAGACAGTGTTCTGGTAGAATCTAAGCAGGTGACATTTGAGTTGGACGATGAGGAACAGTAGCTCTGTGAAGAGCTGGGGAACTGCTCTGAAGGTGGTACACAAAGTGTCACGACCCAAAGGGTCACCAGCAACACTATTGGCACGTTTCAGGGAAGGAGGAAGACCAGCATAGCTGAGGGCAAATAAGCAAGGGGAGGTATGTTGTGAGCTGAGGGTGAGCAAAGGTAGGACCAGCTCATGGAGAACTGAGAAGCCCTGGCAAGAGCCAGGTAAGACGTTTGGATTGTATTGGAAGGTCTTTAAGAGTATGAATCAAGGGAATAATGTGACTTGATTTGTTTTTTTAAGAAGATTGCTCTACCTGTAATGTATAGCCCAAAGATTAGGGGAACGGAAGAGACCAGGTATAAGATATTGGTGGCTTAGTTAGAGTGACGATGGGAAAATATGGGAGAAATAGACAGTTTTGAGATGTTCTTTGGAAGCAAGATTTTCAGAATGGTTTCCATGCTGGGAGATAATGGAAAGTGATGAAATAAGAATGACTCCTGGATTTGAGGTTGGGCGGGTAGCTAGATGTTGATGTCACTTACAATGATGAAGAAAACTAAAGAAGAAACAGGTAAGTGGGGTATGAAAGAGGAGGTGATTTGTGATGAGAAGAAAGAGAGAGGGTGACTGTGGGAACATAGTCTTGGCAGGAGAAGTGATGGAGGCCAGAATAAAGAAAAGATACAGTAGGGGGAGAGGCTGGTTTTGGATAAAAGAAACATTGTTTTATAATCAAATGAAAGAATATGTGCACGTATAATTTAGTTTTAGATTTTGGGCTGGAAAAATGGAGCCATTTAGGTCAATTATTATTATGATTTCACTTTCTAACAAAGTTCTTTACGGGAGGAGAACGTAGATAAGAGTAAACAGGCCCACTGCCTTCATTGTGTTCTCTAGATGTGGGAGTGCAGACAAGTCCCCACACCTGACAGTGATCAGACTTGTCGGTCAACAGTTTTCCTCTGTGATCAAAAAGGTTTTATTTGCCTTTTCTTGTACATTTTGGTGATGAATTTACTGTAAGTTAACAGAGCAAAATTGAAAAGATTAATTTGCTCTGGGGCTGTGAAGCTTACAGTAGAAAAACAAACAGTATTTTTGTATAATATGTAATCATTTACCTCTTTGGGGTTATCCCTTGGCATGGTAAATCAATAGAAATAATAATTGTATCTCCTGGGAGAAGTCCCAGAAACTGGAACAGGGGAACTGGGATGTTTGTTTTGTTGTTATTTCTGAAACCATAAGGATTTGAGTTGCTCTCCTGGTTCCCTGCTTCCTCTTATCTTTTTTCCTATTATTTATTGATGCAGGTTTTACTGTTTCCTGCAGCAGATTCTTATTTCCTGGATGATGAGTCCATGCCACAGAAAACAAATGAACAATCACACACCCATTCATACCAACAGCAGGTGGTCCTCACTCCATCTCCCTTTTCTGACCAGAGTCGTCTAGCAGTGAGCACTGATCCGGAGTCATCCATTTCACATAGAATTGCCATGGTGAAAATAGCATCTGTACAAACACTAACTCAGACAGCTGGAGTTCCCACTGCTAACAAAGGAAGGGAACTTCAAATCAGTTGCACTTGCTATTATTACTATTTCTTCCTTCTACAGCAATTTCCCTAACAGAGATTCAACTAACTATTGTGAAATGTGATTTCAGTTAGGAACAGCTATAGACAGCAATGCTATGATTACATTTCTGATATCCATGTCTCTCATTCTTTGTGTGGTAAGAAAAATTTTGGTAAGATTAAAATATCAGAAAGTATTTTGTAGTTAGCATGGTAACAGTGAATTAGGATGAGAAAAAATTGTGAAAGTAAAAAACAGTAATAAGAACATACAGTCAGAAGGAAAGACAATGTGAGAGAGGATATTATATAATTAATGGAAAGGATTACCACAAGTTAGAGCTTCTAAACAGAAATTGAATTTAGTCATTGGCACTATTATTCCAATTAAAATATTATAGGTGGCTTAGATTCTGAATGTATAGATTTTGTACCGACATGAGTATCAATCAATCAACAAGTCAACCACTGAGAACTCACTGAATCTGACCAGAGTTGAAACATAGAAAAGATTTTCTGTACTCAAAAAGTTCAGATAAGAGAGTAAATTTATTTCAAGAACATGCTGTTTATTTTAGAACCAGGACTTTGAGCTGTATATTATTCTGCACAGGAAGCATTAGAAGTATAGAATAATCTGCCCATAGCTAGTAAGTGACAGCGAGAGTATTCAAATTCAGGAATCTGGCACAAGACCCATCCACCTACAACATGCCGCCTGACTCACTAAACATTTATGGGAATTCAGAAAGGAAGAATTCATTTGGCTTAAAGTTCTCAAGTGTGCTTTCTAAAAGCAGAGTTACTCGAGTTCATTCTTGAGAAATGAATGGGATTTTTTTAAATTGAGGAGGTCATCTAGATGTGGAGGAGGGAAGGACTGCAAGTTCCCCGAAGCAGGCTGAGGATGCTGAGAGGGACAGAAGTTCATACAATGAATCTGAAAGTCCATATTTCAAATAAAGCTAAGTTGAGAAAAGTAAAATCTTCCATTTACATGAATTTCTATTTTCCAATATTTTGTAAGTCATGTTGATTAGTTGATTGCAAATGTATAAAGAAACAGATATAATCCAGCAATAGTCAGGAGGTAAAGTCAGAGAAATAGGGCGAAGACAGGGTGAAAGGGTTGAAGGAGTCAGAGGTGAGTTTCGGGTTCTCTGCTTAAATGGCCAGATGGACGGTGTACCGATAAATGGTGTAGAGCACACAGGAGAGAGATCAGATCGGAAACAAAGCTGACCACCTTACTGCTGTCTTGCATGCTCAGTTTGAGGCACCTGCATAGGATGACCATTCACCATGGTTTCTTAAACTGCTGATTTATGCCTGTTGTCCCAGCTTACTAAAAGTACCCACTTTCTTCTAAAAAGTATCTTGCTTTGTGCCATAAATTATACGACTATTCCTAAGCTATAAAACTGGCAGGGAGATATATCCTGCAAATGGTTCAGTATGAGTTGATATAGAGGTCTGGACATATGATATAGAAGTGATTTGAATACTTGTAGTATATGAAACTGTGACTGGGTGGTAGTTAACGCAGTATGTAGAACCAAGAGATTCTGAGGTCTTTATTTTTTATTTGAAAATTAGAGAAAGTTGGCAATGTTTATAGACGTAAGAGAAGGATTTAGGTGACTGAAGAAGAGGGAGAAAGAAAGGGAAGGACAGAGGGGAAGAGAGAAAAAAGAGAGAGAAAGAAGGAGGAAGAAGAGAAAGAGAAGAAAAAGAAGGAAGAGGAAAAGGAAACTGGAAACTGGGAAATACAGACAAAAGATACAGGAAAGAAAAATGGAACACCAGTAAAAATGGATCACCTGTATTTGCAGATAGGAAGTGAAACAAAGTGGATCTGGAAGAATTGGGCTTGAACTGGATGATGGGTATCTCTTGCTCGGCTTTCAGCTGTCAGTTTGCACTTAACCCATCATAAACAAAAGGTCTCAAGGTTAGAAGTAGGTCAGCAGTTGAAGAGTGGACTGTTTGTTACAAGGGGGCTCTTGTGACAGTATTGGAAAAACTTGTGAAAGGGCCGGCTGTCACAGATTCCAAGTAGGCACTGATTAGTACCACAGGGAGTTTTTCCAAAGCTCAAGAAGAAAGTAGATTCAAACTATAGATGGAAATAAAGAGTTCATAGCTTCACTTGGGCAAAGAGGGAGTGTAATGAGTTTAACTCATACTGTGGGGGGAGGGGCAGAGGGACTAATTCCACATCCTAAAGACCGTGCCCTGGCTGGTGTGGCTCAGCGGATTGAGTGCCGGCCTGTGAACCAAAGGGTCAGCGGTCAGATTCCCAGTCAGGGCACACGCCTGGGTGGTAGGCCAGGTCCCCAGTAAGGGGAGCGCAAGAGGCAACCACACATCGATGTTCCCCTCCTTTTCTTTCTCCCTGCCTTACCCTCTCTCAAAATAAAAACTAAAGTCTTTCAAAATAAATAAATAAACACAAAAGTAGGTGCTGGATTCCAGAACTCCTGACGCAGGTTCCAATGCTGTGCCATTAAAAAAGATTTAGACACCCAGGAGTTTTTGCTCTTGATAAAATTTGGGACTGTGCCTGAAGTTCAACACTAATCTTCTTCCCAGGAAGTGAGAGAAATCTAGAAACCTAATCCAGACTTGCAGGAGGAAAGTGAGGCAATGGAGTGAATGATGGCATCTGAGGAATGGAGGCGGCAGCAGGTCCGAGATGCAGAGGAGCCATCCGGAGGGGCAGAGGAGCACCGTGATGAGGAGAGGAAGCAGATTCTCAGCTGCGCTACTCGTCCATGTTGTGGAATTGTACAAATTGCTTAACCCTCTAGACCCCAAAACCTTTCTTTGTCTCAAAAACTAAAAAGATGCAAGAGTATGCTTGTAGAGGCAAGAATTTTTTTTAAATTTTTATTGTATTTTTTTCTATTACCATTCAGTCTCCTTATACTCCCACTTGCTGCCCCACCCTCTGGCCATAATCACCAAAGTGTTGTTTGTGTCCTTGAGTTATTTTTACTTTTTGGCTAGAGGGTGGAGGAATTGAGCAAAAAGATATTTTTAAGACCTGTCCTGATGTCAATTTTTTTGATGAATGTGGGCATAGGATGATACAAGAATGAACAGCAAGAACTCTGTTATTAAGTGCACAAAGAAACAATGCCCTTTGAGGAACAAGTGAATAAATGCATTTTGATTCTCATTATATTAGAAGTCAGAGATATCTTTAGGGAATAAATAGAGGTAGATTTTTTAATTCAAATATTCGGTCAGGGAGGTAAAGACCCAGAGCCCAAGAGAATAGCAATGGATCAACAGAGGTGCTACTGAAACACTAAATGCCCGGGGACAACTGAGTTTCAGGGGTCAGTGTCCAGAGAAGTGTAGATCAGAAAGCCAACAACAGAAAAAATGGAGGTGCCTTCAGTACTGGATCAACCCAGTACTGGGCAGGAACCCCGCCAAGGTAACTCCTCCTTGCCAGTTGCCTGCGCAACTTGAAATGAAAGCCTGGCATTGGATTTTATGGATTCCTAGCAAATACCAAGCTCTATGCTAAGTTGTGCTGGACACAGGAATCAAGAAATAAATGTATATTATCCCTACCATCAAGAGGCTCACAATCTGAATAGTACGAGCATGATGTAAGGACATCTGACAAGAGTTTAGTCCCAATGGCCTAGAAACTAGCCTGTTTTCAACAAGACGGGAAACATTTCCTCAGGTTATCAGTTCTCCTGAGGCTTGCCAGGCCCGGGGTGCCGAAAAGCCAGTGCAACCAATAAGAATGCTGACTTATAATGAAACCTGAACTTAAACTACCTAATACGTATCAACTCTCGGCCTTTTGGCTAAGATCAAGTGTAGTATCTGTTCTTATCAGTTTAAACTACCTAATACAAACCCACCTTCCACCTGACACCTGAGAGCTGTTTTTTTCAGTTTAAAAAAATAAAAAGGTAATAGTACCCCTAAAAGACATAAATAACCAAATTCATTTTTTTATCAATCCATTTTAAATTTAATTGCTCTACTCAAGTCTAGGAGAACTTATGGGATGGCTATAAATATCCTGAATTCAAGTATTCATAGAAAGAAGCAACAGAGAAAGGGACCCATTGTTGAATGTAAATAATATTTCTTACTATATTCTAGCAAATCTGACTTTGTCAATGAATGACATGTGAAAGATATATACACAATCTTATGTATTACTTACTTCTCTAACAATAAACTTATTATTATTGACACTAACTTTGATCCATCATGTGTTTTATGCTCTTACATAAACTATCTATTTCTTAAAACTGCTATTACAGAATAACCATAGTTAGTAGCTCAGATACCTGGAAAATGTGATGGGTGTCATCACTTTCCCTCATGATGACACGACAGATGATCCTTTTGCCCCAACTAAGCCCTGGGTAGGGTGGGGTCATCAGAGAAGAACTCATTTTTAACTCACGGATATGCGTGGATCATCCTTGAAATCCCCAAACTCATTCTCAGCAGGTTTGCATAGTGACATAGGAAAGTCAGGATGTCTAAAAGACTGTAGAATATTGCCTGCCATAAAAAGGTACTCAGTAAATATGGATACATGAATTAAATATTGATAAGAGTGTCTGAATTTAAAGAACTTTATGAATGCAGGCAAGATCAAAACAAACAAGTAAAAAGATAAAATTTTTAAATTTTTCATGTATTTCTTTTTTAAAAAATCAGTTCTTACAGAAAACTTACACATGAGACATCACAAAAAATCACTTCACATCTGTGTTTGGTTATAGAACCAAGTTTGATATGTGAAATGACTCGTTATATCTATAGCTCTGAGGGGACTCGGGTTGGGGGAGAGGGATCTAGCAAAAATTAATGAAAGGATTCATGGACACAGATAAGAGTGTGGTGATTGTGGGGCAGGGAGGGGAGTGGGTGGAGATGGAAGAGAGTATAAGGGGGATAAGTGACAATGGAAAAATACAATAAAATTAACTATACACACACATACACGCTCTTCATCCAGGTACTTGATCTGGCACAAAGAGATTATTTTATCATTTATACAAATGAAAGAAAGATTCCCTTTCTACTCTGGAGATGACTGTGGTATGAATCCAGAAAGCTGGATTCGACTAGCATGTATTTTATCCCTAAACCCTTTCCATCCAATGGTTAGTCTGGAGCCAGCTGTGGAGAGAAGGAGGGATGAGCACTGGCAAAGCGAGAAGGAATAATGCTCCTTATATGTACATATCTCAGCGCACTTAGCATCACCACTGTGGAGTTTTCCAAAATTATAAATTCAAGTAAAAATAAGCACCCTACTGGAAGAGATGCTCGGTCCGCCTAGCCCACTGACTTTTTCTCTGATGAAAGCATCAGAGTATGTGCTGTGTCTACAGGAGACTAACATACTCCTTGAATCAGTTGCAAAGTTTTAGGTTATTTCCCAAATAGCATACATAAGATCATCATCAAATATTTGATTAACTTTATGATATATATATAATTTTTATTTTAAGAGCCACTTTATCCTTCATGTAATTAGTCACCTTAATTTTTATTTTACTAAAATGAGAAGTTCTAATCATTAAGATCTGACTTCGATAGCAGTCATGTTATATAAAGCCTCATCTCTTCTTTGTCATTATATTTCAGGTTCTTTGACCACCTCCCACATGAGTTATTTTGATTCTAGAGTAAAGCAACAAAATCTGTATGTATTTATTAAATATTCCAAGGGAGAGGACATCACAGTTTTATCTAAGTAAAAGACAAGTTATAATTCTTCGTCACACACACCTGGATATACTCTTCAACATTCATTTAAAATCACATTTTGCAACATAAAAGAGTAACCTCTCTGTGTTTCATTAACCCAATATAAATACTACCCTGGCATCTTTATCAGGTCTATAGGCTGAATTTTAGTGTTAATTTTTATTATGAAGTTCAGTGTCAGAATTTCCATTAAAATAACTGTTTATGTAAAATAAAATCTACTCTTCCAATTTGTCATGAGGTGGCTGTGGCTATGTCATATTTGTCCAATGACTGTTATATTTCTGCCTCACTTACAAGCACAACAGAGGTGTGGTGTGTCTGTTGTCTTTTCTATTTCATTATCATGGCAAAAATTTGAAAATTTCAAGGGGAAATTTACCTATAAACACTGGAAAGAATTAAGGATCTCAGTGTAGAATGAAGCTATAAGTTCTATTACTTTGAAGTTTATTTCTTAGGTTTGTACATCACAAAAATAGCTAATTATATCTCTTCACCCTTTGATTTCTTCTTGCCATGTTACTCTGTGGTATTTGTCATTTCTGTTTCCTCAGAGAACACTGAGGATTAGGCAAGCTCTCTCACAGTGTCCATATGTCATTACATCTTCAAAGCTCCTTCCAAGTCCTGTGTATTTCAGCATCAATATTGATTTTTAGACACTAAAGGTACATGTGTTTGGTTTTCTCCTCTTTGTAACTAGTTGTGTCTCAAACTGACAAAACCACCCCTCCCCACCTCTCATCCACATGGTACAAAGGGTTCATGTAATGAAACTTGTACTAAGCAGTAAACTACTCTCTGTGTCCTGGAGACTTAGAAAGGAAGGTTAATTCTCCAAGTTCACATCCCCTTCCAGTCATAAAGCAACCAGGTTGTCTCTGACCTTCGCTGTGTCACTGAGGAGTGGAAAGGAGGGAGCGGGCACCCATATAATAGAAACTTTGTGGATCTAAATGAAGCTTAATGTATGTTTTTTGTAGAGGATAGATACCAAAGATTAGTTTTAAAGGTAATAGGAGAGTCTGTGTCAGTGCTGAGTATTGTGAGAGCTAGACGCCTAGAAGAATTTGCTAGAAGGATCAAGAAGATAGTAGACATCATCACTAGCCATCAGAGAGATGCAAATTAAAATATCAATGAGATATCACCCCACGCCGGTCAGAATGGCCATCATAAACAAAGCAACAAACAACAAGTGTTGGAGAGGTTGTGGAGAAAAGAGAACCCTAGTGCACTGTTGGTGGGAGGGCAGACTGGGGCAGCTACTGTGGAAAATAGTATGGAATTTCTCAAAAAATTAAAAATGGAACTGCCTTTTGACCCAGCAATTCCACTGCCAAAATTATATCCTAAGAACCCTGAAACACCAATTCAAAAGAACCTGTGCACCCCAAAGTTCATAGCAGCACAGTTTACAATAGCCAATTGCTGGAATCAACCTAGGTGCCCATCAGTAAATGAATGGATCAAAAAACTATGGTACATTTACACAATGGAATACTACGCAGCAGAAAGAGAGAAGGAGCTCCTACCCTTTGCAATAGCATGGATGGAACTGGAGAGCATTATGCTAAGTGAAGTAAGCCAGGTGGTGAAAGACAAATACCATATGATCTCACCTATAAGTGGAACCTAATCAACAAAATGAACAAGCAAGCAAATTATAACTAGAGACATTGAAATAAAGAGCAAACTGACAGTAACCAGAGGGAAGGGGGAAGTGAAATGGGGCAAAGTAGGGGAAGGGTCATCAAGGAACCTATATAAAGGACCCATGGACAAAGCCAAAGGGGAGAAGGATTGAGGGTGGGAGTTGGGGATGGGAAGTGTCAGGAAAATGGAGACAATTGTATATGAACAACAATAAAAAAAAGAAGAAGATAGCAGAGCCTTCTTCAGAGCACTAGATATTTAAGCCCTATTTGGCAGACTGAATGACTCAGTAGAAGAATAGAACATAAAAGTAAAAAGATGTATTTTAGTAAAAGATTGAACTTCACAAGAGGGAATAATTCATGTGTCAAGTTTACTATAATATATTGCAGCCACTGTGGAAAATAGTATGGAATTTTCTCAAAAAACTAAAAAATGGAACTGCCTTTTAACCCAGCAACTCCACTGCTGGGATTATACACTAAGAACCCTGAAACACCAATTCAAAAGGACCTGTGCACCCCAAAGTTCATAGCAGCACAATTTACAATAGCCAATTGCTGGAATCAATGCTGGATCAATACAATACATTACACCTATCAATCAAACCTCCACTCATTTGTTTAACAAGCCTTTGATATCTTTTTGTATCAGGCACTGTTCTAGGTTCTAAAAATAAAAATAATAATTAAAAAAACACAGCTCTTACTTTGGGGGGACTGCTATATGAGGAAGATGAATCGGTTAGATGGGCACACCACAAATTTAGAGATTCGCCATTTAATGTCATTGCAAAGCAAATGTAGGCATTTAGAGTTGCCTGTAAAACAGACAAAGAGTCCCTGGGAGCTTATGCAGCCTTTGAGACTCTGCTGTTTGTGAAGCAGAACGGAAAAGGGAGCCAATTTGATCAGTTACTGTTTAAAGGGCGTATTTATCTTGCTTAGTTATAGTCACAGATAATTTGACATTTCATCACTGAAATCCATTTCCAAGTGGCTTTAAAGAGCACTGAAATGTTCTTGGAACTTGGCCAGAGCCACTTTGGCTTTCTGGCTGCACTTGCCTGAAAGGATCAGTGCATGAACTGTATGTGACATCTCTGACAATTAAGATCCTGGACTATCTAACTGCATCATTTGTTCAAAAACTGGGTGGATGACCACTTTCAAGTGTGGACACTCCAGAGGCGGGTCTAGGTCAGCCTTTGTGAAGGTTTCCTACTCGATGCCAAACATGTCCTGAACTTGAAAACATAATTTGGCTTACACGTTGTTATTACCAAGCTATTATTTTTGAAGAAATGACTATTTTCTATGTGAAATAGCCCATTCTAGAAATGAATGCAAGAAATAAATTGAAAATAATACAAGTGAAAATGAAGCAAGGTTTTTGGATAAAGAAAAACACTCGGCATAACAATTATAACTGCTCCTATTTCTTATTTCAATAAGAAACAGAGTCCCATGAATCAGGAATATTTTGCTATTTGCTTCCTAGTAATTACCCTCTCATGTGAATTCATAGTTTAGTAAGATTTCCTATTCCTATTCATCTCACATTGTTTCCAAAAAGAAACAGAATTTCTACAGGGCGTCTGGAGTGGAAGGTAGATAATACCAACAAGGTTATAGCTCCTCAGTTATCCTATGGCCTGCAATAACAGGTCCGGGATTTAAAGAGATAAGCTAAGTATACCTTAGATTGGGAAATGTGAGTGGGCCTACACTAGCCTGTGTTCCACTAGACAGGACCCCTTCCAACAGTAAAGACAAAAGCGCCACAATAGCCTGTATTGCTGTTTATTAAAAATATTGTGATGTAATGAGATGTGAGAATGACCAAAGTTTCTTAATAGTTGAGAGTGGAGGCAGCAGTTGCTGATGAAATTGCTGTCTATACTCCAACATTATCTTAGTGAGAATTATTTCTTTCCACTTTCAAAATAACATTTCCCCGGTATGCATTTAATTACAGCTCCCAATTCATCAGTAAGAAATTCACATACAATGTATTTTGAAAGAAGGCTATAAACAGACAGCATGGTTCTGTCAAAGGAAAGAAGAGATATTTAAATTAGATTTTTGTAATATAGTGGTATAGCCAATGCATGCTTTTATTTTTTTATTTTATATTTCTCAAAGGAAATGATGCTTGAATCAGAATTGAGAGGTAGGAGATTTTCTAGTCCACTGATTTTCAAGCACTTTTTAATCTGCAAAAGCCTCTATTAAAAAGCAAGTTTAAAAAGAAATCCAGTAAAATAAAGCTGTTTTCACTGATGTGCACTCTTCCATGAAACGGCTCTACCTTCCCCCTCTCCCCACCTCTCAGACCCCGTCCCTATTTATTTCACGAGCTTCTCTTCCCACTTCCAACCTGCAGTTTCCCAAGTGCAGCACTGATCCCTCTGTTTCCTTCTCTTTCAGCTCAATTTCTCAGAAGAGTAGCTTTACTCTTCAGCACACTCTCCAGCACCAGAACCTCAAAACTGTTAGAAACCTGTTCATCATTTTATTGTTTCCTTTCTAACTCTTTCGTCCATAGGCTGCATAACTGTGTGTCTTAGGATGGAATTTGAATACAGGAAAAACAGAAACAGAATATTACTTATTTGAGAGTTGTATCAAGATAAGAGAAGCCAAGCATTTCCTACAAGAGCAGAGGAAGAATTGAATTTACAGCATGCTAACTCTGTAAAATAAAATGTTAACATCCCAACATTGCATAATTTTCTGCATACATCGGTTTGTTCCTTTGCTTCCATCCATTTTCACTGTTCCTTGTTTTTCTCCCCAAATAATAGGAACAAAATTGGATTTTGCCTGTCCACAACCTTCCTTGTGGCCAGACTCTGATTGCTCAGCTGCAATTGCAGTAAACACATGTGGACAAAGCATTTTATGTTTTTAAAAGTTCAGGTCAGGTGTACCTCATTAACACATCACGTACTGTAGGAAACACAGCTGTGTGCCACAGGAGAGATGGTGTCATGACATGTGCGGAAGGTGACGCCACTGGTCTTCCAGGTCCCTTCACATGGCTTGTCTTGGTTCTCAGTGAGCCGTGCCATATCCCAAACAACTGTTTGCTCCTTGTTGTGTAGTTTCTCATCAACAATAACAGGAATATATGATTTATATGTGCTTATAGTTAAAGGCACATTTTATCCTACCAGTTATTTTCCTTGATGTGAGAATGAACACCAAAAGTCAAGCCAAGTACTTATCAGATAGGGAAACTGAGAAACAGACAACAGGTGGTAAAAGTAAGTCTAAAAGTTATATCTATCGTCCCCTCCCTCTGGTCTTGACAATTGCATTCTGTTGAGTCACGAAGAACACAGGTATAAGGGAGATTCTGTTCAAGAGTGAAAAAACATAGTGCACTTGAGTGATGCTAAAGTATGTAAAATTTAATAAGAATATGAAATATGTGCAAGTAAAAGTTTGGCTGATATCCTAGACAGCTCCAGGAACCTTTGGCCTAAGAATCCTGCAACAAATACAACTCGTGATTTCTGCAGTAGATCAAGGATACCATAATAAATACTAACATGTGCAATGATTTTGAGAAAAAATAGCAGTAGTAGAGCTGCAATTCACCCAGACCAACGATGCCACCCATCAATATAAGACAAAGAACTTCACACACTGGCAGACAGAAATATGGGTCAAAAAGTAAAAATGGGTATAAGAAATGTTTTACAGTTTAAGCACTGTTCCTTATACTATTGTTTTTTTCAAGCATTGGATATACAAAAATTCCCAGGAGATACATAGTTGGGTTGGAGACCTGCCATGAATCATAGTCCCAACCTCGTAACATAAAATTCTGATAAAATAAATGTCCAGAGGAAAAGCATTTATAAACAGAAAGGCTTCCATTGTGGTATGGTAAACATAGAATGTTTAATATTTATAGTTTTAGATTTACAGAAAAATTGCAAACAATATAAAGAGTTCTATACATCCCACACTCAGTTTCTCATATTACCAACATTTTAAATTAGATGTTGGTACATTTGTCACAATTAATGAAACTATTATCAATACAGTATTACTAACTAAAGTCCACGCTTGATTCAGCTTTTCTTGGTTTTAATCTAAGGTCCTTTTTCGTAAAGCGGCCCTTAATTAGTATTTGCCTGACATCATTATCATAAGCAGACTGTGAGTTTGGGTTTTGGAGTAAGATCATAGAAGTGAAGTGTCATTCTAATCTCATTATATCAAGGGCACAACCATCAATATGGCTTACTACTGTGGATGTTAAATTAACCTTGTGTACCTGTCTGAGAGACTCCTTATCACATTTCTCCAGTGTGAAAGCTACTCTTTTTCTCTCATTCCATATTGTATGCTTTGGAAAGAATTTTCTATGCACAAGCAATACATAAAGCATCTCCTTGGGGGAGAAGTCCTCTCTATGTATTACTTGCAATTCTTCTGCCTGGGAAATTTTGCTGCTCTCCTCCATGAATTTATTTATTCAATTGTTTATATAAGTATGGACTCAGGGTCATTTATTTTATGCTTTAAGCTATCATCTAATATAACCTTATTTTATTGCTTAAATTGTTCAATCTTTAGCCTTTGGGGGCTCTTTCAGTTGGCTCCTATATCCTGTGCATCCCTCTGGCATACCCTTTCATCAACATGTGTGTGTGCTTAACTTTCTTATTTTCTGGCACTGCAGATGCTCCAGGCTCATCTCGAATATTTCTTACTCTAGTCCTAGAATCCAACAATTTTCAAAAGAGTAGAATGGGTTTTTAAAACAAAGATATATGGATTCAAATTCTGGCTCCCCACTGACTCACTATGACCTTGAACAAATTATTTAACATCTCTGAGACCCAGTTTCCTTGCTTATAAAATGAAAACACTGCTAACCTCAAAGGGTTGTTATTCAGTCTAAACGAGGAAACAAACACAAAAGCCAAGTTCCTACCACTTTAAAGGATGCATGCTATTGCTATTCTATCCCTCCCTCTTTATCATCAGTTAGGAGAGCAATCTATTTCCTTGACTCTAGTACCTTCCCTGAATTATGACCCATGGTCTACCAACCAAGGAAGTTTCCAAAACCACTGGCCTGGGTCATTCTATTTACTCACAATCTAGAGATGACTTTCTCTGTGCATAAACTAACCCTTAAACACATACACACACAGAGATACATGCACATACAACTCATATATGTTGTGTTTCTTCACATAAGTGTAAGATATTTCTAAGCTAACAGTCTGTCCTTATTAAGAGATATTTTTTCATGAAATGTGTCATAGCAACAACTTTGTGAAGCTAGTATCTGAGATGGTTCATTTAGAAGAGAAGGAAAAGTTTGTCAAAATGACTAGTTACCTTAACTACATGAGGCATTGTTGGGCTTTTTCTTTGTTTTTGGTACTCATCACCATTTTAACATTTCCATTTCCATTTCCGTGACAACCAAATGCAGTTAGCATTATCTCCAAATGTACCCATCAGATAATTTTTTTCCTTCAGTGAATCAAAGTCTTTCATTTTCTACTAAAAAGATCATGGCTATCTAGATAAACAATGTAAAATTTATAAAAGGCAACACTTTACCATGAAAAAATGATCAACGTCAAGCAAAGCAACACTATGAATATCATATATTTCTTAACCATGTATATTAAGAAAATAAATGAGAAATGACCAAAGGAATTTTGTCTAAATTTAGTTAGGATGTTATTTCACCTGCATGTAACACAAACCCCAAGCAGTAGTGATTTAAATGAGATAGAAATTTTCTTAAAGATTTTTATTTATGTATGTATGTATGTATGTATGTATGTATTTTCAGAGAGGGGAAGGGAGGGAGAAAGAGAGGGAGAGAAACATCAATGTGTGGTTGCCTCTTGTGCACCACAAGGGACCTGGCCCGCAACTCAGGCCTTTGCCCTGACTGGGAATCAAACTGGTGACCCTTTGGTTCTCAGGCTAACACTCAATCCACTGAGCCACACCAGCCAGGACAAGATTGAAATATTTTATACTCTCACATAATAAGTTGCTGTAAAGTCTGTGCCACATGCGGGCATTTAAAGGCTCTGGTGCTTTGCCTTTCTGTCATCCTTTTTTTTTCACTTGAAATATTTTCTTTATTTTTCAATTACAGTTGACATAAGTATTACATTAGTTTCAGGTGTACAACCCAGTGATTAGATACTATACAACTTACTAAGTGACCACCCTGAGAAATCTTGCCCCATGGTTCAAGATCTGGTGTCACCATGCATATGTTCCAAGCAACAGCATGGAGCAGACAGCAAGGGCAATGCCCCACCCTTGTAGGACATGAATTAGGAGTTCCACACTTCACATCTGCTGAGAACCTATTGTCCAGAACTTAGTGTGACTAGTCACACAACTGCTAAACGTAGATGATTTTATTTCTGTGGGAAAGAAGGGGAGAACAGGCATTGAGGGACAAATGTTGATCTCTATTAACTTCCATTTTTACTAGAAAGTTGTGTGTATGTGTATTTCTAGTTTCCAGAAATTCAAAGAAGATATAGAGGAAACCAAGATAGAAGAATGGCTTCAAAATCCCCCTGCTGTGTAAGATGGGGACTTTAGTCGTTAACTGCTAAGACATCTACTCCTAGTAGGTGCCCTCATCCTTAGCTGCTCAGGAATCATTAACCTGGTCCTAGTTACCTCTAGTGCTCCAGATAAAACACAATTTTGCTTTGTCCCCCAAAGCTGCCATTGTTCATGTTTTCTATTCACTGTTACAGGGAATGGCATGTTTCAATTCTTTATGGTTCTCTGAGAACCTCTCACAGAAGGAGGATATGTGTTTCCTCTTCCAGAGGCATTACCTGTGGCTACTTGCTCCCTTACTGGAATTTTTCCATTTGATTATTTTCTTTCCTCTTACAACTAATCTGTCTCCACCCCACCAATCTCTCTCTCCTTCTCTCTCTCTCTCTCTCACACACACACACCTCTTGTTAATAGAGGTATCAAATAGTTGCAATTTTTACTTTTATGTTATCAAATAAACCTGAATGGAAAAGAGACAGAAATAGAGAAATAGAACTATTACCAATTAATAATTCCACAAGCCTAGTGTGAGTCCTGGAGTTGCCTACAGGTGAAATGTTTAGTGATGAGAAGTCAATTTTCTGCACCCCCATCTTCTGTGCATTCTTAAGAACCTTAAGCATTCTTTTAGTCCATTCACTGGAGTGAGAAGGTACTAGAGTGATAGTTTAAAATTTAAAAGATGTCCATGTTTATGAACTCTTTAACCTTAAATAAATATGGGCCTATAAATTAGAAAAACTGGCCAACAAAATATGTCATAGAAAAATATCCAGGCTTAACCCAGCTCTAATTTATGCACACCACAGCACGGAGAAAGAACGTCAAGCACTTTGAACCTTTAGGAAGATCCTACCATGATCAAGAAACCTTGAATCTGTACCTGAAATTGCAGAGAATGATCCATCTTTGAAGTGTCCCATAGAAAAGCTGGTATTTTCTACATCTTTTTCAGAGAAAACTGCAAGAATTACAAAAGTATAGACTGTTTTTAATATCAAAATTGTTTCAAACTTCTATGTATGGCTTCCAGATAGTGGTTTCAGTTCAATATCTACTTGGAATATTTTTAGCATATCCAAGAAAATGTGATACCAATTTCTGAAAGAAAAATGTTATATGCTTATAAGAGATATGGCTTTATATTTCCAACTTATAAAATACTTAAAATTACAATGATACACTATATCTACTACAAACAGCTATGACCCAAGCCAATATTGTAACTTATACAGGGTTCAAGGCTTGGTTTTCTATAAGCACAACTTGAGTCACGGATCCAAGTACTCATGACTTAGTGAGGAAGTGTGTTTTGGGACATCCTCCAAAAAAGTGAGGTAAGCAAAAGTGAAAATGAGATCTTGGGCAAAGTATATTGGGCGTGATCTATGAAGGACTCAGCACTCTAATAGTTCTTGCTCTATAGGTCAAGGGATGAGTGGGAAGGTTTTTAGCAATGCTAAGTATGTTCAACTGTACATTTAGGCAACCAAGAAATGACCACTGGATGTGTCCACACACCCAGCAGACCTACAGAGAGATGAAACCGTGATGAGTCTATTACCTGACTCATCTGTGCTTGCTCTAGCAGAGGAGTTTTAAAGATGGTGTTTCAGGTCCCTGAGTATCACAGTCAATTTGGGACCCATACCCAACAGCTCTCGAAAGGTCCAGTTATTCCTCTTCTCTTAGTGTCAGACTTTTAGACAAGGACCGGGAGAACCATCAGCGGGCACACCTGCCTTGTTGTTGCATGATCCGTTCCCACGCGTCCTGGCCTTTCCTTCATGTGGTGCTCTGAAATCAGAATCAGTTTTTAAAACCGGCCAAGAGTTAGTGGCTTCCCACTGAGGGGAGCTGACCTCAGCCTTCTGCCCTCTGTTGATCTATTCCTGAAAATTCTTTTAGTTAATATATTAAGCAATATCCTCATTGGCTGCTGATCTGTTTTCCTTTGTAACACCATTCTCAATTATCTATTGCCACAGAGTCCTGTGAATGCTATTCCAGTCCTTCTTCCCATTTTCTTACCACTATGATAATGATGGCTACCTTGCTTCAGAATTTAAAAGTTGTTAATCAGCCTCTGCTATTAAAGGGGCCTAACTTCTACTACCATCAACTGTGCCTACAGAGAACAGGCACTACTGTCCTCCCCTCAGTGTCAGTGCCCCCACCAGAGTATCATGTATTGCTGTAGTAAAGGGGGTGTCCCCTGGGTCCACAGTTTGCTCAGGTCCACAGTCAGCTGTTAGGTTTTCCAGGCTTATGTAGTAGACCATCAGCCACATCATGCATGTTTCCCTGAGTCTTTTGATTCCATTCCTCACGGGCAGCCATGGTAGTACTAGAATTCTTTTTCCAAGATTCTATGAGATCTCACAGCAGTATACCAAAACTGGCCCCCACGGGCCTGGTCAGGGTGTGAAGTCATGTGTCACAGAAGACTTTTTCCATTTTGACAAACCTCCCCTTACCAGTTATATTCTGCCTTTCTTGACTCAACACCCTCAGGTTTTAGCATCTACAAGTTTAATTGCTGTTGGCACCTGAATTACCCATGACATTTTCACTCAGCCAGCATTCATTCAATGGGTACCTAGAAGTGTGAGGACTATGCTAAACATAACTTTAATAAAAGCTGGCAAAGTAGCATCAGATCATATTCATGTTGCTCTGAGGGTTTTTGTGCCCTCAAAAGACTGTTCAGTAGTTTACTTTGTATTCAGCACTGCTATTCAGTTTAGCACAATTATTAATTCAAACCCCTTTTCTATTAAGTTTAGCATACAAATCTCATTTTTCTATTTATAAACCTAGCAAGTGTAATTAATTACTTTCAAGGGACCTTGAATAATCTTTGACTGCTTTCACAATTTTTATTGCATACTCTCAAATATTTCAATCACATTTGTACATTTAATTAAGTGAATTTCTAGGTTAAAATACTTTAATTGTATGATTTTAAAAAAAATGGATTATAGTATTATATGATCCACATAATTTAAACAAACTTTATAAGTACTGTGAATATAAATATTTCAAAGTATTACATAAACTTAGTAAAATTTCAACTTGAAATTTTAAATCCACAGTTATCATTTTTACTCATATACACAATTTATACTTTGAATTGGCGTTATATGATTATCACATTAATATATCAAATTGTCTTAAAATCTGTAATGACAAATATCTATTAGATGTCTCCCTAAACTTTAAAAAAATAATGCTAGCATGCCCTGGCTGGTGTGACTCAGTGGACTGAGTGCTGGCCTACAAACTAAGAGGTCGCCAGTTTGATTCCCAGTCTACAGCACATGTCTGGGTTGCAGTCCAGGTCCACAGTGGGGTGCACACAAGAGGCAACCACACATTGATGTTTCTCTCCCTCTCTTTCTCCTCCCTTCCCCTCTGTAGAAATAAATACATAAAATCTTTAAAAAAATAAAATAATAATGCTAACAATTTTATTTGTATTTAATACTAAATAACCTGCACTTAAAATTTGTATACCCAGTAAAAAAGAAAATTATCTCAGTTATGAGGTTATCTAGCCTCTTGAACATGAGACATAGACCCTTCAACCTCCTGAGAGATTTGTCTCAAAGCCTAGATAATCAGACTGAGCCCTTTTCAATGCTTCAAACTTCTCAAAATTTCAACTTCTAAATACTTCAAAATAATATAATATTGTAGCTCATGAAGCTTGCTTTTTATTTTAACTTTCACTCAGGTTGGTCATTTGCATTTGGGGTGGGGGGTGAAAAGATCTAAACGTTTTCCTGCCTAACGCTAAAATCATTTGAACTTAATGAAATCCTAGGTTATGGATATATGTTTGTCATTTTTCTTTTAATTTAAAGATCTTGGCTGAGTCTTGGAAGCCTGCAGTCCTCTGTGTCCTTAAGACTACACAGCATTTTTATATATTACAATAATTCCTAATGAATTTTTGATATTCCACATAAGTTCTACATGATTGTGGATGTAACTTACAAAGTCCTTCTACTGACAAGTAATCATGTATCATGACACACTCAGAAAGCAATATTTCTATTTTTTAAAATATATTTTATTGATTATGCTATTACAGTTGTCCCATTCCCCTGTTCACTCCCTTCCCCCCGCATAGCCCCTCCCACCCACATTCCTCCCCCTTGAGTTCATGTCCATGTGTCATAAGTTCTTCAGCTTCTACATTTCCCATACTATTCTTGCCCTCCCCCTGTTTATTTTCTACCTACCATCTATGCTACTTATTCTCTGTACCTTTACCCCCTCTCTCCTCCTCCCACTCCCCTGTTGCTAACCGTCCATGTGATCTCCATTTCTATGGTTCTGTTCCTATTCTAGTTGTTTGCTTAGTTTGCTTTTGTTTTAGGTGTAGTTGTTAATAACTATGAGTTTGCTGTTTTTTTACTGTTCATATTTTTTATCTTCTTTTTCTTAGATAAGTCCCTTTAACATTTCATATAATAAGGGCTTGGTGATGATGAACTCCTTTAACTTGACCTTATCTGAAAAGTGCTTTATCTTCCCTTCCATAAAGTGAAATGAAGAAAAAATGCACATGGAACCAATAGTGATGGAAAGAAAACTGGGTCTCAAATCAATGGAGTGGACCAGAAGGAAGAAAGAAACATACAATCAGAAAAGAATGAAGAAACAAGAATTCAAAAAAATGAGGAGAGGTTTAGGAACCTCCAGGACATCTTTAAACATTCCAACATCTGAATTATAGGGGTACCAGAAGGAGAAGAGGAAGAGCAAAAAGTGGAAAAGGTATTTGAACAAATAATAAAGGAGAACATCCCCAATCTGGCAAAGGAAATAGACTTCCAGGAAGTCTAAGAAGCTCAGAGAGTCCCAAGGAAGTTGGACCCAAGGAGGAGCACACCAAGGTACATCATAATTACATTACCCAAGATTAAAATGCAGGAGAGAATTCTAGAAGCAGCAAGAGATAAGGGAACAGTCACCTACAAAGGAGTTCCTATCAGACTGTCAGTTGATTCCTCAAAAGAGACCTTGCTGGCAAGAAGGGGCTGGAAAGAAGTATTCCAAGTCATGAAAGGCAAGGACCTACATCCAAGATTGCTCTATCCATAAAGCAATATTTCTTGATCTGACAATCCTGGTCCTGCCAATTTGTCCAACCATCTATACGTTCATCCATCCAATGAACACTGAGCAAAGCCCTCAGTGCTGTGGAATACCACTGCTGAGAATGAAATCAAGTAACTGAGAACTTATTGCCTCTTGTTGAGGATAAATATGTAAGAAAAGAAGCAGCCTAAGTTCCTTCATCTATCTGACAAGAATAATGAATATAAAACTGCACAGAGATGAGAAATACAGTCAGCCTTGTATAAATGGCGGTGCAGGCACACCCGTGCACTGAAGATAGAACTGAACTCTTGTGTTTTGAGGTATATGCCAGGGAAATGTGCCTAAGGATCACCCTGCCTTTTAGTGAACACTCAGGAATGTGTTGAAATTGTTTGTTACCTGTTTGGTGATTGGAGTAAATGTAAGGTGTGGTAAATTCACTCTCAGCAGTTTTTTAAATGACAGCAGAGCTTAGAGCATGATGGCATTGAGCTGTGGTCTGAGACAAAAGAAAAGTATTCCTTAAAAAATACCCACTGAGCATCCACTAGTCATCCATTAACCATTACTCAGCACAGCTCTGCATGCTGAGGACATAGAAGTGAACAAAACAGACAGACCAAATCCCTGCTTCCATGGAGGTCACATTCTGGTGGCTGCAGCCTCCAGACAGCTAGTGTAGACAGGGAGCCAAGAGGATTAAAAAGGTCTCTTCCAAAAGTGGAGAGGGAGTTTGTCATGTCTGGCACAACCCACTTCATGTGGAGGTCTCATGAGTAGCCATGTGTCCCTACAGCGACCTCCGGGGCAACGGGGAGCATCCCGTGTCATTTCTTGTTTTGTTCCGTTTTAGCAATTCCAATTAATTTGTATTTATTTTTCTTTAAAGAAAGTGTATAAGAGTTCCTTTTGGCACCTTTCCCTTACTGGACCATGATAACCACAGAGCTAATATGTGAGAAAAAATTAACTGTGCTTTATAACAAATTAGTATTATATTATTGGTGTTGAATTGTACATTATAGTAAAGTTCTACTTCAAAACTTGCTGCACTTTCAGGCATCTTGAACTGATTTCTCTGAATTTTATAGTTTCTTTAAACCTGTTACGTGAATAATTAAAGGCATATGATAAAAAGTGACTTGAACTGGAATTTATTTAATTATTAAGATAAATAATGGGATTTATTCTAATGGATATGACACTATGAGTGTCATAGTCTAGCATTGGACTCTCCTCACGTCATCTTCACTCCAATTTGTCAGTAAACAGAGTGTTTTTCTAATCCTTATCAGCATGACAGCTGAGTTGTAAGGCTGATCGCTACCTATTCTAGAATTTGCCTCTCTCTTTTCCTGGACAGTTCCTACAGTCTCTACATTGTGGGTGCCACACACTGTAGATTTTCATTTTTAATTTCTATACTGAAGAGTGACTCAGCCTGGTTGCCCATTGCCTTTTCTTAGGTGATTTTATTTTAAGTTTTTGGTAAAAACATTTAAGTTCTATTCTCTTCTTAGATGATTTCAAATTTCAAATTTAACTCAGTGAAGAAGCTCTTTTACAAAGTTTTATCATAGGCTCCCCATGCAATGTTCTTCCATCAGGAAGAACACACATGTTAAGAAATTTCCAAATTCATAGAATTAACAGAACTGTTAGAGCTCTGCATTGTAAGCAGGTGGTTCCATTTGGGAATTTTAAATTCATATATGTGAATAAAACTGATATAGTTTCAGGAGAAATGATTTGTGGATGTTCACGGCAGAATTACTTTCAATTACCAAAAGCTGGAAAAAACACAAATGCCTACCATCAGGTGAACAGAAAAACAAATGTTGCATATGCAGAATGAAAAAGGAATTTGGCAATGAAAATGAATGTGAACTACCGTTACCATGGATGACCTGCAAAAATGTTATACTGAGTAAAAGAAGCAAGTGAAAAACAGAATACATACTCAATGATTCAATCAGCGTAAGATGCAAATTAGTCAATAATGACACAAAGCAGATGAGTGGTTACCTGGGACAAGGGTGGGAGGAGAGATCAACTGCATAGGAATATGCAGGGTATTTTGGAGGCTATAGAGAGGCCATGTTCTGTGATGGTGTGAGGGTTTCACAAGTATATACAATTAACAAGACTCACCAAGTTGTATACTTCAGATGAGTACATTTACTGCATGTAAATTATTCCTCAATAAAACCGATGAAGAAAATAATGTTTAGAGAGAGTAGGAAAAAGAGAGATCACATAGAAAGCAAAAATAAGATAGTTTAACACTAGAATGATTTTCAACATTAAATTCTCAAATTCTTTACTACTTCCTCAAAATGATGAAGAACAGGGAGCTTAGCTTACTGCAGAAGTCCTATCGAAATGCCTCCTTTTAAATTACACACATGTACATACACACAGCATTTCAAAATTCAAATGCAAGGATAAACACTTCTGCTATTTCCTTTACAGCATTAACCCGGTTCTAAAACCAGAATATTAAGTCAATTTATGAGACAACTGAAAATATGGGAAGTTAATGAAGAATAGAAAAATTTGTTCCTCTAAATTTTCCACCCCCACACATAGCACTGCACCCCTTTTCTGTTTTATATTGTATTCATTGTTCTATCACATGATAAAGTTTACATTTTACTCATTTATTCAGTTTCTGTATTATCTTTTCTCCTCATCATATTCCACAAGAACTTATTTTTTCTGATTTGTTCACTACTGTATTCTGAGGTCTAAACGAGTACCTGGACCACAGGGGACGCTAATTAACTAGTGATGAATGAATGAATGAATATAATACAGAGAAGAGAGGATATGTCCAATACACAGATTACAGTCTAATTTATCAACTGACTGGTAGGAGTAAGCAATAGTTTTCCTTATGTTTTGATAGGAAACCTCCAGGAGCCCCCAAGAACAGAGCATCTAGAATCCAAAACTGCAGAATTTTCCAAACTATTTCAATCAGTTTCATGAGATCTTGATATGTGTTCATTATTACAGTGTCTGAATAATTATATTTTAGAAAGGTACATTATATTTATATCTCAAAGAAGCATAAAGCACATTTTATTCAGAGCTCTGAGAAATTCTGCAATAAAAATCAAGTAATGAAAACCTATCAAGAAAACAGTTTTCTTTTTTTAACCTACTTTCTTAAATTTATTTGACAATAATATCCTCTTTTCCTTTGAAACATGTTAACATCTCATTGAGCAGTAGTATTCAGTGAAGCAAAATTTATGAAATTCTGCCATATTCAAGCTATTCTTCATCTCTGAGAAAAAGGAAAAACTCTACCAGTTATTTACAGAATCAGTAGGTATAACACCAATACAGCATTCTGAAAAACATTGCTTAAGAATTAATTTAACCAAACAGTAAGTGAATCATAATAATGAATCAAAAGGAGGACAAATATTTTCTAGAAACAATGTGAACTATGGATTTACAGTTAAGGTCTAAAAATGAAATGATATAGACTTAGACTAGAGCTAAGTCCATGTAATTGCTGATTAATTTTTTAAAGATTAGTGCATTTTGGAAAGGTTTTGAAATACAATATGTAATACAAAATAAAATTCATAACACATGAGATGAGAATTAAGAAAATGAAAATTACACTTACAAATAGTGGGTAGATTCTTCATTAATTTTTAGAGTAATTAACCTTCCATTTGGTGTGGGGGGATTCCCACCATGCACACAAAAAGTTAATTACTGATTAATTATAGGTTAAATTTGACATCAAAAAAATCATGACAAGATGAATAAGAAAGAGGACTTCTGGTCAAAATGGAGACATAGGTAAACACGGCTTACCTTCTCACATAACCACAGCAAAAATTAGAACTAAACTACAAAACAATTATCACCAAGAATGACCAGAAAATCAAGCTGTATAAGTCTGAAAACCAAGGAATTAAAGTAGTCACATATACCCAGATGGATAGGAAGGGAAGAGATATAGAGATGGGAGACACAGAATCAGCAGTCCCACACCCACATGTAGTAGATAAAAATCAGGAGGAATACCTCAGGAGTGAGAGTTTCCAGCCCCATATCAGACCACTCAGCCCAGAGTTCCACTGCCAAGGAGATAAGTCCCCATAACTTCAGACTGTAAAAGTCAGCAGGGGTTGGGGTGGCAGAAGAAACCCGTGTTCCCTATTAAAGGGCCCACAACAGACTTAGGACTTACACAGACTCACTCCCTCCAGGCTCCAACACTGGAGGACAGGGGGGCAGCAGCTGAAAGGCCACCAATGGCATATGGGGACAAACTGAAGTGTCTAGCATCAGGGTGAGTGCCAGGGGACAGCTTCCTCTGCAGCCATTGTCCCTTTTCTGAGCCCTATCCACAGAGATCCACAGAGTGATGACACCATATTTGAGACTCCATTACCTGGTTCACACCTGGCAGTTACCTAAGACTCTGCCCCATCCACCTTACCAGTACACTTTCTACAATAGCCCTGCTACTAAGAGAGTGAGTCAAAGCAGCTCTACCTAACATGTAGAAACAAACACAGGGAGACTGCCAAAATGAGGAGACAAAGAAATATGGTCCAAATGAAAGAACAGATCAAAACTCCATAAAAAGAACTTTAAAAAACAGGCAGATAATCAATCGATCAGATGAAGAGTTCAAAACACTGGTTATTAGGGTTCTCAAGGAACTCATTAGGTACTTCAACAGCATAAAATAAACCCAGGTGGAATTGAAGGATACACTAAGTGAAATAAAGAAAAAAATATAGGGAATCAATAATGGAGTGGGAATCAAATAGTGAAGATGAGAATCAAATTGATGATTTGGAACATAAAGAAGAAAAAAACATTCAACCAGAACAGCAAGAAGGAAAAAGAATCCAAAAAAAGCAAAGAACCCAAAAAGCTAAGGAGCCTCTGGGACAACTTCAAACGTACCAACATTCAAATCATAGGGGTGCCAGAAGGAGAAGAGAAAGAGCAGCAAACTGAAAACATATGTGAAAAAAATGATGAAAGAAAACTTCCCTAATTGGTGAGGGAAGTAAATATACAAGTTCAGGAAGCACAGAGAGTCCAAAACAAGTTTGACACAAAGAGGACCACACCAAGACACAACATAATTATAATGCCAAAATTTAAAGATAAGGAAAGAATATTAAAAGCAGCAAGAGTAAAGCAGAGAGTTACCTACAAAGGAGTTCCCATAAGACTGTCAACTGATTCCTCAAAATAAATTTTGCAGGATAGAAAAGACGGGCAAGAAGTATTTAAAGTGATGAAAAGCAAAGACCTACAACCTACATTAGTCTATCCAGCAAAGCTATCTTTTAGAATTGAAGGGCAGATAAAGTGCTTCCCAGACAAGGTAAAACTAAAGGAATTCATCATCCCAAGCCATTATTAAATGAAATGTTAAGGGGACTTATTAAAGAAAAAAAAGATTAAAACTAAGAACATTAAAATGGCAATAAATTTACAACTATCAACAATTAAAAAAGCAAATGAAGCAAACAAGCAAAACATAAAGAGAATCATAGATATAGAGATAATTTGGAGAGTTATTAGTTGGGAGGGAGAATAGGGAGAATGCAGGGGAAAAGTGCAGGGAGTAAGAAGTACAAATTGGGCCCAGGCTGGTGTGGCTCAGTAATTGAGTACCGGACTGTGAAGCAAAGTGTCATTGGTTTGATTCCCAGTCAGGGCATATACCTGGGTTGCAGGCCCAGTCCCCAGTAGGGGGCACACAAGAGGCAAATACACATTGATGTTTCTCTCCCTCTCTTTCTCCCTCCCTTCCCTCTCTCTAAGAATCAATAAATAAAGTCTTAAAAAAAGAGAGAAGTACAAATTGGCAGGTATAGAATAGACAGCAAAAATGTTAAGAATAGTGTAAGAATATTAAGAATGTTGGAAATGGAGTATCCAAAGAACTTACATGCATGACCCATGGACATGAACTAAGGAGGGGGAATTACTGGAGGGAATGAGAGGTACTGGGTAGAAGGGGGCAAAGGGAAAAATTGGGACAACTCTAATAGCATAATCAATAAAATATATTAAAAATAAAAAGATGAATAAGAAAGAGATATTTCAATAATTGAGCTAAAATCTTTCTAAGCAGAATGTCATGGTCAGAGGACAAATAGAAAATAAGTCACAGGTATGTCTTCATTATACTTAAATATTGTACTGACTTTGAAAAGAGGCTTGAACTCCTTTCATTAGCACCTAACACTTTACCAAAATTAACAAGATCAATAATTCTTAGAATCAGCAAGTGTTTGGGGAGCAGGCGCTCTCAAACATACCATCGGTAGGAGGGCTTTTGTCTCCCAGTAAGTATCAGAATTTAAACATTGTTTCACCTCAACAACTCTACTTCTGGAAATTTATCCAAAGGAAGGAACTGGAAATGTGAAAAACAACATGTTTATATTCAATGGAGATTTTTCCTCTCTTTTTCTTTTTTTTATTGTCGTTCAATGAGAGTTGTCCTCATTTTCCCCCACTGCTCTCCCCTGCCCACACTCTCCATGTCCAATCATCCCCCCTCCTTGTTGATAAATCAACACTTAAAATGTGGGAGGATCTGTAGTGTAATTTTAAATATATGATCTATGGAATCAGAACCCAGCTATACTCATATCTTGAGCGGTCTTAATTTTCTTAAATCTTAGTTTCCCATGTAATACATCATGCACACATGCACCTCTCAATATACTGACTCATCAGACTACTGTTCTGCTCTTCAGGTGAGTAACAAAAATTACAACTTGACATGAAATGTGTTCTTGATACATCGTTAAGTCAAAGAAACCAGGTCCAGTGTACACATATTTATGCATAAGCCCAACTATATTTCATATTGTATATCATGAAAAATATATATTAAACTATTAGTGACGTTATCTCAGAGAACAGGGAGATAGTAAGTCAGGGAAAAGAACAAGGTATAAAAGGAGACTCTGATTTTCTAACTTTATATATTCTATAATCTTTAAATATATTTTCTTTTTTTCTGTGTTTATTTTTAATTTTTTAATATATTTTGTTGATTATGCTATTACAGTTGTCCCATTACCCCCCTAACAAGCATTGTGCCTTTATAAATCAGCAGCAACAACGAAACTACCTCCAGAAATGTCAAAACCAAACAAGACTATTTGATGCATCTTCATAACTCTCTCTTATGCTTTCGCCATGAAGACAATACATTGTCAATGTTGTTCGATGTCTTCTCAATTTAAAATCATGAAGAAAAGTCTACCCCTGCGCCCAAAGTCAGGTATACCTAGAGGATGCCTAGACCTTCACCTACTATTTTTTTTTAATTTTTAAAATAAACTTCCAAGAATTTATTTTTGAATCCTAAGAACTGAATTCTCCACCAGTTAATTAATCCTATTACAGGATTAGAATAAGATTTAATAATGAACTCAGGGAATGCCATTTAAAAATCATTTTTAAACTCTCGTGGATTGGAAAGTGAAGTAAGACACTAAATTGAGACACACAGAGCAAGCTAATCTCAAAATTAGAGGTTAATCCTGGGATTATGAATTTTAGTAGTTATGTACGTAACTTCACCTGAATGAAAAGATTTGACTGCTGTTTTCATGTTTGCTTAAATAATCTCTCACCGCAGCAATTCACTGAAATTTAATTACAGCCTGGATGGTGATCCTCCTGCCGGACCTGGAACACTACAGTAGACTCACCCAATGTTCACTTCACACTGGAATGCAACTCCAAGGGTATCCGAAGCCACGCTCGGGGTGGAGAGAGAATGCTGTGTTGTACAAAAGACACCTGGTGATTCCATTACTCTAAAAAGAGTGGGTCTGTAAAAGCATGTTCTGGGGATAATTTTCCAGATAAAAAGAACAAGTTCACCATCCACTTAGTAAAATAAATTTATTCCAAAGTTATGCGAGCATTACTGGAGTTCATAGAATCAAAACCCATTATCTTCAGAAAACCTTTTTTAAAATTTTTTGAGGAAAATCTTTGTAATGCTGTGAAAATTCTCATTGACTGATTTAAAACAGATTATGATTCAAAGCAAATGATATATTGGAATGTACCATGGGAATATATTTTGAATTATTTTTTTTAAAAAAGCACTGTTTTATACCTGAAGAGGTGACCTATTGTGCTTTACTACATAGTATAAATAATCAAAAGCCACTAAATTAAGATACTTTTTCAGAACTTCTAAAGGTCACTTAGGGGTAAAATTACCCCTAAGCTTTTTCACTTCAATTTATATTTCAGGAGAGATGTCAAAATACTCTGTGTACTATTAATCCTTTCCAGATAGTGTCAATATACAGCAAACCCTCTCACAAAGGACACCAGTACCCCTGCAGGGCAAACCACCGGCTCACAGCAGGCAGAGTGCTCCGTAGCTCCTTCCTTCCTCATCCAGCACTCCCAGCGGTCCAGCACTCCCAGCACTCCCAGCACTCCCAGCACTCCCAGCGGTCCCAGCACTCCCA